>OX453277.1:29099593-29317093 GCA_949710005.1 Ricordea florida
CTCAGTATGAAGTACCCGGAAAATGTTATTAATATTGAAATCGAGAAGGCATGCACTCGCCCAAACTCTCCAGGAACTAAGAATGGTGAAAGAACAGGGAAGCAACGACAACAACCTCCTTTCTCTTGTTACAACATACAATCCCAACAATCCCTTGGTCTTCCAACTTATCAGGAAAACTCTGCCAATACTGAATCACAGCACTGCATTAAAATCTATCATGACGAGAGCCAACAGTAATGCGCAGTCAGCGGCAGCCCAGAAACCTTAAACGGATGCTTACGAACTCCTACTTTAAGAGAAGTGACCAGGATCCGGAGGTGAAAAGGTGTGGAGTTAAACGTTGCGGGACGTGCCCCTATTTAAAAGAAGGCAGGGAATTCACGTTCTCCACTAGAAATGAGACTTTTCGTGTCAAACATTCAATGAATTGCACTTCTATCAATCTGGTGTATGTTGTAACATGTGCTGGGTGTGGACACTCCGCATTTTTAAGGCCTTGACAATCATATTTCCAACTGAATGCAAGAGTTTGATTCAACTGGTCCCTTATCAACGAAACAAGAATATTATTTATTAGTCGGGCAACCGACTATAGGTTTACACTCGAGTTTCATCGCAAATCGCAGTCACGTGCAATGGGGAATACCGCAGACACGTAATACGGGCGAATCCTTTCTACGATGTCGAAGTGTCCGAAGTCGATGGCGAATATGTTGAAAACAAATGGTGTCATCTTTTCTACGCTCAAACATTCAGACCCACACACCGTTCGCGGTAGACCCACTCTAAAAGATGGCGTGTGTAATGTGCGCAGTATTTCGAAACTGGTCGTTTCGCGAACTGAAAATAGCAAAAGAATCAAATGATTTAGCGAATGTCTCACTAGAATCAGACCAGAAATCAAACGAGTTACCAGTGAACAGAAAATGTGGACAGAGTGACAGAAGAGCATTTGCTGATAAAGGCAACGTGCCTTGCGATGAAACTCGAGGAAACGACAACAAAGATGCCACGTTGGAAACCAGGACCTTGGTACCCTTAGCATTTCTTTTTTGGACCACTCCGCACCATAAGTGGTCAACACTCATAACAGCACGTCTACCTGTTGTCCGACTTACGATCTTAGATCGTCTTGTTGATGATATAAAAGATTGTCATGTCAAAAAAAAAGGAGTAGATAACTAAAATATTTTTAAAACTCTTTGAACTCAGTGAACTTCCATTTTTGAGAAAACCTCGCTTTATTGAATAAAAGAGCACAGCTTGTATGAAAGCGTCTCAGATTTGGTAGACCCACAGGTAGCTAGGGATGGGCCTTCTGTGATTTGTAAGAATTTTTTTTTTGTCTGCACAACGCATACATGATTTTTTTCCTCAATCAGACTTGGCCATGCATGCATTTTTTTCTTTGCTTGGGAGGCTGCAGGACATTTTTTTCAAAATCTTCCAGCCTCCCTCAAAAGTCAAATGATTCGCACCTTATGTAATGTAATTGTCATGAATGAGTGACGGGTCACACATGTGACGTTATGGTCAGGTGCAACTGACATTTTGTATGTATTCCTGGTGCACGGCTTATACCACCAAAATCTGCTGCTTAGTTGAGCTGAAATGTGTTTAACGTAAAACAGTTGCAAAAATAATAGTAGTAGATCAAAATGTAGTAAGGGTAAGTTAAAACCACACATATGCGCACTGAGGCGACAGTGGTAGAAGGGACAAAACCCTGTTGCTACCAAAAAAAAAAAGATGAAAAAATTGAGCTCAAAAGCCAGCAGCCATGCATAAGTTTGGTTCTACTTTATTCGCGGAACTACGCCGCCGGGATACGCGGGAACTATCACAAATCTTCAGATTGTGATTTCACTCTTTAAAAAAAACCTTCAATCATCCCTGTCCGTTGAAATTCGGAGTAGCCCCTTAGGTCACGCGCAGTCAAAAGAAGTCAGGATACCTCACACTCGACTCGCTGGGATTTGTCACTTGTTATGAACATCCGCCGTTGCCATAGTTACCGGATATGGACAAAATGGCGAACAAGCAGTATAAGTTCCCATGGAGAGCTGTTAACAAAACTGATATTCCACCTCTCTTAACCTGAAAACCAAAATAGTACACGGAGGAGCAAGGGTAATTGTTTCTAAACAGCATGGATGACACGCGAATTGAATGGCTGCGAAACAAAGTTTACCTAGGCTTGGGGATTACTGAATCCGAAGTGTTTGAAGATTTACTTTCGCGAGAAGATGGACGCTATGAGAACGAAATCCTCAAGTTCCTTAATGAAACTCCCAAGGAGGGTTGCTCTATGATTTTTTACTCCATGTTAAAGGAAGAAGAAGAAGAAATTGAGGTGGAAGCAGGTAAGGTTTGGCGCGTAGAAACGGTTACTGTAATATGGTGCCATTTTATTTCCGAAGTGTCTCCGTGTCCGACAGTCGGCTGAGGTTACAAGGAAACTCTGTGTCCGACAGTCGATATTTCACTCTTTACTGGAGCTGTCGGACGCATAACTTTAAAATACTCCGTGTCCGGCAGTCTGATTTTCTTCGCTTTCAGGGTAGATTTAATTATGCCAATTAGGTTAAGGACTACCCGATTAGGGCTAGGAGACAAGGAATATGGATGTTTATATTTGGTAATCACCGATTAAAATCATAACACGAGAAAATTTCGGGTAAGATTTCCGCACAGGTCCCTACTTCATTATGCATGCTGTAGATATACTATTTTGTTCCTCCAAAAAGTGTAAAGTTTGCGCGTACAATCCCGAAGACAATACAGCTACAGCATGCATAATGAAGTAGGGACCTGTGCGGAAATCGTACCAAAATTTCGACTGCCGGACACCGAGTATTTTGAGAATTCTGTCCGGCTGTCGGACATATAGACACAGCGTTTTATTTCCATCAAGATTTGTCCACCACCACAGCACATGTAGCTAAACACACACAACACTTCTTGTACCGAAACGCGGAACTCTAGAGACAATGCAAACCAAAAACTCCATACATCCACTACCTCTGGAAATTGTATATTTATATTTAGACCAAATTTTCACTCTACGTCACCAAAAATATAAATAGAGTTGAATTAAGTAATAAGAACAGAATACTAGCTGATAGCCCTTGAAAGGACCCGTCATTGTTCCAAAAAATATTAATCAGTATTATACTCCATGGTTCCAGGAGAAAATAAAGTCAGTAGTGTGCATAGTAGCAACAGTGGCAAGATTTCCGCACAGGTCCCTACTTCGTTATGCATGCTGCAGATAAATTGTGTAGGGTAATGCACATGTAAACATTTCTTGTTATTGCAGAATGAAACAGTATGGCTACAGCATGCATAATGAAGTATGGACCTGTGCAGAAATCATTCCACAACAGCTTGTTATTGCTACTGGGTATCCATGGTACACCAGTGTGTGAACACTTGGGCAGTAGCCATTAAATATTGAGTCATGGGATTCCATTCCCAGAATTTGCTTGTTGCATGATTTGCTTGTGGCATGCTAAAAAATAATTCTTCAAATTTTTCATTAGGTCCAACTTATGTCACTTCTTTATTACATAATATCTATTAAATAGATTTAGGCAAGCCTAAAAGCAGAGCTCATCACACAGACCCTCACACATTGAAAATGCTGTCACTAAAGTTATTAAATACGCCTGGTATACGCAACTACTTAAAGAAGATTCGATAGCTGAAATAAATCGTAAAAAAAAAAAACATCTAGCTCGCGACTCAATGGAAGAGCCATTGCGCGAAAAACAAAGCCTCGTTTCGGTTTAAGACCTTCTAAATATCCTGGATGACTATGGCCGCCATGTTGGGGCAACGTCGTTGTCGTCGTCGCTAGGCGCACGCGCCCGCGAGCCATGCCGCTAGCCACGATGATCATGAAAACTCAAACGCATGGTTTTCTCAATTTCTATCCTCGCACGGTAGTTAACCCTTTAACCCCTGAGATCAAAATCTTAATTCTTCTAACTGATCTCAATACATCTTTCATTACATCAGCGTGGAGATTTTGATGTTATATCAACAAAAACCTATACAAGTTTTCAGATTGCATATTCTCATGAGCTCTGTGGTTGCCTTTGTAGTAATATGTTTAAGAGAAGATGCATGTTGGTCACTCTCAGGGAGTAAAGGGTTATGGGGCTCCGCTCTGCGTCTGTTTGAGCCGCTGTGGAGCTCCGCTATTAATGTACAGTATGTGCATCTGCTTCTCATTATATATAACCCCACTTTAACGAAGTTATATCTTTTTAATACATGTAAGTCAAAGATAGTCACAGTCATGTGACCAATTTAATCAGTTTCAAAGATAAGACGTTAAAAGAAATTCAGGCTTGAATGGGGTTTGAACCTACAACCTTGCGATACCAGTGCAGTACTCTAACCAATTACAATGTACTGAGCTATGAATCCAACTGGAAGCTGGTCGTTTGTGGGTTTGTAATATGCCTCAGTAGAGGTTGAAGAAATGAATGTGAATATACGTTATATCTCCAAACAAACTTTCACCCAGAACCAGAGATACCAGAACTGATAGCAAGTGGAGATGAAGATGGGGGAAAGACTTCAACGGATGGTGTTGATAATGGAGGAGAGAGTGAGGAGTTAGTAATGGAGAGAGTTCCCTCAGCAGATAGGTCAGGAACCATGACAGGGTCCCAGGGTAGGGCTTCTGCAGCCCCTCCTGCTGCCACAGCAATTCCGGCTGGAGAGGACTCCTTGCCAGTGAGAGATGGAGGGGCAAACACTGGAGATCCAATGCAGACTAATCCAGAAACAGGAGAACCACGTGCTTTAGTTGCCAGTGAGGGAGCTGAAGCTGGATTGGGTACTAACGAGGAGACAGACCAGGAGCCATCGCTTCCAAGAACTGTACGTACCAACAGAACATACAACAGCATTTAGTACAACTGTATTCATTAAATTAATATAAACCATTGCTGCTTAGAACTGTACATGTATGTATTGATCAATAGAACACACAATGGGACTTAGTAGAACTGTAAACATGTATTAAATTACACTGTAATGTACACCATTGCTTTCTAGACTGTACATGTCAAAAGAACATTTACCATAACTTCCTATAACTGTACATTTATGTACCAACATACATACCAAATATACATTGTAACCTAGTAGCTAGAACTGTACTACACCATCAATTCCTACTCTGCTCAAATTATAACAATGTAGGATCAATTGGTCCGTGATCTGTACTAAGAAAAGTGACCACTGAATGCCAGGGACCAGAAAGAGAAATAAGTACACAAATATCTAAGAGCATAATCTTTGGACATACTTGTCCAATACTCTGAGAAATTTATGCACAGCATTGTATTAAAATGTATTGTGTTGTATTGTGTCGTTCTGGAATGCATTATTGAACTACTGTTATGGCCATATAATACAATACAATGCACTGCATAAATTTGTTGGAGTATTGGACAACCTGCTCTTTGGGAACAGACAACAAATGAATGTTATAATGTATATAAATAAGCTAGTCAGATAATTATGTTACCTTTACTGCATCTGATATGCTTGTCATTTGTTTCAGAAAATTATCATACAGAAAATCTTAAGAACAGTGATGTACGTCTGCTATGAGCACTTGCCAGAGGGACTAGGTGAAGAGGTTGCCTTTTATTTTATAAGGAACACCACAGGTCCTGTGCCTTTACCATCATCCATTGATGAAGCTGATGAAATACTTCCTCCTATCTTTGAATTTGGCTCTCTAAATGGACCTTCATTACAAATGCTAGAGCATCTGTTGACTTTTGTTTATATGCCACTTCTTTCATACAATGGGCAAAAACATGAGAGTTCTTCTGATAGCACAAGTGGCAGTCAAAAACGCAGCAGTGCACATACATTGCAGGCAGGTCATGACCAGGATTCAGAACGAAGGCATTCCAGAGTCATTCTGCGAGATGAATTTTTGATGAACATGCAAAAATTTGCGTCACATATCGGCAGAACAATTCACCAGTTAGAAGGGGATATCCGCCTCGAAATGCCACATGTTGCACTTGGAGAAGACATTTCAGAGATTGCTAGGGATTCGGAAATGGTTGCATTGCTTGAGGAAACACTCCACAACTGGGAAGTCACAATATCATCTGCACTGGAAATCCAATTGAAAAAAACACCACAGGGAAATGGTCCTCTGGCTGAGATTGACTTTTGGAGGGAAAGGAATGCAACATTAAGTGCAATTACGGAGCAGCTGAAACTACCAACAGTTAACAAGGTTGTGGCTGTCTTGACTAATATCCATTCTGAAAGTCTTGCAAGCTTTGAATATCACAGGGCTGAGTTAACAAAATATTACACAGAAGCAAAGGACAATGTAAGATTCCTGTCAACACTGGAACGACATTTTAAGAACTTAGCACATGGGGCCAGCTTCAATATTGTTCTGGAGACATTACCGTCTATGATGAATGCACTGAGAATGGTGTGGATCATTTCACGACATTACAATAGAGATGAGAGGATGGTACCACTGATGGAAAGGATTGCCTGGGAACTAAGTGAACGAGTGTCCAGGATTGTCAATGTCAGGACCATTTTAAAGTGAGTTGACTTTTACAAGAAAGATAGCTTATTAGATGCATGTAATTATTCAAAGGTGCCAGGTCTGTCCTTTGTAGTCATCAGACAGGCCTATTGGGAATTTAACCTAATAACAGAGTAAAAGGCAAAAGAGACTAGTCGTGTTATGTACTTTTTGGATCCTTTGCTTCAAGATAATACTGAATAGTATATTGAATTTGTTGCAACTTATGTGAATTAGAGCCCACAAATTGTAAGTTGTAAAGACTTAAGCAGTGTAGCACTGTTTTGAAATCTGCTTGATAACAATAAGTTACAATTGTTTTAATATTCTTGTTTTCTTATGTGTTCCATTCTCATTGACATAATAAGTTATCAGTGATCATGAACATTTTACGCTATACTTTGTTAGTGATCTACATGTATGTGATGCATCACAGTGAGGTCATTGCATGGTCTACAATAGATTCTCACAAACAAATTAAATTAAAATTAAGGGAAACCTATCCTGTATTGCCATCCACACAACAGTATAGTGTAAAATATCAAAATATGAACATCCTTACTGAGATGCTTAAGTGATGATCTACAAATTGTGATGAGTATTGATATAAATACTTACAGTATCTTTGGCATGAAGAAAACGTCTTATACCTGATATTTTATTCAGAGAGCCACCACATCTAGTGAAACAGAAAACCTCTGAGGCCAAGAAAACTTTGGAGACATGGAAGGAGTCATACTTTGATGTTAGAGCTAAGATAGAAGCTTCTGGCAGAGATGCCAGGTGGGAATTTGACAGAAAACGTTTGTTTGAAAAAACTGACTACATGGCATCCATTTGCGAAGACTTACGGGAAGTAGCAACAGTGATGGAGGAATTTTACAACATCTTTGGTCCTGAGTTGAAGGCAGTGACAGGAGACCCCAAACGTATTGAAGATGTATTGAAGAGAGTGGATGGGCTGGTAAAGCCAATTGAAAATGCAAGTATTTGAATTTTGTTGTGGAATATACACATATTATTGGTCATAATGTTGATGATGCGGTTGTTGTACAAATGTTCTCAGTTGTCTCATTATGTAGTCACTTCGACGTTTCCACAACAGCAGCATTTCCAAACAGTATCCCAGTGAGAAGAAAGAGTCCCCCGTAAACAGGAAGAGCACAATGCAGTGTATGCACATGTAAATGTACTCCTCTGGGAGCAAGTACCAGCTAAGCTGATCAGTCTGACCTTTGCTGTATTGCTTAGTTTGATACACAGACTCCAAAGTCTTTTATGAGCACAGTTAAATCCAGCAAACTTATTGTAGTATCAAAATTACAAGAAGGCTAGCATAGAAATCTATCAAGAGCTGAAAAAAGAATGATGAAAGTCATCCAAACATTGCAACTTGCCATAGTTGCTGTATTTGTTGTTGACACTACCTCTCGATAGTTTTTGTTAACAATAGTATCTTGATCATTGCACAATATCTACTTAGTACTGTATACAACACACACACCAATAAGCTGATATCTGGCAGAGCTACTGGTAATTAAGAAACAAGAAATCAGTGCTGAGTCGTTTCTCTTTGCAGGTTGGATTTGATGCTTTTAGCCTCAGGCATGCTGCAAGCTGGCGTAATGTAATGGAGTGGTTTCACCAAGAAGTGAATGCCATAGAAAATGAGGCCAGACACTTTATTGATGAATCATTCAAGACCCTGAGATCAGCTGAGGGGGCATTTGATATGCTGCTAAAGTTTAGGCACATTCGCTCTAGGGAGACAATAAACTCACAAATGATGAAGAAGTTTAATGACATTCTGGTGCAGTTCGGAAAGGAGGTGTGTAAGAACTGGACCAAAAGTTACTTAGCAGTGCTTTCTTGAACTGGTATTTCCCTGCTTTATAATGTAAGCTGAGAAATTTCAGAGATTTGATTGGATGAAAGTGTCACTATTTCTGCGTAAAAGTGGTATAACAGCAAAATTGGATGGTATAACAAGGTTACCATGACAACACTGAACACATTACCTTTTTGCTTTTATTGTCAACTGAAAATGGCAGAGATTCCTGGAAATTTCTGGTGAGGAAATACAAAAGCTTGCCAAAAAAGAATTAATAAAAATACAATCAAAACTATCAAGATGTGGATGAATGTTTGGAAGTCATGGATAGAAAGCAATGGCTTCAACTCAACGATGACATTGTCAGATATGAAGGGACAATTTCTCGGCTTCTATTATAAACATATAATAGCATGACTTGTAGTGGTATTTGGCAGTAATACCAGCTCGTCATTCCAAATACCACGCACCACTTTGCGCCTTGTGGTATTGTGGACAATTTTGAAATATTACTTACGGTATTATTGCCAAATACCACTACAAGTCATGCTATTACCTATACTAATATTACATTAATGCAAGATTGAAAGTATAGAACATGTACATGCACTGTATGATGTTGATGGACATATCAAGTCCTTGAACCAATCACTGTATGATTAACTTGTTTAAAGGACATTCAATTTACAGTACTGTTGTATTACATGTATTAATGAATGTGCTTTCAACAGCTTTGCTAAAAAGACGGCAAGGAATTTGGTAGACCTTACTGCTAAGGTGATCTAGTACTGAGATCTCAGTCACACTCAGGGGTGAAGTATGCTCAAAATCTGGCAGACACTTAACCCAGAGAGTAGCAGATCAAGCTAATTATTTAATGGGATAAATGACTACAGGAAAAAATTAATATTGTCAGTGTTAATTGCAGGTGGATGCAATGTATTCACTCTTTAGAGCACATGCTGAGAACCCTCCAATATTTAAGAACCAACCACCTGTTGCTGGAGCTATTAGTTGGGAGCGTTCCTTGTTTCTCCGCATCAAACACACCATTCTCAGATTCCAAGAAATGGAAGACATGCTCAATAGTGAGCAAGGAAAATTGGTGAGTGACCAATACGATGCACAGGTCAAATGAAATTAACAGGTATTCAAATTATCTTTTTTTTCTCAATTCAAGGCAAGCAAGAAGTACTTGGGTGTGGCAAGACAAATGAAGGAGTATGAGGATAAAAAGTATGAGGTGTGGAGGGAACAAGTGGAATCCAATCTGCTGATATACCTCAAGAGGAATCTGCTTATTAAGCCATCCACAAGCTCTGCCACAACGCACCGAAGTGCTGTTGAGGAGGCAGGTACTGGCTCTGAGGAGGCATCTAATAGCCTGTTGGTTGCTCTCCAAGCTCAAGGTATGCATTACCGCCCAGAAGTGTTGAAGCATTTCGCGCGCGTAGAGCGCGAGAAAATCGATCCCGTCACTTGCGCTTGACGCGCCTACACACTCGTGTCAAGCGCGAGTGCTTGTCAAATCTACGCGCGCGTACAATGAAACCAGCATATACACACAACCAGTACACTAATATATGTAACCTCCTGCCAAGTGAATATTTGTTCCTTACATGTATGTCATTCTTCCCTTCATTGTAATTAAGTTTTTAGAATTGGCATTTTTATACATAATTTGATTGCTTTTAATTTCACTGATGCTGACATTGAGCACACAGGGAGTATATGTATGGACTGTATAGGTTGCATGGCTTGGGTGTGCCACATGTTACTAATTACAGTATTATTTTACTGATCATGCTTTGATCTGTTTGATGAATTTGTAGCATCTCACCCAAACCTGCATTACGTTGTGGACTTCGCCCCTGATTTGGGACTCATCATTATGGAAACTAAGTATCTTGAACAACTTGGATTTCATGTTCCTGAATTGGCTAGGAATGTTGCTTTACAGGTTAGCTAGTGCATAGTGTACACGTTACATTATTCGAAATTATAAATGAACTGAGATA
The DNA here is from genome assembly GCA_949710005.1 of Ricordea florida. Classification (NCBI taxonomy): domain Eukaryota; kingdom Metazoa; phylum Cnidaria; class Anthozoa; order Corallimorpharia; family Ricordeidae; genus Ricordea; species Ricordea florida. The sequence continues at coordinate 29,110,032 of OX453277.1, forward strand.
CTATGTACTCTCTCTTGTTCGCTCGGGGTTCCTACGCGTGTGTCGTCGGTTACCTCGTGCGGCAAATGCAAGAGCCCGCCAGTCCTGGGTGTCCTGTGCTGCGGCCACTATCTCACTCACGGTCAGCGGAGCGTCGTTGTTGATGACTTTGGCAATGTAGTCATCATAGAGCCGGCTTTTGCTAGAACGGGTGGTGTGCCCATGACTAGGGGAGTACAGTGCGTACCGACGGATGGGTTCGTCTTGGTCGGAAATCTATTTTATTTATTTATTTATTTATTATTATTTTGTCATATTGTGGGGAATTAGATAGGATGGCCCACACTGTCTCGTCTTCACAAGATTTTATTCTCCTTTCACAACGCTCTTTCTCAACTGACTGAAGAAATTCCTTCGACTAAAAGGATAACTAATCACAAAACAATTGTTTCTTATCTTCGAGGCACACCTTAGTTAATGTTTGCTGATTGGTTAGATACGAATCTTCTAGACATAAAGTTAACTGAAATTTCCAGATAAACATTTCACAATTACTATATGATAACTATGGTATTATCCTGTTTCCGACACACTCCCCCCATGTGCTTTCCAAGTGGAAGCACATGTAAACAAAGGAAACGGCTAGCGTAGTTAATCATTGCATTGAAACTTAGAAACAAAACAAAACCAGTAATAGATGTCATAATTCGTTGAAATCACTTAATTGTCTCTGTCCATCTGCATAGTTCTATCCTGCGTTTAGCTTTCAAAGTTCTCCATCCTCTATAACGTCATGAATACGCAAGTTAGCGGCCACCGCAGCATCTCTCCGTGGCCGGAAGGCTGGCGCTTTAGCGTTCAGGGGGGTAGGCACTGTAGCTCTCTCCGGCGCTCTATCGCACGTTAGTTCCATGGGGTAGAGGTGCTGAATCGGCCTTTCCAAAAACGTTTTGCCTGCGCGTAGTTTTACTGCACGGACAACTCCATCGCGGCCGTTGAACAACTCGACGTCCACTCCTAAGGGCCACTTTCCTCGGTTCTTTTCTTCTGAACGAATCAGAACAACGTCGCCCGGCTTCAAGGAGCTCGCCTTGCCTTTTCCATTACAATTGTGACGTTCTCTGAGCGCCACCAAATACTCACGAGACCAGCGTCTCCACACAGCGTCCTTGCAAGATCTCAAATACTTAGCACGCTTTCGAAGGTCAGCTATCTCCTCTCGCCATGGGTCTTGTTCAGGGAGGCGAATAGATCTTTGGAACAGGAAAGAAGATGGGGTGAGTAGAGGGGGCTGCACGTCATCTTCTACATAGGACAGGGGGCGGCGATTCAGTTGAGTTTCAACATTCAGTGCGACTTCGCACAGCTCTGACCAGGATAGCATTCCTCCACCAATTACTTTATAGAATGCGCGTTTGAATAGGCCCACTAGTCGCTCAAACTGGCCGCCCCACCAGGGTGCTCGACTTAGGTTAAACCTCCAGATGATCTTCTCCGATGCAAGGTAGCCTTGAACTTGCTCATCTTTCTGGATTCCTTTCAGTACGTTTGCCGCTCCTACGAACGTTTTTCCATTGTCTGAAAAGATCTTCAAAGGTCGTCCACGTCTGGCGACGAAACGCTTTAAGCTTGCAAGAAATGTGGTAGTTTCCAGATCAGATAGGACCTCTAGATATAAGGCCCTCGTTAAACTGCACGTGTAGAGCACAAGGTAGCCTTTCCCTTCTACTCGAGAGGACTTGCGGTACTTAATCGGGCCAGCAAAATCCACGCCAACAATTTCAAAAGGAGTTGATCCCTCAGTTCTCTCAAGAGGCAACAAACCGGGGGGTGGGGCTGCGAGAGCAACAGCCTGGAAGCGTTTGCACCCATAACACTCCCTGATGACTTTCTTCACAAGGCGCCTCAGGCGGGGAATCCAGAACTCTTCTCTTACTTTAGCCATGGTAAGCCCCACTTCCCCATGAAGAGTGGCTTTGTGGGCGTGTTCGACATATTTCTTCGCGAAAGTCGTGGCGTCTGGGATGTAAATGGGATAGACCCCTTGCAGTCTCCCACGGCACTCAAGCAAACCATCTTTGTTTTTCTGTAAGTTGAGACTTAGGCGATCTTCCTCCAGGTTTTCATTTCCCAGACTCTGAGCGCGTAGTAACCAAAAGTGTTTCTGCTTCTCAATTTCGTCTGTTGTCAGGGGTCCCTTTTCCCTTGTCACTCTTTTCGCTCTAGCGTTGTTTGCGAACCGCATAATCCAACCGCACACTCTCACAGTTTTCCAGTAGTTGTGCTTGACAAGAAGATGGTCTAGATCGTCATCAGCTTTAACGGCCATGGCAAAGAGCTCCTTTGTAGTTTTCATTTCTGCGTTGGATTCAGCGGTGGGCGCGGTCACAAGGTTGGCTGGCCATTTCGCAGGATCACTAAGCCACTCTGGTCCCTTCCACCATAGTTGGTTCCCTTCAGTCACTAGTCCACCTCGGCTAGCAAGATCTGCAGGATTATCCTGAGTAGGTACGTGCCTCCAGACAACATCAGAGTGTTCTCTAATTTTCCGTACCCGGTTGGCCACAAACTGCTTGTAGTCTCCTCCACCTAGTATCCAATGTAAGGCAACGCTGCTGTCAAGCCAACAATGCAGCCAGGTCACAGGGAATCCTTGAAGTGCATCTTGTACGTTAGTCAGAAGATTTACAGCCATATGACCGGAGACCAGTTCACGGCGAGGTGTTGTCAGCCCTTGTTTAGCCAGTCTTGCCTTCGCTGCAACCAGGCCTTGGTTGATTGCGCTTGGCTGTTTGACCACAGCGTACACGGAAGCGGCCACGCCCTTTCCGCTCGCGTCTCCAAACGCATGAAGTTTAATGTCCTCGATAGGTTCTTGGACGCTAGTAAGTGCTCGTGGACAAGTTACGTGTTGTGGTAAGGAACGTTCCCACCTCTGCCACTGCTGGTCTAGGGGGGTGGATAACGGTGCGTCCCATGCACGTTTCTCTTCGCAGGCGTCGCGGTACAGAAGCTTTCCTTGCAGGGTGATTGGAGCGATAAGACCTAGTGGGTCATAGATCCTCGCTACCTTTCCCAGAATCCCTCTCTTCGTGGGTTGGGCAACTTCCTCTGGAATTGAAACTCCCACTTCGTCCGTCAGTTTGTTCCACTTTAAACCAAGCAGCCCACATTCTCTCGGCTTGATTCCAAGTTGTTGCTTGGCGTAGCTTAATTCATCCCCAGTTTCAGTTTCTTCTGTGAGCTCTAGTTCAGCCACGTTTGAATGCCACTTGTGCAAGTGAAAGGTGGCCTGGCGGAACATCTCAATTGCTGTAGCTTTCTTTTGTTTCGCTTCTTGGATAGTGCCTCCACCAGAAATGAGATCGTCGACGTACAGTTCTCGCTCCATTTCTGCTACGCGATCAGGGTTGGTAGGTCTGCAGGTGTTCAAGTGATGCTGAATCACGCCGCCAAGCAGAAACGGCGAGGGTCCCAAACCAAAAAGAGCTCTGGTAAATCTGAACCTGCGAACGTGTAGGGGATCCTTGTTATCCAACCAATGAAACCGCAATGCATCTCGGTCCTGCTCTCGGATACGTACTTGAAGGAATGCTTTGCGGATATCACCAGCGATAGCCATTGAATGGAATCTTCCCCTTAGGAGTACCTTCCATAGTTGATTTTGCAGGGGTGGTCCAACTTCTAGACAGTCGTTTAGGGAAGGGGCTGAGTCGTACGCTCTTGCTGAGGCGTCGTAAACAATCCGCATCTTGGTGGTTTCTGCACTCTCTCTCACTACTGCTTTGTGCGGGATGTAGAATTCTCTTTGAGTTGCTGGTGTCTTTGCTTCTTCAATAATCCCTTCACTGAGCTGTTCTTGTATAATAGCGTCATAGTCGTCAAGCCTCCCTGTCTTCTTAAGTCGTCGAACTAGGTTGCCCAGTCGTTTTAAGCTTCCAGACTCGTTAGAGGGCAACGGAGGATGGTTCCCTTTCCAGGGAAGACCAGTTTCATACCAACCCTCAGGGCTGCGACTGAGTTGTACAAGGAATTCTTCATAAACAACGCTCTGATCCCCGTTAGGCTTATCTTCGAGTCCAAGGACGTCCATGCGGTAAAGCTCTTCATAGTCATTCGAGGCCGTCTGCGCTAGGAACATCTTGTCTAGGTCTGTCTCCGTCCCTGGTGACATGATGGTCCATCCAAAAAGAGTGTACTCAGCCACAGGCTCGCCAATAGCTCCGGTGCGTTGGGATTCTCGAGTTTTTATCTTTGCGTAGTCACTCGCGCCCAGAATAACATGGACCGGAAGTAAGCTCTTAGTGTCGGTGTCTTCCATTGTAACGCCTTTTAGATGACGGTATTTGCTGATCATTTCCTTATAGCGAGGATTTTCCACGGACAACAGTTCAGCGCGGTCTAGTCTAGTTACTCGTAGTGAAATGGTATTGTTCCCTTTAGTGTCACTCACTTGCGCATTGTAAGTTTCGGTCCGCTTGGTTACCATGCCCACGATAGTTGGTATACGGCGTGTGAGAGTGCGAGATGGTACGAGGTTTAGAAGATCCAAGATGTATCCTGAAGCATAAGACGCAGTCGCACCGGTGTCAAGTAGGGCTCTACAGGTCACGCCATTCAATTTGACAAGTACGATTGGATGGCATACTTTCTCCCCTTCTTGAGTTGCAGTGAGAGCCACTCCGCCGTTGTTCGCTGTTTGGCGTCCAGTTGCCGACGGTCGGTCGCAAATGGATGAGTGGTGCCTTCGTTTGCAGTGAACGCAAGATGCACGGCTTGGGCATTGTGAAGCGCTTTGTTGAGCCCCAGTGCAGTTGAAGCACAAGCGTTTGTTTTGAAGAATGCGACGGCGCTCCACTGGAGATGTCACTCTCTCACACTCCCAAGATCTGTGTGTCACGCAATCGCAGTACACACACGCATGTCGCGGGTTGGACTCGCTCTGTCGCGCGTAGAAACTTCTGTCACGAGGCAAACGTCGCGAGCGAAGCGGACGCGGCGGGTGATAAATCGGCGGAGTCGGAGGAGTTTCGTTTGCTTTTTCTACTGCCAGAGTTTCCATCGGATGAATGGCTTTCCATTCTTCTAAAGATTGCATGAGGTCCGCGAATCCCCAATCTTGCCATCCCGGTTTCCCGTTCACGAGGTCTGCTTTTATGTTGGGCAATTTGTCTAGGACGCCACGCACCATAAATAGACACCCTGAAAGTTTACCTAAGGTCTCTAGCGATTGAACGTTGTAGTTCAAAGTCTGGCAAAATTTATGAACTTCATTAGGGTTGCATCCAGTTACCACAGGTAAATTATTGATGTTATCATTATACGCTCTCACAATCTCGCTTGTCTTGCCATAATTGGACTTTAAGATATTCTTGGCACGTTCATACCCTTCAGAACTAAATGGCAGGCCGTCAATTGATTCACGAACATCACTTTCCAGTAATTCTTTGAGATGGGCAAATTTGGTAACCGGGGGAATATCGGCTGCATCGATTTCCGCTTCGAATTTGTTCCAAAAGGAAAGCCACTTTTCGTAAGTGCCGTCATATTTCGTTATTACCAGCTTTGGCATCTTGACGTTTCCCTTACTTGGGGGTTTTCCGGTAGGCTGAACGGGCGACTGCATTTTTGATTTTTGCTCAAGTTTAAGTTTTTCAAAGTTCAGTTCATCCTCCCTCCTTTTGGCAAGAAGAGCCTCTTCCTCTTCCCGTTTTTTGTTTATTGCTCTTGCCCCGGCTTCTTCGAGATGATGATTCAAATATTCTACTTCTTTATCTACATCATCAATCGTTTGCTCAATAATTTTTCCCCATTCCTCAACTTCGTCAATGCTTTTCCCCTCTCCGAGCTTACCTTTCTCGATGTGTAGCTTCAAATCTTCTATAGCTGCCACAATTTTTCCCAGAGTTTCTTTATGTCGGGTGACCTTCTCGATATTCCCTTTCTCCACGACAGATTTCGTCTTCCCTCGTGTAAGCTTTAGAAGCTGAAGTTCGGCCTCCAGTTTAGTTTCCATTGACTAACAGGTGATCCAAATCGAATTGTGTCCCGTCGGAGGTGCCACTAATGTGGGGAATTAGATAGGATGGCCCACACTGTCTCGTCTTCACAAGATTTTATTCTCCTTTCACAACGCTCTTTCTCAACTGACTGAAGAAATTCCTTCGACTAAAAGGATAACTAATCACAGAACAATTGTTTCTTATCTTCGAGGCACACCTTAGTTAATGTTCGCTGATTGGTTAGATACGAATCTTCTAGACATAAAATTAACTGAAATTTCCAGATAAACATTTCACAATTACTATATGATAACTATGGTATTATCCTGTTTCCGACAATATACACAAAATATCTATGAATAGAGCCACCTTTTAAGATTATGTTATTTAATTGATAATTACAATGCTGACATCGGCAATTTAACTCTAAGTACGCATATTTGTTTTGAACATAGAAAATGATCATTAAAATAGGATAAAAATAGAAAAGGCTGAACGTGTAAGTGTAAAAAAAAAACATAATAAAATAAAAAAAAGGACAAGAAAGAAAAGGTGAAAAAAAAAAAAGAAAAATGCAAGAATAAACGAGAAAAAAAAGCGAAGAAGAGAAAAACTACACACAAGCATTAGGAGAACTAAATTGTGCTTATACCAAGAAAAAATGACTTAAGTTTAGAATTGAACAAAGCAGTACTAGAGGCATTCTGAATTTCAGAGCTAAGGGAATTAAATATTTTGGGCCCTTGAAAACGAAGTGAAAATTTCCTTACATTTGTCCTACAGTAGGGCAAACGGAAGGAATTCTTACTTCTAGTATTATATGGGTTATTGTAAACTCATAGAAAAGAGAAACAGTTTCTGTTTTTATTTAAAGCTAGTTTATAAAAGCACTAAACTGCAGTTTCTATGGGTTTACTGGGGTAATAAACCACTTGGGATGTTGGGGGAACACTCTGAGAGCTCGTTTATCTCTCACCTGTTGCTCGTGATTTACAAGCTTTTCTCGTGTTCTCCCCGTGACATCCCGCTTGGTTTATTACGCTGGTAAACCCATAGAAACTGCAACTTATTGCTTTTAATAATAATAACAACAGAAAATGTTTCTCTTTTCTATGGGTTTACCTGCACAATAACCCATAGGTTTCCGACCAATAAGCGCACACGTAGTATCTCGGTTATTAAGAATACTTCTCTTTTTGTTGTGTTAACTTTTACTGTGTGCAGGGGTCATTGTGGATTAATAGGATACGTTATTAACCCTTTCACTCCCAAGAGTGACTTTATAGATTTTTACTCTGTTTAACGCCAGACGATTTTACTCGTCAAATGGAGACCCCTTGGGAGTGAAAGGGTTAAAAAGTATCTCCCTTAACCCTTTCACTCCCAAGAGTGACTTTATAGATTTTACTCTGTTTAACGCCAGACGATTTCACTCGTCAAATGGGCTGGTGCTAGTTTTAGCCAAAACAAAATAGATATCTAGTGGAAGAATTCCTGTCTATACTTTTGGAAGTAAGATACAATCATATTAATTTTTTTTTCTTAGGAGGAGAAATACATCAAGTATGTGGATGGTCTTAAACTCATGTTGGAGCGTTACCATACTGTTCTTGGGAGTCTTAATTTTGCTGAGGTAAAAAAGATCTAGAACCAGTCATTCATGGGTGCACATCACATTGTTCGAGACAGTTTGTCGAAAAGAACATGCAGTAGTCTTTGCCTTGGCATGCAATGCCACGTATAAATGTAGAAGTTATTTTTGAAACTTTGCTTATGTGGTTTAACGTCTAAGCGTTACATTAGGAAAATGAAAAGCTGTTCTAAGATTTTTTTAATTGTTTTGATGTTCTTAACTCTTCTATGAGAATAATATGGGTGAGGTTAAGTTACCGAAGAAAGTTTTATGATTCATAGTGCATCTGTTGAGGTTTCAAGGTGATTAACATACTGCTTGCTTGCCTGTCAGTTAATTGTGATGATTAATTTATACTTTTTAGACCCAGCTTCTGGATGATCACATCAAAGAACTGAAACGCGTGCTGAAGCCAGGAGCGAAGCGACTAAACTGGAACTCGCTTGGAATCAGTGATTATATAACGCGCTGTGGACAGGTTAGGAGTGGATGTTATGCCCTAGGGATTCTTTTCTTTCTGGACAGTTTTATATTATGTAGGTCAATTGTTACCATGAAGACTTAAGGCATACTAGGTGTCGCACTTAAGGCATACTAGGTGTCGCACTTAAGGCATACTAGGTGACGCACTTAAGGCATACTAGGTGACGCACTTAAGGCATACTAGGTGACGCACTTAAGGCATACTAGGTGTCGCACTTAAGGCATACTAGGTGTCGCACTTAAGGCATACTAGGTGACGCACTTAAGGCATACTAGGTGTCGCACTTAAGGCATACTAGGTGTCGCACTTAAGGCATACTAGGAGTCGCACTTAAGGCATACTAGGTGTCGCACTTATTGCATACTAGGTGTCGCACTTAAGGCATACTAGGTGTCGCACTTAAGGCATACTAGGTGTCGCACTTAAGGCATACTAGGTGTCGCACTTAAGGCATACTAGGTGTCGCACTTAAGGCATACTAGGTGTCGCACTTATTGCATACTAGGTGTCGCACTTAAGGCATACTAGGTGTCGCTCTTAAGGCATACTAGGTGTCGCACTTAAGGCATACTAGGTGTCGCACTTAAGGCATACTAGGTGTCGCACTTAAGGCATACTAGGTGTCGCACTTATTGCATACTAGGTGTCGCACTTAAGGCATACTAGGTGTCGCACTTAAGGCATACTAGGTGTCGCACTTAAGGCATACTAGGTGTCGCACTTAAGGCATACTAGGTGTCGCACTTAAGGCATACTAGGTGTCGCACTTAAGGCATACTAGGTGTCGCACTTAAGGCATACTAGGAGTCGCACTTAAGGCATACTAGGAGTCGCACTTAAGGCATACTAGGTGTCGCACTTAAGGCATACTAGGTGTCGCACTTAAGGCATACTAGGTGTCGCACTTAAGGCATACTAGGTGTCGCACTTATTGCATACTAGGAGTCGCACTTAAGGCATACTAGGTGTCGCACTTAAGGCATACTAGGTGTCGCACTTAAGGCATACTAGGTGACGCACTTAAGGCATACTAGGTGTCGCACTTATTGCATACTAGGAGTCGCACTTAAGGCATACTAGGAGTCGCACTTAAGGCATACTAGGTGTCGCACTTAAGGCATACTAGGTGTCGCACTTAAGGCATACTAGGTGTCGCACTTAAGGCATACTAGGTGTCGCACTTATTGCATACTAGGAGTCGCACTTAAGGCATACTAGGAGTCGCACTTAAGGCATACTAGGTGTCGCACTTAAGGCATACTAGGTGTCGCACTTAAGGCATACTAGGTGTCGCACTTAAGGCATACTAGGTGTCGCACTTAAGGCATACTAGGTGTCGCACTTAAGGCATACTAGGAGTCGCACTTAAGGCATACTAGGTGTCGCACTTATTGCATACTAGGTGTCGCACTTAAGGCATACTAGGTGTCGCACTTAAGGCATACTAGGTGTCGCACTTAAGGCATACTAGGTGTTGCACTTAAGGCATACTAGGAGTCGCACTTAAGGCATACTAGGTGTCGCACTTAAGGCATACTAGGTGTCGCACTTAAGGCATACTAGGTGTCGTACTTAAGGCATACTAGGAGTCGCACTTAAGGCATACTAGGTGTCGCACTTAAGGCATACTAGGTGTCGCACTTATTGCATACTAGGTGTCGCACTTATTGCATACTAGGTGTCGCACTTATTGCATACTAGGTGTCGCACTTATTGCATACTAGGTGTCGCACTTAAGGCATACTAGGTGTCGCACTTATTGCATACTAGGTGTCGCACTTATTGCATACTAGGTGTCGCACTGGTACAGGACCACAGATTCAGTAGATGCTATTGTAATTGTTGTACTCCTTCCCCCCCCCCCCCCCGACATATATCATTATGGTATAGGTCTCTCATGATTGATTTGTCTGTAAGGAGACAAGGGGATTGTGTGTCACCAATCGTGACACATTTAGCCCGTGTCAGAGACCTAGTGTATGTACTTAGCTTCCCTTTCATTGTTTGTCAGTATGCCAAGCATCATTTAGATTCGTATAGTAAGTAATCAGTCTAGCCCTCCGCAGTACATGGGCCAGTCAGCCAGCTACTGTAACATCAATCATTTTTAGTTATTCCAATTTACTGTTTGATCAATAGGCGATCAGCAAGTTTGAGTCACTCGTGAATCAAATCCAGAAGAATGCCAAAGATGTGAACAGTCGTCTGGAAATGATAGAGAATGTAGTGTTGTTCAAGCAACCGCCGGCAAAGATTGGAGGAATGTTGTCTGATGCTAAGGTCAGTTTACCGTATGCACACTGTACGTAGTTACTAAAGTAACACTTTGTTTTACTTTTGTTTATAGGAACTGTTAGTGCGCGAACGTAGTCTTCAAGTCTAGAGGTTGATCGCACCACAAGCATTGGCACTAAATGCCTTTTTTTCCTACCGATATTTTGCTTTTGCTCTAGTTAAGTTTCCTCAAACACAATGTAGTAATAATGCTATGGCAAGATCCAGTTTCCGAACAAGAGAAATAAGAGGATGAACCATAATATTATTGAATGGATTATAGAAACTGTAATCTAAGGCTTTTTTTTTGCCAGGAATACTTTGAATTTCTCGAGAAGGCGCGGGCACACGAGCTTGAGATTTTGGCCAGGAAATACCGGGCTATTGGTCCACTACTGACCAAGATGGAGGGACTTGTGGTTCACACTAATACGGGCAGGTCAAGTAAACTGCAGCCTTACTATGCCTTCTGGGAGAACGCCGTGTACGAAGCTCTCACGAAGGTTTGTTCACGTACATAGAGGATATTACACGGTGGCGAGAAGATATGAACTTTATGTTCTCGTGGCAAGAACAATATCTCACGAGTGAGCGAAGCTCACTCGTTAGATATTGTTCTTGCCACGAGAACATAAAATTCATATCTTCGAGCCAACGTGTAATGTTCTTTTTATTATATGGAGAGTAAAGCAAAAGGCGGGAATCGTGACGTCATTGAACGATACGACACTCACAAAGGTGACATACGGAAAATTCGCCACTCGGGTCCCGGATGAAGTGGCGTATGGATTCTACGAGTGGTTTAGTTCCCAGTAAAACACTCTTCTCCATATAATAAAATTAAATATACGTTGCTTTTTGCCTAACTTGGTGGCATAGATAGCAGTTTGTTATATCATTTTCTTGCCTTCGTGGAGGAGCCGATGGAAAAACAGCCTACTTTGGTTTGAGCTGGTTTAGCCAGCCTGTGACCATTACAGCTACTAGCAAGTCTGAAGCTCTTCTTCAAAATAATGTCTGAGTGATACGGGGACTTCTTTGTTAGTTACAAAGTAACACAAGTACAGAAACAGAAACACTGAGCGCCAGTTATTGTCATTGTTGGTTTCAGATGGTAACAAAGAACTTACAGCAGTTCAATCAGTCGCTTCATGCTCATCAGCCCTTGTTCCAGATAGAAACAGTGCTTTCTGCGCCTGAGATCGTGTTGTCTCCACCAGCCAATGAGATTTACAAGCTTATCATGCAGTCCATTAGGGACATGGTAGAAGGGTAAGTGAGCTCTTGTGAGGAGTTTGAACTGCAGGGCTAAAATTTGGCGGTCGCACGGTCGCCAGTGGCGAGTTAAGACTGACCAGGGCTAAGGTTTGAACGCCCGATGTGCGACTATGCTACACTGAGAATTTCGAAAACCTGCAATGCAAATTATGCGAAGTACAAAGTTAAAAATAAAACTCAATATGTAATTTAATTGGACTAACTTTCTCTTCCTTTCTTTGCCTGGACTCTAAGATTATCCATTTTAGTGAATTTTTAGTTCTGAAGTGGAAATTCCGAGCCGTTTTAACAATGATTTCACGAGCGATCTACATTCACAACATATAGACGCCATTTTAATTTTGTGATTACCACGTGACTCTCAAAAAAATCGAGGGCGACTTCATTTTGGGATGGGCCACTAAGAATTCAAGGAAACTGGCCCGACTGGCCACCAAGCACTGGAGTTAATTTTTAGCCCTGGAACTGACATTATCATCTGATGTTGTCTGAGTGTATAATAGTATTTGCTCTCGTCTACTCTACTGGGTCCTCACTCAAGGTTTGTATGGCTTAAAACGTGTGATTTCAACTCTTAACCATTCTCCATTACCACATTTCAAACCGTATGTACACTGTATTAGAACTCATAACCCCTTTTCCACTTTGGGAGTGAAATGGAAGTCATGCAAGGATATGAACATTTTCCAACAATTCCACCTTTAGAGCCAAATGCGTTGAGTTCTAAGGTACGAACACGGCCTAATTCAGGCTATCAACAGAGAAAACGGTGGGAAAAGTCAATGTGGTCAAGCAGAAAGAGAGGCGAAAATGGGCTCGCCACTTTGTGCGTTTGGCCTTGCATTTTGCCACGTTTAGCATCGTGTAAATGTCTCGGTAGCTATACATAGCTTTGTTTTGAATGTACCTTTACATGTAGCCGGTTCTTTATCTGTTGCATAGAATACACCTACTCTGACCATACTTCATAACAACCCTAACATTACCCCTGTAAAATGATACGGCCTGTGTAAGGCAAAAAGGCCAGTAACATGTGTGAGCTGCATGTCTGTCCAACAGAACTCGATTGTTTGTTCGTTGGATGCATGGAACGTGTATCGAGACCCCGCCCCAGCATGCAGAGGGAGAAGACGAGCCAGTGGTGTTCAGTTTCTTCTCTGACATATCGGCCAATCCAGCTGTTATAGAACTGGTGACAACTTTGTCCAAGAGCGTGCAAAATACCCTGGGAATGTTGAACAAGTACTTGACCCGCTGGAGAAGATACAGACTGCTGTGGAAACTGGACAAGGTACTTTTATGACAAACCTTACTTGTAACTGCTCTCCTTTAGAACGGTGGCCGATAGGGAGAGATTGGTTGGGAAGCAGGGTTGGCGCAGTGGTGATAGCGCTCTCTTTCTACCAGTGTGGCCCGGATTCGATTCCCGGTCCAGGCGTCATAAGTGTGCTGAGTTTGTTGGTTCTCTACTCTGCTCCGAGAGGTTTTTCTGCGGGTACTCTGGTTTTCCCCTCTCCACGAAAACCATCATTTGATTTGACTTGATTTGATTTAATTTGATATGATATGATTTCATTTGTGTTTTTCAGTATCCCCAGTGCGTTAGTACATCAGTGCTAGATACAGTTGACATTCACATATAGTTCATTAATATTATTGGAGACATTTATGTTGGAATACTTGTCATGTCTCTTTAATTTTCAGGGTAATATGGTGGAGAAGTTTGCACAGAAGAAACCATCCTGTATTGCCTATGATGAAAAGCTTCAGTTCTACTCAAACTTGGTTATTGAGGTGAGAATAGCTGTAGTCCAGCTGTTAGCTAATGGAAAAGGCTTGTTGGCATGAAGAGGGAGCGAAACTAGTAAAGCATTTTATCAAGTTATCCACCAACCAACGAAGCGATGACGAAGATACAACCCAATGCAATAAAAACAACAACCTCAAAGAGCATGTCAGTGTAACGAAACTTCTCTCCAAATTTCTTCAGTGGCAAAACAATATTAATTTATTTAGTAGTTGGCAGTATTAACAAAGGCTTCACAGTGGCTAAGGTATTCATTAGCACTCCTCTTTCTCAGTGGCCCTTGGTCTGTGTCATTGTAGGGGGCCCGCGATCTTTGTCTTTGAGAGGGGCCCACGTTCTATATCTTTGTAAGAGGCCTACGATGTGTGTCTTTGAGGGGGGGCACACGATCTATATCTTTGTTAGAGGCCCACGATCTGTGTCTTTGAGAGGGGCGCATGATCTATGTCCTTGTTAGAGGCCCACGACCTGTGTTTTTGAGAGGGGCACACGATCTGTGTCTTTGTCAGGGTAAGATATAAACGTCAAGCGAGGCATGCCAGTATATTAGTCGATTATGAGAGTAACTGTACGATTACAGTGCGATCATCCCCAAACACATCATAACTTATTCCATAACACATCACATACAGTGCAGCTGTTTGGAGAAATGTTGTCTAGAGCTACATGTAGGGGTTATCACGCATTACCGAACGGTACCATAATGACCTCCTTCATACGCATCTGCCGATCGTCACTGTGGTCTTTACTGTATGACCAACGGACGTGGAGTAAAGAACGATATTCTTGATTACATTCCAGACCACAATGCTGCATTGCCATGTAGGGTGCACAATTCTGACGAACAAGCGCAATTGAAACAGCTGTATACTGTAATCAGCAGTTTTTGTGACGGTGTTACATTTTTTGAAGATGGGACTAAAGGCCATCCATGAGTTAATCTGTTGATGCTTGATTATTTACCAGGTAGGAAACCAGATTATGACGAAAGACTTGGATTTCGTGCGTCTCAACCTTGATCCCCTGGCAACAACTATCCAGGCCAACGCGAGAGCCTGGGTCAAAGAATTGGGCAAACTGCTTAACGAGTCAGCAAGAGAGGAGCTTAATACTCTCAAAGGAGAAATTGAGGTATGTGACCAAAGTCAACTGAACTATTCCTGGGTTCAGAACTGAGTAGACTACAGCTGAAAGAGAAGGATCTCCTCTCACCCATCCGTTATATCCAGCCATGATATAGTTGGTGGCTTTTAGTGTGATAGTAACTACGGCAAATATCTTGACTGTAAAACGATGTGCACTGCGTCCTAGGGTCTGACTGATGATCTCACGCGCGCGCCAGACACGCTGGAAGACCTGAAGTTCGTGTTACGTGTTATCGCTGATATCAGAGACAAATCCCTTGACGTGGAGCTGAGATACACCGACATTCAAGAAAGATACCGAACTTTACTCATGTATGACATCGAGGTACAGTATGACTTACAAACCAAATACTGATTTGATCATTATTGGGTTAATGTGAATGTAGCGTGGTGTCTTTTAAGACTCTCCTTGCTTTTATCTTAGGAGATTCCACTCAAAACGGCTCAGGGCTTACTGCGTAGAGAAGATAGCGCTTTGGCCTATTTATTATAATAATCATAACTATAACAAAATTCTCAAATTTGATTGGCTATCAACTGCCCTGATTTCAGCCTTAATAGGACAGTTAAATAGGACAGTACGCGTCATGCCTGAGTAATTGGACAGTACGCGCCATCACGCGCGCGCTTAAATGGTTTTTTTTTTTCACTTCTGGCATAAAAAATCTTGGAATTTCATGTGTTTTGATTTAAAAAAAAGACGTTTATACATCACAAATCTTGTTAAAGTTATGATTAATTGGTAATAAGACTTTGTGTCGTCCAATTCGGTCTGCAATCATACTGGTGATTAAACAAATTGGACTCCCGCTACGCGGTCGTCCGATTTTGTTAATCACTCGTATGATTGCAGACCGAATTGGACTCCACTCAGTCCTATTACCATTACTTATACATCTACCTCTTAATCCAATATTGGCAACTGCCCTCTTAAATTGGACACCTATCCAATTTAAGAAAAATTGGACAGTTGCCAATATTGGATTTAGAGGTAGCTATATAATTAACAAATAACAGGACTCCGTGCTTGTCCAATTAAGAAAATGTTGGATTCGAAAATTCCTTGGAACACCAAATTGGACTCGGCCTGTGGCCTTGTCCAATTTTGGTGTTCCTCTGAATTTTCTCATCCAATATTTTCTTAATTGGGCAGCATGGAGTCCTATTATATATACTAATCTGAGTGTTGATCGTGTCATTGTTTGTTAATAAATTTCATTATCCAGGTTCCTGAAAGCGAACTGGACTTGTCTAACAATATAACCCAAGCTTGGGAAGACCTGTTTTCGGAGTCTCGGCGGGTTGATGCAAGTTTAGTTTCCGTGAAGAAGAAGTTTACAGAAGTAAGAACAATCCATTGCTTACTTAACAGTAGATCGTGAGTAGGTTCATAATGCGGCAACAGGTTTCTGGTTTGTGGTCTTAAGGAAGAGTTACACATAAATTCAGTTTAAAAAAAAAACTCTTTTTTTGTGTCTGGGTGTTGAAAAAAAGTTAATACAGGCACAAATGCCCTTTATTTTATGTAAATATCCCCTCCCGTTTGGAAGTCATAATAATTTTTTTTACTGTAAATATGTTGCATATTCCTTGCTGCTTCAGAATATATATGGTTTTGCTGCGTTTGGAATTGAGAATTTTGAGATACAGTCACCCAAACTTGCAGTACCCCCAACTACAAACATTCAGTATAACCCCACCCCCCTTAAATCGTAATAGGTCGCGCGGTCACTAAGCGCAAAAATGTGCAAAATGGGTAACAAAATAACTAGACCGCATACCTAAACCACATGGTAACTAGTGCTGAATTTCACATAAACTGAATTGTAACTATTAAATTGACTGTAAACTATGTTTGTTGGAGCGTGAGCTCAGCTTCGTTCATTGCACTGCTGGATGAATAGGGATAAACTTTCATCTTCAATTTTACTGACAGATCACACAAGATCAAGTGACTGGCTTTTCTACCGACATTTCCAAGTTTAAGGAGAGCTTTATTAATGAAGGTCCAAGCGCTGTAGGATTGAACCTGGATGAAGGTAACATATGGACAAACAAACACACGTGTTGTTTTTAAATGTTAGGTAGTGTGTTCGGTAAAAATGGTTGGTGAGTTGCTTTTGCTATTCTCACTGACGGGTCTCTGTTCCAAAGCAAACGAAGAGGGTTGGTGAGTTGTTTGCTGTTGCTTTTCTCACTGACGGTGTTCCAAAGCAAACGCTCATAGGACATACTGGTTTTCACCAAAAGCACGTCTCATAAAAGGTATAAAAAAGAAACAAACTTTAAGCATAGTTAGCCCGCACGTTTTCGGTGGATTTGGGTGTAAAAAAGAAACCAGCTTAAACCGGCTTAAACCCCCAAACCGACTTTAAATTGCAGTAATTCGCTGTTGGCCCATGAATGTTTGGGAAGAGAGCTGGTGTTTTCATCCGTAGAACCTTTCTTCCCTGTTTTGTATGAAATAAACAGAACCAAGGTCAACTAACTTGCCTTGTCTGGTGTAACCGTTACACCTTCAAAAAAGAAAAAAAAAACACAAAGAACGCGCAACGCGCGCATTGGATTGGCCAATCCGAGTTCCCGAGATTTTTTTATCAGGTATAAACTTCCACGTGGATCGGTTAAGCAATATTTTTTGTGTTTCCGTAATGTATACATGTATGTCATACAAGAAAAAGGTCAATTTTTCGGGCTTTACAGCATGATCAATATACTTGGGAGTGGTTAGAGAGTATACGTCAAACATGTGAGTCACTTGCCTATTAGTTCGTAAGTTAATCTCGCGTTATCCAAACCTTTGGCGTCGTTTTATCGCGTTTAAATTTATTGATTACATTTAGTACTTTTTAAGGCGATATTCGTCATTCTTGCTTGGTATAAGTTGTCTTTTTCTATGGGCAAGGTGTGGAACTACTGAAGAGATTTAAAGAGGAGTTTGCCAATTTTGAGAAGGAACGTCAAGAGCTGGCTAACGCCGAAAAGCTGTTTGGTCTGCCTATCACTCTGTACCCTGAATTGCTTGACATGGAGAAAGAACTCAAGGGACTCGATCAGATCTTTTCCATCTATGAGAACCAAAAGGTAGGCAAGTATTATAATAATCCGTGTTCCTGGATTGGCTGGCTGTAAGGATATGAATACACCGTTATCAGTGGCCAACACAGAAAAGGAATGAAAATGATTGATCATCGCAGTTATGTACACAAGTTAAGCAGCTGTGAAATTAAAGCCTGAAAAAATTCAGGCCTGAACGGGATTCGAACTCATGACCTCTGAGATACCGATGCAGTGCTCCACCAACTGAGCTACCAAGCCAACTGGGAGCGGGTCATATTGTGAGTTCGTAATATACCCGTAGATGGAGAAGAATGCAAGTGAATATTTATGAAAGACCATACATTTGAACTGCGGAGTAATATGTAATGACATTAGGACAATCACATGACTTTTGGAGGGCATATAGTTTATTTTGTGGCCCGAGTAGCATCATTTGCGCCCGAGCGCGAAGCGCAAGGGCGCAAATGATGCTACGAGGGACACAAATAAACTATATGACCGACAAAAGTCATGCGATTATCATTATTATCAAGATACGCGGCCAAATCGTACAAATTCATTTAATAAGAAAAAATGTTTAACAGAGATGTAGCATGAAACTATGGTATGGAAAGTTGTTGCTACAATACGATCAGCTAAACAAGAGCCAAATAAAATTTCTTTTTGTTTACAATAAAATGTAAAATATAATCTAGTTTTAAAAAGACTGGTAACAATGATTAGCAAAAAGACAGTTTATATTTAAAAAAATAATAGTCTTCCCGTTCACAGGCAATGGACTCAGCTGCAGGGCCGTTAATGCATTAACGGCCCGCTAGGAGTCATTTGCGGCCCGCAAAGCGCGTGTTTTCAAGAGGGCGGTTTTCAATTTGGCCGCGTATCTTGATAATAATGATTGATCATCACAGTTATGTACACAACTTAAGCAGCTGTGAAATTAAAGCGTGAAAAAAATTCAGGCCTGAAAATGACTAGAAAGAAAATTGATACCAGATGGTGACTAGGCCAGGCCATAATTAATGTGGACTTTAAAGTATAATAATATACATGAAAAAAGTGCTCGATTCTGATTGGTTGAGAGCAGTGCAGTTTAACTGTAACACCAGTGCAAAAAGTGTAACACCAGTGCAAATTACACATCGATATTCTGGATTATGATATTCTTTATTTTTAAACGAACCGCTTTGAGTTCGGAGCGTTATCACCTGATCTTCATCAGCCAATCAATAAATAAAGTGTCAAATCCGCGTCAAATGCTCACTACCTGTCCGCAATGAGATCTTCCGGCACTTCCTCCAGGCGAATTTTTTCAGGCTTATATTATTAATAAGTAATCATACGGTTTTTCTCGTTCAATTTGGAATTAATTTGCACTTGCGAGTTTTTCAAAAAGCTGAAATTGCACTCGCCGAAGCGGCTCGTGCAATTTCAGCTTTTTGAAAAACTCACTCGTGCAAATTAATTCCAAATTGAACTCGAAACCGTATGATTACCTTTACTAATATTATGACAATGTAATTAGCCATGTAGGTACTAACCTGAATTGTTTGCATTACTCCTTGCCATCAGGCGGCTCGTGACGAGTGGGCTAACACTTTATGGGCAAATCTTGACGTCTCAGTCCTTTCTGACGGCATTGACGGTTTCATTAAACAGCTGAAAAGGCTCCCACGTGAAGTGAAGGCTTTGCCTTTATGTCACGTGCTGGAAGAGAAAATGAAAGAGTTTAAAAACTCAATACCATTGTTCTCTGATCTTAAAAATGAGGCATTGAGAGAACGGTAAGTGGGCTTGACTCCTTTTCACCCTCTTCCATCATCTTCCTCTCCCTTCGACTCCCTTCCCTTTCTGACTTCTTTGTTTCCCTTTCCCGCGCCTTTCCCTATCTCTTTTTCTTCCCGTCCCCCATTTTTTCCTTCGTTTTAGCCCTCGCCTTCTCGCCATCTTTTCTTTCTTCAATCCTCTTCCTTTCCCCGTTGTTTCTTCACTTTTTTCCACCTTATTCACTCTTCTCCCCAGCAGTAGTCACTTAGGTGGGAGTAAATTAATTGACAATTATTCGCCGAATGCGAAGTGATTATCGTTGAATATTTCGTTTCGGTGAATATTTTACCGATAATCACTGAGCCTGAGGCGAATAATTATTTTAGTATAAATACACAGGTAATTATTTCAAAAAAAGAATAGAAAAAGCATTGTACAACACGAAAAAATTTTATTTCATCAAAAGCGCGCGAACGACTGGCAGCCATTTTGTTCTTGGAGGCTGATAATCCGAGATAGCGAACCAATCAATGCGAGCGATTTTGTATAATCACCTGAGTATTTATACTAATTTCGTTTTTTTTACTTACCAGCCACTGGAAGAAGCTAATGGACATGACTGGTATGAAATTTGACCTCAATCCCGATACGTTCACCCTTCAAAATATGTTCGCCATGGAGCTGCACAAATTCCAGGATGTGATCGGCGATATCACTGCTAGCGCCACCAAGGAGCTTGGTATCGAGAAAGGTATCGCTGAAGTAGCAGACACGTGGGGCACCATGAAATTCACGGTGTCGAAATTCATGAAGGGAACTCAGGAACGGGGCTTTATCCTAGGAACCGTAGACGAAATCCTGCAGATCTTAGATGACAATGCTATGAATTTGCAGAGCATGTCTGCCTCAAGATTCGTGGGCCCATT
This sequence comes from Ricordea florida, assembly GCA_949710005.1. Lineage (NCBI taxonomy): Eukaryota > Metazoa > Cnidaria > Anthozoa > Corallimorpharia > Ricordeidae > Ricordea > Ricordea florida. The sequence goes on from OX453277.1 coordinate 29,130,384, forward strand.
CCTGGAGACTGTAAACAAATGGGAGAAAAGCTTGTCCCACATCGGTGAAGTTGTTGAGGTGATTTGTTTATAATATTCCGTAGATGTTTTGATTTTCCAGGTATTGGACGCTACGTCCTTTATGTTGTAAGTGGGTGGTTTTTTTTTGTATAGTAGCGCAGGTTGTTGATTTGTTAAGAAGTAAGAAAACAAGTTCTTGATTAGGGAAAAGTGTATAGCGATAACGAAGGAGGGAGAATTTAACCCACTGTTGCACACAGCTCCTTGTAAACTCTTTTACCGGGGGGGTGGGGGGGGGGGTTGTAACTCAGAGACTGTTTTCTTTAGTTAGAGCGATGATAGCTCACAAACTATTGACGTCCTGTTTTCTTTCTATAGTGTAATTCAGCCAATCAAATTGCGGCATTTGCATTATTTATTTATTTATTTATTTATTACGATTTACTCCATACAATACAAATACATAAAGGAAATTAAGATAACAAAACAAACAAAAAGCTGTGGAGAAGGAGACAACCAAAAGCGCAAAAGCACCATACTAGGGATGTCCCCACTTATTAAAATTTAAAATATATATACAAATATACAAATACAAATATACAAATATTCTAATTATGCATAAGAAAACTTAAAACATTCCTTTTAAAAGTTGCAATACAATTAACTTCCCTAATATGATTTGGTAAACTATTCCATTCATTAACAATACGGTTAAAAAAACTATATTTAAAACCATTAGTCCTACTTAGATTTGGGACAAGATCCTGTGTGACATTTTTCCTCAAATTGTGCCCTGTGCTTCTGTCCTTACAAAATATGAGCTTGTCTGAGATATATCATAATGCTCATTAATTACATTAAACAAAAATGTATTATCTCTAACAAACCTCCTATTAAATAAAGACAACAATTTTAACTTCGATAATCTAAGATCGTAATCATCATCAGACAAAGTAATCCATCTGGTGGCTCTTCGCTGAACAGCCTCTAATTTATCAATATTACGTTTTGTATGAGGGTTCCAAGTTTCGCATGAATATTCCAATAAAGGTCTCACAAGACCACAGTACAGTGTTTTCTTAGTATCAATGCCCTTGAGATCTCCACAAGTTCTTTTAACCAATCCTAACACTCTATTAGCCTTAGCAGTAATTTTGTCTATATGTTGATTCCATGAGAGATCACTGGCAGTAAACAATCCTAAATCTTTGTGCACATTGACACTTTCTAAGGGTTGACCTTCAATAAAATATTCCCCAACTAAAGGTGATTTTTTCCTGGTTATGTGCATGATCTTACATTTCTTAGTGTTCATTATCATCTTATTCATCTTAACCCCACTCTGATATTTTATCTATGTCACTCTGAAAATTAGACAGATCTTCTTGGGTATTAATAACCCTGTACATTTTACTGTCGTCAGCATATAAAGCAATTGAACTGCCCTTACTAATTACCCCAGGTAAATCATTGATATATACTATGAAAAATAAAGGTCCCAACAAAGAACCTTGTGGGACACCAGAGGTTACAGGTAGCCAATCAGAAACCTCTCCTTTCACTACTACACGCTGTTGACGATTTGTTAAATAATCTCTGCACCAATCAAGCAGTCCTCCGCGAACGCCATATTTATAAAGTTTGGTCAAGAGAATGTCATGACAGACGAGATCAAAAGCCTTTGAAAAGTCAATAAATACTACATCGACCTGGCCACTCCTATCCAAGGCCTTGAGCCAGTCATGATGTACCAAGAGTAGTTGGGTAGTGCAAGAGCGACCAGTGAGGAACCCATGATGAGAGTTATGTATGAAACTGATAACTTGATTATAAATGGCATGATACACTATTCTCTCCTGGCATTTTCCAATTATAGTTAGGAGTGAGATGCCTCTATAATTTTCTACTGGCTCTCGATCACCATCCTTATGTATAGGTGTGATATTTGGCGATTTCCATAATTTAGGTAGGCGTCCCTGATTGAATGATAAATTGAAGAGCGTACTCAGGGGAATTGCAGATGTGTCAGCAGTCTCTTTAAGTAGACGAGCAGGTATTTTATCAACTCCACAAGACTTATTAGCATTAAGACAGTTAAGCAAATTTTGAACTTCTTTAGTGCCACATGTCACATGGTTGGTGAGGACATCAATACTTAAGTCTTCTAGGTCAGTCTGTCTTGGAGCTTGTACCCCAGTACGCTGTTTACAAATAACTGAGTGGAAGTGAATATTGAATAAATTAGCTTGTTCTTGAGGTTTCGACACAGATCTTCCGTTGTAAGTGATTACTTCAGGAAGCCTTTTTGATTTCGACTTAATTGAATGGTAGCTCCAAAATCGTTTTGGGTTTGCCTTCAGTTGACTGGACAGATGCTGTAGATACCTTTTATACTCAGATCGTATAAGTCGTTTGACTGATCTTCGTAACTCTTTAAACTTACTGCTCAGGGCTTCTGATGGATGAGTTCTCCATAACCTTTTTTTCTTTTTGATCTTATTGAGAATATCCTTGGTGATCCATGGAGGATTAATTTTCTTTCTTACAGTAAAGGTTGGAATGCACATATCAGCAGCAGCCAGTAATAGGTCATTGACTCTTTCAGTACAAATGTCCACATCCTCTTCCAAGAAGGCACAATTCCAAGGAATATGTGACAATAATTCATTCAGTTCAGTAAAGTTTGCCTTCTTAAAATTGTAGACCTTCCTTGGGACAGTCTCGCGAGGTCGACCAGATAAAATTTTAATACTAAAGCTGACAGGAAAATGATCAGAGTTAAAATGATCAGTCAGGACTTCAGCATTCTTGTTGGATTGAAGTTACATTGAACCAGAAAATGATCGTTGAGCATGTCACAAAAATCAACAGTACATACATCGCTTGAGGTGGGAGTCAAACTGTACCAGTCAATGCATGGGAAGTTGAAGTCGCCCACAAGATAGCAGGTAGCAAATCTAGTCATTTCAATTCTCTCCAGACATTGACGTAATATGAGGGAATATTCCACATCAGCACTAGGTGGTCTATAGCAGACTCCAAATAGGATGTTGTCCATTGATTTTTGACAAATTTCCACCATTACGGTTTCAATTTTGTCATCGATCTCCAGATCCCTTCTTCTTATCGAAATTAAGTCTGTATGTATCGCTAGTAAGACACCTCCACCTCTACGATCTTGTCTGTCCTTGCGATGAATAGAGTAATCATTCAGACCCAGTTCAAAGTCCATGAAGCTAGCGTCGAGCCACGTTTCTGTAATAGCTATGACCGGAAAAAAATTCTCCAGCAACAACGCTTGCAAGTCAAGAACCTTGTTTCTCAAACTTCTGGCATTGAGTTGTAAACATCGTAGATTTCTGGTTGAAGATACTGCATTGGAAGACGAATTATCGACAGTTTCGTCGCCTGGATTGGTTTCAACATCGCCGCTGCATATAATTTTAAAGGCAGATGGATTAAAGGTAGTAATTCCATTTGTATGGTAACCAATTCGTATGGCAAAATACCTAATTCGTCGAAGCTGTCCTTCCAAAACAAGATGGCCGCCACGTGGTCCAGATGGAAGTATCAAGAATTCGCCACAAAATTGACGTTCAGATAAATCTCGCAGATCTACAGAGATGTTGGAAGTCACAGATGTTAGTGGACTCCCAGAGTAGTTGTAGTCGGTTGCTGAAGTTCTTAAAAGCAGGCAAAATAATGTGAAGTAGCAAGAGGTCGTAAAAGCACGTCCGACCGCCATGAGCACCGCCATGAGCACCGAAATTATTATTTTTTACGATTTTTACGATTTTTACTAAACTGTAATAGTAAAAAGCTACTTGTAGACTAATGCAAATGCCGCAATCTGATTGCCTGAGCTACTGCAGACTATCAGCCACTAGACAGCACTTGGTTGAAGATCGTTTTCAAAATGGCGACGTATGGGCGCTTTTAGCAAAGTTTCGCAGGAAGATAATAATTAGATTGAGTAATTTGGTGTCTTTTTTCACTGACACATGATTTGTTTATTATGATTTTTACTAAAACAATTAGATTATTCGCTCTCGATTTCTAAGAGGTGATAGTTGATGAGGCAACTATCACCTCTTATAGTTCACCACTAAATTTTCTCCGATTCTTATTGGTTTAAATTGATCACGTGACGCGATAGTGTTCGTCCGCGGAGACACACTATCAGCGCATAGTGCCCTTCCAAGGAAAATACCCGGATGGATAGTGCCCGTCCGTGAAAATGTGAATTTTCTGACAGTTTTACCGTATTTTTTAGGCAATGCACGTTGCGAATTATTGAAATTTCAGGCTGTGCTATGGATAAATATTTGATTGATCTGTATTTAGTGGGTTTTGAGTGTTTTTCAACTGGCGCGCGGAAGAAAATTTAGTGGTGAACAATAAAGACAATAGAGTGTTTATGTCTCGGAACTATCGATCCGATAGTTGCCCCTTGGAAATTTGATGTTCTTAAAACTAGCATATTTGCCCTCGAAGCTTCGCTTCTCGGGCAAATATTTGTTTTAAGAACATCAAATTTCCGCGGGGCAACTATCAGCCGATAGTTCCTCGACAGAAACACTCTATTGTTTAATTAGAAATCAAAATGGGTATAGTGACATAGGACATGTATCAGCCGTTGTTTTATTTGGTCAGCTTCTCAATGTTGCTGCAGATTTAATTGACTAACTGCCTGCATTTTCGCATGCTCTTTGGCGGAGAACTACCATCTAGGAAATAGAGTTTTAGCCAGCGAATGCTATAGATGGAGCGCAATGCACAGTTACTTTCGAAAAGGTCGTTTATTTCAAGAACGCAAATGCCCTATACCTGTTTAAATATAAGCAACTGTACTGTAAAGGAAAACAAGTGAAACCAAGTGGAAATATGTGAGCAATAGAGCTCACAGTAAGATAATAGCCAGCAGTGATGCTAACCTAGAAGGAAGGCGGTATGTTGATTGTATGACTGTGTAGGTATGGATGGTGGTACAAAGAAAGTGGATGTACTTGGAAAGCATCTTCATAGGTGGTGATATTAGGGCCCAGCTCCCGGAAGAAGCCAAGAAATTTGACGACATTGACAAAACGTTCAAAAAGGTCAGTGATGTCAAACACTACACTGAAGTAATCATCTCTTCAACTGTTGGCTGGTAGCTTTTACGTTTTGTATAATTTAACAGGTTTCATTTAAGTAATGGTCCGGCTAAGAAGCAGGCAGAAAAACAATAGGGCTCGGCAATATGTCAGTTAATTTGGTGATGCTAATTGGCGCATAGAACAAGAGCCAAATTTTGTCGAGAGAGAGAAAATAAGGATATGGAAAAGACAAGGTCTAAAAATTACGTTTTTTTACGTTTTTCGGGATTTTTTTGGTATTAGCCAATGAGATCAGGCGATTCAAATGGAATTAACAATTAACTGTTCGCACCTTTTTAATGAGTTTTGCCGTTCACCTGCCTACCTTTTAGCCGGACCATTACTTAATTCACTTGGGGTTTGGAATGGACTTGGCACGTAATAGCGTGATATTCTTTGACCAGGGATCTCTCTTCGTGGAGTGATCTGTAAATTTTACCAGCGTGTTTGTCCACATGTGAGTGATGAATTATTGCTTCGTTATTGTTGCACCTGAGTCGGTCGGATGAAGCTTATGCCATGATGACGATGAGTGGTATGTCAGGCTGTTTGATACAGGATACTCAACTGTCAACATTTGTACTGCTGCAGATCATGAACGACACTGCCAAGAATCCTAAGGTGCTGGAAGCCTGTCATGCCGCTAGTCGTCTGGAGCAGCTTCAAATTTTAGTTACCGGCCTGGAAAAGTGTCAGAAAAGCTTGAACGATTACCTGGATTCAAAAAGAAATGCGTTTCCCAGATTCTTCTTCATCTCTGACGATGAGCTTCTCTCTATTTTGGGCAGCCACGATCCGCAGTGTGTACAAGAACACATGATAAAGGTAACAATATGTATGGGTATATGTTTGTAAGATGTTCTTGTAAAGAATGTCGATCACTAGAATTTAATTAAAAAATATCATAAAGAAATACTCAGAAATTTTCGAACTCAGCAATATATTAATTAAATCATATATTTGTGCTGCGGTTGGAAATATAATTGAAGGTTTGACTCTCGCGGTATTAGCGTAATTTTTAGCAGTTGTGATTTAGCCTGGAAAAAAAATCAACAGGCTAAGAAAATTGCAATGGCTGAAAATGGCCTTAACACTGCTGAAACCACAATTTTTGAGCTTCCGTGTCATTTTTTTGGCTACTGCATATGAAATATTACAGGAGCCAACATGTCAAAGGAAACACAAGTGACTTAGTGAGCGAAGGAGCCAATCAGCGCGTGTCTAGTATTTAGCCAATCACAATGCACAATACAATTCGTGCACCGTGAAGAATTGTGGGAAATATCTGGAAGGTTCAAGGTCCATGTGCCCCACACACAGAAATCGTCACGTTTGCAGTTGCAATAAGGTCCGAGTAAACTTAATAAATGCAGTAGCTACATGGATGCAATGCTTGCCTATTTTTGTTTTTGTGATTTTAGATGTTTGACAATATCGCCAAACTGCGGTTTGAGGAGGGCACTGGTAACGAGGTTCTTGCTAGTGCCATGTTGAGTAGTGAGGGGGAAGTAATGGAGTTTAGACAGCCAGTAACGGCCGAGGGCAGGGTGGAAGACTGGATGACAAGTGTGTTGAATGAGATGAGAAGGACCAACAGGCTGATTACTAAGGAAGCCATCTTCCATTATTGTAGCAACATTCCAAGGTGATCTCAACTCGATCAGAATGTTAGGGACGGACCATTAGAAAAGTGATGGGGGGTGGGGGTGGGGAATTTTCAGCTTGCACGAATTTTTTTTTCGCGCACTGCTTGTGCAGAAATTTTTTTTCCGGTGAACCCCTCTGCACGCATTTTTTTTCACTACGTGTGAAAAAGTCACAATTAGACCTTCCTTCTGCACGAATTTTTTTTTTACCTTCTTCTTTGCATGAATTTCTTTTTGGTTTTTTCCCCACCCCCTCCCCCCCATCACTTTTCTAATGGTCCGTCCCTTAAATTCCCTGTATCTTGAATTATTTCCTTGCTTTCCAATCACTTTCCATTCTGAGAATTTGAGATAGTGACTTCAAAATCTATACAGTTTCCTCTGTCCATTCATTTCATTCGTCTGACGCGTATCGTATCAGGTCGTTACCGAGAACACTCATCACTAAATACTGAACCGCTTATAACCTGTGTGAGTACAAAACTGAGCTGGGTCCATCATCTGTGTTTCTTTTGTGGTTAGGATTGATTGGATGATGCAGTATCAGGGTATGGTGGTGTTGGCTGGTAATCAAGTTTGGTGGACTTGGGAAGTGGAAGACGTGTTTCGTAAAGTGAAGAAAGGAGACAAGATGGGCATGAAAAATTACGCTAGAAAGATGCACAGGCAGATTGACGACCTTGTTCATAAGGTGAGCTCCAAGAAAACAGCGTATTAGTAGACCGTTACTCTGTGTACATTTATCCCAGTAATTGCGCCCCTTGAGATTGTAATGGTTGTGTTCAGGAACAAGTGAAGAGCAAATATTGAGATGTTCACCGTTATTTGATATTGAACGTTTCGGCTTTAACGTGGATTCACGTCCATTATATGTTGCGTAGCGATACACTGCAGCCTTTGTGATAGGCTGTGATGGAATGTTAGAAATTGGGATAAAAATCAAACAAGTTAATAAAGTAAGTTATACCACTGTAAGGTAAAATAGGGGGGTGGGCCGTCGTTTCGAGCATTAGCCCTTCGTCGAGTGCGCAGGGCGAGGACGTACGCAAGCAGAGAAATGCCGCTTATTTTTCGCCCATCCTGGAAAATCTCAGGGGCTTCTATGCACGATAGGGTTTAATCTGTGCTGACATCTTCTTTGCTTTGTGTAGGTTCGCCAGCCAAACTTGACAAAGAACGACCGTAAGAAATTCAATACGGTGCTTATCATTGAAGTGCATGCCAGGGACATTATTGATAGTTTTGTACGCGATAGGTAAGTAGCTCACTCAGTGAGTAGCTCTCGTCACGTATGTGTGGTTTGTGTCTGTCTAGTGGTTGCATTCCCAGGCATTCCATAGTATGCATGTAGTTGCGTGGCCTCTGCAGTCACCCTACATGTAAGTATTCTCACATGACATCACCTTCATGCAAACTCCGTGCCTAGAACCAGACAATTTATTGGCCCATGCATTGAGTTAGAACCTGCAGGATTTTTGTTTCCTTATAAAGTTTAACAAATCGAATGTGGTTTAGCGTTGTCTGTACTCTTATCGACAACAATACGCGTCATCACAGTGGTCAAAATGTTGTGGACTCACGAGGCGCAGCTGACCACTGTGATGACGCGTATTGTTGTTGATAAGAGTACAGACAACGCTAAACTACATTCGATTTGTTTTTTTACCACAATATCAACGTGAAAGAAGATGTTTTTTTCAGAGCGTGACCAAGGTCGTGACACAAAGAAAAAGCAGGCGTTGTCTAGAACTTTACGCTTACGATTGGTTTATCAGTTCCAGAAATTAGCGCTTCTGATTGGCTATTGCATTGCGTGACACTTTGACGCGAGTAGCGTTATCTAGAGTCTCATCGACAACGGCAAATTAGCCAATCAGATTCCGAGATCAGTAGCAATTGTGGTAAAAAATCCTTCGACTGCGTTTCTTGTTTTTTATGATGAGAGATTGCTGCTGGGAAACGTGAACGTATCTCACACAGCACACGTTGTGTTCTAGCATCATGGACGCACGAGAGTTTGAGTGGGAGAGTCAGTTGCGATTCTACTGGGACCAGATTCCTGATGAACTGATGGTCCGACAGTGCACGGGGGAGTTTGGGTACGGTTATGAGTACATGGGACTAAACGGAAGACTGGTCATCACTCCTTTAACAGACCGAATCTACCTCACCATCTCTCAGGTCAGGCATACGGAGGACAGGTTTTGGTTTCTCCAGTCACATACTGATCGAATTTTTTCAGTGTTACACATTGAAATACATAGCCTTTTTTACAATTTTAATCTGGAGTCGGTTGTTCGAAGGCCGATTAGCGCTAACCCAGGGTTAAACTTTAACATGGGTTTCTCTTCCTCTTTGTTAAAAAGCGTTTTCTCCGATAACTTTCTTTATTTCATTCAGAGCATACAATCATCAAATTGTGTTCAAAAAGAATTACATTGAATGTGCTTTTTAAGCTCTCATATCTGCATTTAAATTTCGCACTAACCCTGGGTTACCTTAACCTTGCTTCGAACAACCCGGCCCAGAAAACAAATTGTGATATGCAGGTGGCATTAAATTGGTTGCGAATCCCCAATATGAGGGAGAAGAAACTTCGATGACGCAGAACTCATTAGAAGTGGTTCGTCCATGCCACTAGGTGGTAGTTAGGGACGGACCATTAGAAAAGTGATGGGGGGGCGGGGGTGGGGAATTTTCAGCTTGCACGAATTTTTTTTTCGCTCACTGCTTGTGCAGGAATTTTTATTTAAGGTGAACCCCTCTGCGCGAATTTTTTGTACTACGTGTGAAAAAATCACAATTGGACCTTCCTTCTGCATGAATTTTTTTTTACCTTCTTCTTTGCATGAATTTTTTTTCTTGGCATTTTCCCTTGCATAAATTTTTTTTGTTTTTTCTTTCCCCACCCCCCCCCCCCCCACCATCACTTTTCTAAGGGTCCGTCCCTTAGCTTATTTTGTGGAATACATGATTTATACAGGCATCAGAAACTCCCACAATCCATTTTTTTTACAATAACTGAGCGAATTCTCGCGCGCTGATTGGCTAATTGTTATCATCATTAAGAGTACAGACACATAAAATTTTAATTTAAGTCTTCATTTGACCTTTTTCGCGTTTTGTTATTGTAATGTTATTGTAATGTATCGGCTCGTGGATCTACAACACTTTGACAATGTTATGACGCAATTTATCATCAATAAGAGGACAGACGCATAAAAAACTGAGGTCAATTTGTTAAATGTAAGCGACGGTTTGTTGTTAACAGGCGCTGTCCATGTACCTCGGAGGTGCACCTGCAGGACCCGCTGGTACGGGAAAAACAGAGACGGTCAAAGATCTGGCGAAAGCCTTGGGACTCTTGTGTGTTGTGACCAATTGTGGTGAAGGAATGGACTACAAGGTGCGCTTTATTACCTTCTAACTGTTGCAGCCGGTATTTGTGTCGTTAACGTCAGGGTTAAAAATTGGCGGTCGCACGGTAGCCAGAGTTAAAACTGACCAGGGCTACCAAAAGTTAAGGTTTGAAGGCCCGGTGTGTGACTATGCTACAGAATTTCGAAACGTTGCAATGTAAATTATGCGAAGTACAAAGTTAAAAATAAAACTCAATATGTAGTTTAATTGGGCTACCTTTCTCTTCGTATATTTGCCTGGACTCTAAAATCATCCATTTCAGCGTATGTTTTAGTTCTGAAGTGGAAATTCCGAGCCGTTTTAACAGTGATTTCACGAGCGATCCACATTCACAACATATAGACGCCATTTTGATTTTATGATTGCCACGTGACTCTGAAGACAAAAATCGAGGGCTACTTCGTCTTGAGGTAGGCCACTAAGAATTCAAGGAAACTGGCCCGACTGGCCACCAAGCACTGGGAGGTAATTTTTAGCCCTGTAACGCGTGCTGGTACGTAGTTTGTAATCACTACATTTCTATTTTTGTTTCCAGTCCATTGGTAAGATCTTCTCGGGTCTGGCTCAGTGCGGGGCCTGGGGATGTTTTGATGAGTTCAACCGTATTGATGTCTCTGTATTGTCTGTGATCTCCACACAAATTAAAACACTTCAAAACTCGTTGAGTAACCACTTGAAGAGACTGCAGGTAAAGGTCGCTTAGCTTTGTCTTTTATTTTACGGTAATACATTCATCTCCTTTATACACCAAACATTTAAAGCATTGTAACCCTTCTGATTTTCAAGATATCTTGCTGAAAAAAATCCATGTAAACAAAGCATCAAGTAAGAAACAACGTGTACAAGTATACGATTTTTTGCTGCAAACGTTTTCGTGTAATTATCGATTGAAAACTCTAACAGGTCTGGAGAAACATTACCAAAATATAGGACATGAATGTATTACCTCTTTTATGTCAATTTCACTGTGTTAAGGGGGTGGGGGCCATTATTTATCACGATATTTCGCTGTAGTGAGTTACTAGGGAGATGTTGGGAAGGAAGGAAACGATGACGAGGGAGGCGTGTAGAAAAGAGGGCCAGTTTTTGGCCAGAGGGAGGATGGTTTCCTTCGTTCTGATTTTGGTTTTATTTTTTCCACCATCCGTGGGGCTTAAGGCGTTTTAAGTCAATGAATAATTAGATTCGTGACTGATTCGACACTGTACAAGCGATTGATCCAGAAGGTTTGTGCGGTATTCATTAACACATGGTTGTTGTAGCTTCCTGAGTGTAATACTTGCGATTTTGTGAATGAACTTCTCACCTGCAGTTTGTGCTTTCTTTTCTCTGATACTCTCAGTTTGAGGGAACTGAAATAGCCCTGGATGGACGCATGGGAATCTTCATCACCATGAATCCTGGTTACGCTGGTCGTACAGAACTGCCTGAGAGTGTAAAAGCCCTGTTCAGACCAGTTGTGTGTATTGTTCCTGATCTACAACAGATCTGTGAGATTATGCTTTTCTCAGAAGGATTTCTGATGGCCAAGGTAAACTACATCGACAGACGCTGCATAGACATTTTGTATTCATTACGTTTTTTTGTTGCTTATAACATCGCGTTTCATACAAAACTACAGTTGAAGATTGTGAGGTAGAGATGGGGAGATCTGCTGTTGTGGTTGACCGGCTAATATTGTTCTTTATTCAGGTTCTTGCTAAGAAGATGACAGTTCTGTATAAGCTGGCATCTGGACAGCTGTCTAAACAGTCTCATTATGACTTTGGTCTTCGTGCATTAAAAGCCGTGCTGGTGATGGCGGGAGAACTGAAGAGAGGCTCACCTGAACTGAACGAGGTCACTTACCGTCTGTATTTTAGTGCGAGAACAATTTTCGTTATGTTAGCTTGCTAACTCTGTGTAACGGTTTGTAATAAGTATATAAATCCTGGCAACGAGTCCTTCCCACTTGGCTGGGACATCATGAAGTTATAGCATTCAGACATATAAGTATAACAGTTACATAACTTGACAACAAATGCCAAAAACGTGTTTAACTGAACTTCAAAAATAATAAACATTAAATATTGTTTACATTCTTGTGTCTCATAATTGTTTTATTTGTATTCCAGGATGTGGTTTTGATGCGTGCCTTACGTGATATGAACTTGCCAAAGTTTGTATTTGAAGACGTACCACTCTTCCTGGGCTTAATCGCAGACTTGTTTCCTGGTCTGGATTGTCCTAGAGTCCGTTATCCGAACTTCAATGACGCAGTAGAGGCGGTGCTGCAGGATAACAAATACGTGTTACTTCCTCATCAGGTACTGCTGCTGAATTTTGGCTTTTGTAGGACTCTTCACTTTTTGTGGTGCTAGATTCTTGGAATTAAAGTAGCTTTCTGTTATATTCACATTTAACTGTTAAATAATAGAAAGAGATATTTTCCGTCCAGCAAAACAATTTTATGATTCAGAAAACTGTACTTAAACTAACTTGTTCTTTTCTTTTGCTGTGGATGTTGAGGGAAGAAAAGGATTACAACTTACCGTGTAAATAATAAATCTGGAAGAAATAGTTAGGGCATGCTTACCCAACATTTGGGATCTTCCTATTGGCAGAGATTTCATGTATATACCCACCACGAGTCCCATTGTATGTAATTGTTTCCCCTTGCAGGCAGAGATCTCATGTATATACCCACCACGAGTCCCCTGTACGTAATTGAATAGTACGTTGACGTAATTGAATGGAGCATTGAATAATTTAACGTGTGTTAGGTAGTTGGGAAGGCGTGGTGGGTTTATACATGTGTCTTTCCCTTCCAGTTGGTTTTATCCGCGTGCAAATAAACTTGCATTCAAATCCCTTTGGCATATCTCCGTAGTACATTGATAATATAACGACGCTGAAGAGATAAAGAGGTTTTATTTTGTTGTTATTGATGTAACAGGCTGATAAAGTAGTCCAGATGTACGAGACCATGTTGACGCGTCACACTACAATGATAGTAGGTCCTACAGGAGGTGGAAAGACTGTGGTCATCAACACACTTGCACAGGCTCAAACACGGTCAGTTTATCTACTGCTTTTTGTTTCCACTGGTACCGGTTAAAATATGAAACCACTATAGTAATGTACCAATGCAAGTTACAGTCACTATGGTAATGTACCAATGCAATTTTTTCAGCCTGGGTATGTCAACCAAGCTTTATGTAATGAATGCCAAGGCGTGCACGGTGATTGAGCTGTATGGAACACTAGATCCCGTCACAAGGGACTGGACCGACGGTCTGTTGTCGTGCATCTTCCGTGAGATCAATAAACCGACGGACAAAAACGAGCGCAAATACATCGTCTTTGACAGTGACGTGGATGCACTGTGGGTCGAGAACATGAACTCTGTTATGGACGACAACAGGCTGCTGACACTGGCGAACGGCGAGAGAATTCGGCTACAGAAACACTGTGCTTTGCTTTTTGAGGTAAGTGCATCAGTGTTATCAGTGGGTTCCGACTTTTGGAGGAAAGGTATACCATTCCAATGGAAAAGACAAGCAATGAGTATCCAGGCAACCAATACCAACTACATAAATATATGTTATTTACCGGACGGGAGGTCCGTATGGGAAAAAACTGTGCCCGAAGTCTTGAGTACGGCCCGAGGCCGAAGGCCGTGGGCCGTACTCAAGACCAAGGGCACAGTTTTTTCCCATACGGACCGACCTAGACCGGTAAATAACTTATTTATTTTTTCTGTTTGTTTGCTTTTTTTTTCGCAACAATTTCAATTTGCCGCGAATAGCGCGGATAAAAATCCGGACCGTGGTCCGTATCGTAAAAAGCTGGACCGGTTACGAGCGCGCGATTAGCCAATCAGATTCGAGGATTTGGGATTCCGGCCCGCTGAGATGCTTGAGAAAAAAATAATGCTTTGTACCTCATAGCATGAGATTTTTTTTTCATCGGACAGGAATTAACCAGTAATTTTGTGTAGTGTGTTGTATGCATAGCTCTCGGCATACAAAGTGCGAAATAGGTTAATTTTTGCTTCTTTTTTTTGTCGCCACTGCATTTCAGTGATATTTAAGCGTGGAGTTTATTGCCCCTCTTACGTGCATCCATATCGCGGATTTTAGTCTTGCATCTTTCAGATGTCTTATGTTCTGTGTTGATTAATTGTTCTTTATGTCTTATGTTCTGTGTTGATTAATTGTTCTTTATGACTTATGTTCAACACAATGTTGATTAATTGTTCTTTATGTCTTATGTTCTGTGTTGATTAATTGTTCTTTATGTCTTATGTTCTGCGTTGATTAATAGTTCTTTTATGTCGTATGTTCTGTGTTGATTGATTGTTCTTTATGTCTTATGTTCTGTGTTGATTAATTGTTCTTTATGTCTTATGTTCTGTGTTGATTAATTGTTCTTTATGTCTTATGTTCTGTGTTGATTAATTGTTCTTTATGTCTTATGTTCTGCGTTGATTAATTGTTCTTTTTCAGGTTGCTGATCTCCGATATGCGTCCCCGGCCACAGTATCCCGCTGTGGCATGGTTTATGTCGATCCCAAGAATCTTGGTTACCATCCTTTCTGGCAGAAGTGGTGTAGCGCTCGTGGAAGCGACAAGGAGAAAGAGGAACTGAACAGATTATTTGAAAAATATGTTCCTCCATGTATCGATCTTATCTTGGAGGGAATCATCGACGGAAAAGTTGGGAAGAAACTTAAATCCATCATCCCACTTACCAACCTAAATATGGTAAGCAGGCAGCCGACTTAGCGAGCGTGTTATGCGTTAATTTCCGTCGAATCAGCGTACATTGCCAGATGTTACATGATTTCTTTCCGTTAAGCGTGCACCAAATTAAGCGTAATTTTAATGTGATACTATGAATTATACTGTGGTGTTTCACACAAAAAATGGACGGCAGTGGTTTTCACTGTTCTGTGGGCCCTTTGTGCGTTGAATTCCTTCAGTTTAGTTCCTTTCCCTGTTAGGTCGTACAGCTTTCTGAAATGCTTGATGCCCTTCTTCCTTCTGCCGAAAACGCTAATTTCCTTGGACCTGATGTGACTGAAGCCGTGTTCCTATCAGCCATGACTTGGTCATTAGGTGGAGGCTTACTGGAGGATGGACGGATCGTGTTTGATGGTTTCGTGAAACGTTTGGCCTCAATGCCGCAAAATCCTGCAGAGGGAACATCAGTTGGGCCAGGTTTGCATATGATTCTGCAAAGGCTCTAGAATAATTTACACTAAAGATTTAACAAATTATAAATATTTTTAGGAATTCTAATTTAACTTGTAATCATATTTGAGAATTTTATACGTTTTGTAATTATTAGGTTTATTAGGTTTCTTACTTTTTATTTCGTAACTCTCAATTAACCGCAGGTCCACATCAGCTTATGCTGCCTATATATCGACCTGCGTAAACAAATAAATGATGTATGTATGTATGTATTGTGGGGATAGTTTCTAAAGAAACTGGTGCTGCGTCGGTGGGAAGTTGAAACACAAGAAAATGGGTAAATCAAACGAGTTGATTAAGTAAGTTATACCTCTGTAAGGTAAAAAAGAGGTGCTGACGTTTCGAGCGTTAGCCCTTCGTCGGAGCGAATGACGAAGGGCTAACGCTCCGACGAAGGGCTAACGCTCGAAACGTCAGCACCTCCTTTTTACCTTACGGTGGTATAACTTACTTAATCAACTCGTTTGATTTACCCATTTTCTTATGTATGTATGTAGTTTGGGAAGCAGGCGTACTGCTGATGAAAAACCTGCGGGTAAAAATAGCGGCGCTTGTTTTATGTTCTCTGGGAATACCACAATGCATAGCAGTCTTGGTATGAGCCGCTGTCAATCTTTTCAAGAGAGACGCCCAGTCCTTGAGCCCCACCAGCGGTTGGTGATCGAGCCTACGCATGAAATTAAACGTCGTTAAACGAATACACTGGGAGGGTGTGGAAGTGCTTATGTAGCACGCCAGTTATTATTATTATTATTATGAAACCGTCCTCACTTAATGTTTGCTGATAATCCGAGACCAAACCATGGTCCTGAGGTGCTAAAGGGTAGCCAGTTTTTAGCTTGACAATACCCTCCTCAAAATGAGTGCTGTACCCAGCAAGGTTATCTTTTGCTGTTGACTAATGCTTATTTGGCCGGGGATTCTTTCAAGATACGTTTCGAGTCCTCTTTTGATAGCTCCAAGTGCTCCGATGATAACTGGTATCGTGTCCGTTCTCGTGCCCCACATTCGGCACATCATCATCATCATCATCATCATCATCATTATTATTTACTTATTTATTTGTTTTCCTTTACAGGCACCCCTCCAATAAGGATTGTTGGCCGGGGCTCAGAGATAGATGTTTACAGCATTTTAGAAATATTGCGCTTAAATTTAATTACATCTATAGAGCCTGATAAGAATAGGCTTTCTGGGAGTGAGTTAACTCAAGTATTGGTTGATTTCCTTTGTAGGTGAGATTCCCAGCGCACAGCCGCTTTTGTACGAGTACTACTTCGACGCCAAGAAACTGCTGTGGGTTCCTTGGGTCGACGTAGTCCCTGAATATGTACACAACCCGGAAACAAAGTTTTCAGAGATTTTGGTTCCAACGGTGGATACTGTGAGAACGACGTGGCTGCTGGAGCTCATGGTGACTATCAAGAGACCTGTTGTACTTGTAGGAGAGACTGGTACATCAAAGTCCGCTACCACAGCTAACTTCCTGAGGAGTCTAGACAAGGATTCCACTGTATGTACTGTTTTTTATTCTGTCTTCCAGTGTTTTGGGTCCATACTGGAAGAACATGAGTTGTGATCAACTAAGTGTGTGCTCACCTTAACAAATCGAATGTGGTTTAGCGTTTTCTGTACTCTTATCGACAACGAGTACGCGTCATCACAGTGGTCAAAACGTTGTGGGCTCACGAGGCGCAGCACATTCGATTTGTTTTTTACCACAAAATCAACGTCAGAGCGTGACCAAGATCGTGACACAAAGAAAGAGCAAGCGTTGTCTATAACTTTCTCGCAATCTGATTGGTTTGTTCTCCAAAATGAACGTGACACATTGACGCGAGCAGCGTTGTCTAGACTCTTATCGACAGCAGCAAATTAGCCAATCAGATTGCGAGATTAGTAGCAATTGTGGTAAAATTTGTAATTGACTGTAATCGCAGCAGTGACCCGGGTAGAAATGTGTTAAGCCCTTAAGAGAAGTTACAAGTCCGCGACAGTAGTAATAAAAATACTAGGGTTGGTTGCTCATTGGAGGCACAGTAGTGTTGTAATTAGCGTGTCGGACTTCCGAGCAGGAGGTTTGGAGTTCGAGCCCTGCTGCTGGCACTGTGTTGTTTCCTTAGACAAGAAACTTTACTTCACACTGTCTCTCTCCACCCAGGTGTATGAATGGGTACCGGCGATATAATGCTGGGGGTAACCCTGCGATGGACTAGCATCCCATCCTGGGGGAGCAATAATACTCCCAGGTGCTTCATGCTATTGAAACCGGGATAAGCTCCGGCCGTGTGGGCCTTTGGCTCGTGTGCGCCTTTACCTGGTTGCTCAGAGAGAGTGGTGCTGCATTTTTGGGGAATTGAAGCACGAGAAATTGAGGGTAGCGTTTAAGGGGATCATGTTAGTTATAACGCTGCAAGATGATAAACATTGAATAAAATGTTGTTCGTCCAGTGCAGAGTTAAACGCTCAAGTTGAAAGCTCCGCGCGGAATAATTGGCATTCAGTCATTAGCTGTGCATTCACTTGTACAACTTCCTTACTTTGTTTCCTTTTTTTTGCCAGCTTTTGTTAAACATCAACTTCTCGTCCAGAACGACGTCAATGGACGTGCAGAGGAATCTTGAGGCAAATGTTGAAAAAAGGACAAAAGATACGTACGGTCCCCCTATGGGAAAGAGATTGCTTGTTTTCATGGATGACATGAACATGCCTCAGGTGGACGAGTATGGCACACAACAGCCCATCGCTTTACTTAAGCTGCTGCTTGAGAAAGGTGGTATGTATGATAGAGGCAAGGAGCTTATTTGGAAAAACTTCAGGGACATTGGTTTTGTGGCTGCCATGGGCAAGGTACTGTAGCACTTGCTTTTGATGAACTTCAGAGTAGTGATTACTGTATTGAGGTCAGTTCGCACGGCACACATTTGGAATCACTTAACAAAAATGCAATGGCAAAGTTCCCTTGCATGAATAAAGTGTTTGATTTCAAATTCTTGAACTAAGTGTTTTGATCAATATATGTATCATCAATATATGTATCATCAATGGAAATGTTTTAAAATGTGCTATGGCTTCTTTTTTTTCCAGCCGGGTGGTGGCAGAAATGAAGTGGATCCCCGCTTTATTTCGCTGTTTAGTGTTTTTAACGTCACATTTCCATCCCAAGAGTCTTTAATGAAGATTTACTACTCGATTCTTTATGGTCACCTGGAACCCTTTAAGAAGGAGGTCAGAGAATTGGCCACCAAAATTACATCATCAACTCTGGAGTTATACCAAAAGATCATTCAAAATCTACCGCCAACGCCATCCAAGTTCCACTACATATTCAATTTGCGGGACTTGTCCCGTGTTACCCAGGGATTGTGTCTAAGTACGCCCGACAGGTTCGAGAATCCAGCACAGTTCGTAAGACTTTGGAGAAACGAGTGCCTTCGAGTGTTTTACGACCGTCTCATCAGTGCATCTGATAAAACGATAGTCAGCGTAAGTGATGTGAATCGACTCTCCTGTTTGACTTATAAATGTATTTTTTTCTATCTAAAACCCACTTATTGAAATTCGGCCAGTTCTTTTCTGTATATGTCATGCTGCGATGCCTTATTTGATATTCATTCCGCCTTTGCATCTTATTTGCAGAGTTAACTGTTGGTTACTTTTTGCTTGTCATGTTTTAAATCTATTACATGAAACAATTCAGGGTCTTTTTGTCCCCAGGGCTACATCAATGAACTGATTGAGCAGAACTTCACGAGTTTCGTGGACACCATCAGCAGGGAGCCCATTCTTTTTGGAGATTACCGAAACGCGTTGAGTGAGGAGCCTCGTCTGTACGAAGATATTGTTGACTACGAGGCAGCCAAAGCTATATTTGAAGAGGTGAGTTGTTTATTGGTTGAGTGTGTCTATATTTAAAGAGGTATAAGTGAGTTGTTTATTTGTTTGTTTTGTGATTGTGGCTATAGTTGTAGAGGTACGTAAGTTGTTTATTGGTTGAGTGTGTCTATATTTAAAGAGGTATAAGTGAGTTGTTTATTTGTTTGTTTTGTGATTGTGGCTATATTTGAAGAGGTGAGTTGTTTATTGGTTGAGTGTGTCTATATTTAAAGCGGTATGAATGAGTTGTTTATTTGCATGTTTGTTTTGTGATTGTGGGTATATTTGAAGAGGTACGTAAGTTGTTTATTGGTTGAGTGTGTCTATATTTAAAGAGGTAAGTGAGTTGTTTGTTGGTTTGTTTGGTGATTGTGGCTATATTTGAAGAGGTACGTAAGTTGTTTATTGGTTGAGTGTGTCTATATTTAAAGAGGTAAGTGAGTTGTTTGTTGGTTTGTTTGGTGATTGTGGCCATATTTGAAGAAGTAAGCAAGTTGTTTATTGGTTGAGTGTGGCTATATTTAAAGAGGTAAGTGAGTTGTCTGTTGGTTTGTTTGGTGATTGTGGCCATATGTGAAGAAGTAAGTAAGTTGTTTATTGGTTGAGAGTGGCTATATTTAAAGAGATAAGTGAGTTGTTTGTTTAGTGATTGTGGCTGTATTTGAAGAGGTATAGGGCTATGTATAGGGCTAGGTTACAATTTTAGTTTAGCACATGTACAGAAAGAAAACCAAAATGTTTATCTGAGAAAGTCGTACTTTGGGTTGTTCTAATGGCCTTGCTGTCTTTGCTGTTGCAGATCCTTGAAGAATATAACGTGGATCATGCTGCTATGAACCTTGTTCTTTTCGATGACGCCATTGAACATTTAACACGTGTTCATCGTGTGATCCGCATGGAGAAAGGACACGCCCTGCTGGTGGGTGTAGGGGGCAGCGGTAAACAGTCCCTTACCAAGTTAGGCGCCTTCTCTGCTGGCTGCGAGGTGTTTGAGATCACTCTAACTCGTGGCTACGATGAGAATTCGTTCAGAGAAGACTTAAAAGGACTGTACCAGAAACTGGGTCTGGAGAACAAGAAGATGGTTTTCTTATTTACTGATGCTCATGTTGCTCAGGAGGGTAATTAAATGTTTTGCGATATTCTCTTTCAATACAGTGTTTATTTGACCGCTGCCTATCTACTCGTAAGAATTACAGTTTCCTCAATTGTGATTGGATTAAATAACTCCCATTTTCCACCAATTCACCTGCCAAGTTGTTATCGGACAGTTTGTTATCAGACAGTTCAATGAGCCAGTCACGTTCAAAGTTGTAGGTTAAATCAACCAATCACAACATTGGTTACAATCACCATAGTGGTACGAGACAACAAATATATAAATAAATAAGCCTGTTCTCCGTCCGTACAGAAAGAGTGACAAATGTGCTTCCGTTACGAACTCAACTTTTCATTTGAAACTGACAATTGAAGTTCGAGTAGTCTACAAAGGGAGTGTTCTCTAAACTTAATCTGATACGCTTACAACCTTCTTTTTCGTCGCCTTATGATGGTGCAGAGTATTCATTGTTAAGTCGAGTTTAGAGAGAGAGAGAGAGTAAAGAGGTTTTACTCCCCATCGGTCACTGAAACCGTTCATCATTTCATCGAAATGTTTTTTTGTTGTTGTTGTAAGTTTTTTGGTAGAACGCTTAAGCTTCTTGATTTCCCCTCATACTCGTGTTCGCCACTAGGATTCCTCGAGCTCATCAACAACATGCTGACGTCAGGAATGGTTCCAGCTCTTTTTCCAGATGATGAAAAAGAAGGTATCATTGGACAGGTGAGTTGTTACGTAGTTCAGTAACGAAGTTATGTTTGTTGTGATTGGCTAGATATGTAGATATTTTACTAGCTCCTGACTTTGGTCGTTCTGTAGGTGCGTGATGAGGCTAACAAAGCTGGTGTACCACCCGCTAGAGAGTCCATTTGGCAGTATTTCGTCAACAAGTGTTCTAACAATCTTCACATCGTGTTAGCCATGTCTCCCGTCGGAGAGACTCTGAGGACGCGGTGTCGTAACTTTCCTGGCCTTGTAAACAACTGCAGCATTGATTGGTTCACTGCTTGGCCACAGCAGGCTTTGCATGCCGTTGCCTCTGTGTTCCTGGGAGAAAACGTAAGTACAGCTAACCTGTCTCTTGTCACGTTTTAAAAGCCTGTATCATTACAATTATAGCTATGACTAATATTCGTCTTCTCACACGTTAGGGCAAAGCAAATCTCCCTTTGAGAAATGTTTGTTTTTGCTTCTTTTCAGAACGATAAAATTCCTGACGAGCATCGCGAGAATGTAGTTAATCACGTGGTTTTCGTACATCAGACAGTGGGTGTTTACAGCAAGACTTTTCTTCAAAAGCTGCGACGAGTCAACTACACCACACCCAAGAACTACCTGGACTTTATCAACACTTACAACAAACTATTGGAGGAGAAAGACAAGTTTGTCCTGGAACAGGTGAGATATTAAGCTTTATTACACCCATTTTGAAATCACCGGTGATCCCTGCAATTTGATTGGCTCATAGCAGTGTGATTTATTCATAAATTGCACCATTTTTTGCTCTAAATCGCATCATTTTTAAAAAGTTACTTTTCTTCAAAAACCGGACTTCCAGAAGTGGAAAAATAAATAAGTAGCAAAGTAACAATAAACTGTGATTTCAAAATGAGTGTAATAAAGTGGTAATTGAACTTCGTGTCGTGCAATTTTGGTCTGAAATCATACTTGTGATTTCATATCGAACTCGCGCTATGCGCTCGTTCGATATTTGACATCACGCGTATGATTTCAGACCAAATTGCACTCCACTCAGTTCAATTACCATTATTTATTATATAGACACGAGTGTTTTACTGGAAAATATACCACTCGTAAAATTCATATAAACTACATCCGGGACCCGAGTGGTTTATCTTCCATAATCTCACACGTGAGTTTATCGATGACGTAATTTCGGTAATTTCCCTCCGAAATTCTTTTTGTCTATATAATAAAAAGAACATTACATGGCGGCTTGAAGATATGAATTTTATTTTCTCGTGGCAAAAACAATATTTTACTCACTCGCTGCGCTCGTTCGTAAAATATTGTTTTGCCACTCGAAAATAAAATTCATATCTGCGCGCCACCGTGTAATATCCTCTATATATTAGTTAGCTTTTGTATTACATTCATATAATGATAAACCTAGATTGGCTGATCCTTATAAAAACGTAAACCGCACTGTTGAACTCTGGTAGTTTAAGGGACTTTCTTGTATTTAAACCATTTAAACACTAATCCTCTTTTTTTGTGTTGTCATACAACTTGGGTTGGTACAATTTCTTACTAAATAGTTGTTTTCCAGTTATTTAAAAGCTTCCCGCACAAAAGCCTAGATAGCCCATGAATGCCTTAGACATTCCTTTGGCCTAGTTCTAGGAAGGTCCGTCTGTCTACCGCATGTGGTTTTTATGTAACGTTTTGAATGACTATCACAGTGTCATCGCCTTGATGGTGGTCTCAGTAAGCTGTTGGCCGCCAGTGAGCAACTGAAAGAGTTGAACGAAAAACTGGAGGTCCAGAAAGTTGCTGTAACAGAAAAGAGCGAGGCCTGTGAAAAACTGCTGGTCGAAATCCAACGTGCTACAGAACAAGCGAACGAAAAGAAGGCAATGGCTGTCGGAAAAAGAGAAGAAATTGCGGAGCAAAACAAGGAGATTGTTGTGGAGAAAGCGGATGCTGAAGAAGCCCTGGCAATGGCTCTGCCTGCACTGGAAGAAGCCAAACTTGCTTTACAAGATTTGGACAAGTCGGATGTCACAGAAATCAGGTATAGTGGTTTAGTGACTGGATCTTTATGAGATTTGGGCCTTGAGCCCTGGAAAATACATCTTAGTAAAATTATTAAATAGATTTAGGCAAACCTAAAAGCGGAGCTCCTCACACAGTCCCTCCAAAAACGCTTGAAAACTTGTAGGAAGAAAATGTTTCCTCCAAAACCGCTATGAATAATCCGTTTCTTCAGCAAAACATTGTAGACTGCTGTAGACTGCTGGCTGTAGGTTGTGTAGCCGCGGCAAGCCGCGAAAAGCGCGCGAAAAACAAAGCCTCGTTTCGGTTTAAGACCTTCTAAATATCCCGGATGACTATGGCCGCCATGTTGGGGCAACATCGTCGTCGTCGTCGCTAGGCGCACGCGCCCGCGAGCCATGCCGCTAGCCACGATGACCATGAAAACTCAAACGCCTGGTTTTCTCAATTTGTATCCTCGCACGGTAGTTATGGGGCTCCGCTCTGCGGCTCTTCGAGCCGCTGTGGAGCTCCGCTATGATGCATAGGTTGTTTAGACTCCGAGCAGTCAAAACCTGTTACGTCACTCTGCAAATGCGATTGCAAGCCCTCGTCAAATGCAGTAAATTGATGTCCCTCCTCCTCAAGCGTAGAAGTTCCCTGTTTGTGATCCCATCGTCTCTGTCCTCATTTCGCTATATGAGACATGTGCAAGTGGTGGAGGGGGGGGGTATAACGCGTTTAGGGGGTGGGGTGGGGGTTTAACTGACAAATGGTCATTTTTCGAACAGATTTCAAGCATAGAATTCTTAAAGTTGTCAGTCAATGTGGCTCTTAATTCTCAATTTCCATCGCCTTTTTTACAGAGCGTTTGCCAAGCCTCCTCGGGCTGTCCAAATGGTGACAGAGTGCATTGTAGTCATGCGTGGTTATAAAGAGGTGTCGTGGAAACAAGCCAAGGGCATGATGTCCGAAGCAAATTTCCTGAAAAGTTTGACTGAGCTGGATGTGGACGGTATAACTACGCCACAGGTAACAAGAACCCCGGCCGCAGAGTTTCCGTTCTCATCCACATAGGTGAAACTGAACGCTCTGATCACCACCACGGACGCGTTCTCCTGTGCTTTGTACAAACGACATGTATTTGTTTTGTGCTGTGTCCATAATTTGCTGTCACGGGCCAAAGTAATTTCCACCCACTCTCTTTGTTCTGTTTTGATGTTATCTTACTTCCCTTTCAGTGTCAGTCTTGGTTTTCACTGTTTACAGTAATGTTTTTGTGTCACTTCACTCCTCTCCACTCACCTATCCTGGCAGGTGCGCCGTTGCAGAGACATGTTGAAGGAGATGAATATCACAGTGGAAGAGATGAGGGAAGTGAGCAGAGCTGGAGCTGGACTACTCAAGTTCGTCGTGGCAGTGCTAGGATACTGTTCAGTGGCCAGAGAAATAAAACCAAAGAGGGAAAAGGTTGGTTTTCCCCAGGTTCTTAGATTCACCTGAATAGAGCGTTTTCACTCACGTGGCCAGCAGCCATACAAATTTTGTGGAAAAAAAGAACGTTTTTACGTAAGAAAAGAGTTCAACTCCCAGAGGATTAGTTTGGAACACCAACATGGCCGCCGTTTCATTGTTTTGGAACACCAATATGGCTGCTGTGACGTCATGTGGAAACGCTCTATTAAAACTGATTGCAGAATGTTTACTACAGGGCGCCAACAAACTTCTGCTTTTTCAGAAATCAAACCCTGGCACTCGTTTTTTAGCTCGTGGAGCTTCAGCTCAAGAGCTATCGTGGTGAATGGGGAAATCACGAAGTCAGGCGTAAACAATAGAATATTCGGAACTCACGTGATCTTTGCGTGTTCGGTTCGGGTTCGGCCGGAAACGTGCAGCAGGACATGACACGTAGCCATTTTTAGCTCGTGGAGAGCTATCGGGATGGTCTGGGAATCAGGATGTCAAGCGTAAACAATAGAAAATATTCTATCGATTCTCGATCGTCTCAAGTTTAAGGTAGCAAAATAGAACAAAGAAATGAAATCGTAATTCAGTAAAGTGTATTGCACGGAATTTGAAACCACTCTATACGCTTGATAATTCGCAAAGTAAGATCCCTGACCCAACATCTTATTCCACGAGCTCAACACAGGATGCCTTTGATTCTTGAATCGTCTTGTTTTGTTACTGGTAGGGCGACTGGCGATTGTCGACCCTGCAAGGCTTTCTTATCCTCTGATAATCAGACATGCAAAGAATAACAGTAGATAAAAGACAGACACTTAACAAGAATCTCAAGCTTGGATACAAATTTGTCAGGCAACCGTTGTGCAAATAAGTCTTAAAAAGGCCTGAAAACCAGGCGGTGTGATACTTTTTGTCAGTGATACAGAATCATTGAATACGATTAAACAACCAATTTAATTGGTTGTGTTATTGTCATGTGTTCACCTTGATATTGTTATATACAAACAGGTGGCTCGGTTGGAAAGGAATTATCATCTCAGTAAACGCGAGCTGGAGAAGATCGAGAAAGAAGTGAAAGCGTTGGACGAAGAACTGAAAAATCTCGGGGAGAAGTACGATGCAGCCATGCGAGAAAGAGCCAGTCTGTTGGAAGAGGCCGAAATTATGGAACGGAGGTTAATCGCTGCTGATAAACTGATCTCTGGATTGGGGTCGGAGAAAGTTAGGTAAATTCACCATTTTTATTCCTGTGTAGTAGACAGTTCACAGCCTGTCACAAACCCTGAAATCCGGTCGGCTCGGCTACGAATATGCCTGCGAATAGGCCATAATCTGGTCCATTGATCCTTAATTTACTATCAGGCGATATTTATTCATTTCCTTTTTGGTGAGTTGTTGCTGATACTTTAAGGCGTAAGTGAACTGTCATCTGTCAGGTTCAAACCACCGTTTTCAGTCATGGACATAAGCCAGATTTAAGTCTCACTAAGAACTTGATAAACTCGAGTAAGGTCGATAACTAGCACCAATAGTTGGCAGCCTCAATTGCTGCTTGTTTTCAGTTGGCTTAACGCCCGGGGGGGGGGGGTTGTTTTCAGTTGGCTTAACTCCCGGGGGGGGGGGGGAAGGGGTACTGCCATATATGGGTTATATAGGTTCGTGCTGCTGTGAAGGGTATGGTTTTCAAGCAGTTTACTCTAGCATAGGGTATATAAATCAGAGCGTTTGGGTTTCGAATAGGGTATCATTCTTGACGAAACTGAACAGTTGGTTGAAGATTTAAAAAAAAAACTGGACAAGTATAAATAAATCTTTTTTTGAGAGAGAAGCGATAGTGACCTCAGTTTCTGGAAAACAGCTACTCTGGGATAGGAGTGATTTGGGGGGTATACTCTTGTATAGGGTAGCAACATTCAGCTGAACCAGCTCTGGTATAGGCTAAGGGTTCCAGGGTTCCAGCAGCACATCCCCACCCAGAAATTCCTAAAGTACCCCCCGGGGGGGACTTAACTCGCGTAATAAACCTTCTTTTATTTGAAGATGGACGGAGGATCTGGAAGAATTAAAGCGCCAAAGAGTTCGTTTACTGGGGGACTGTCTCTTAGCCTCAGCATTTCTCAGCTATCTTGGGGCGTTCACCTGGGACTTTCGTCGAGACATGTTCCGTGGCGAGTGGGAGAAAGATGTGTTGAGCCGTAACATTCCCGTCAGCCAGCCATTCAGAGTTGACTCCTTTCTGACAAACGACGTAGAAATCAGCCGTTGGACCTCTGAGGGACTGCCCCCTGATGAACTGTCAATTGAAAACGGCATTCTTACCACCCAGGCTAGCAGATATCCTTTGTGTATCGACCCACAGCAGCAGGCCTTGAATTGGATCAAGAAGAAAGAAGAAAAGAATAACTTGAAGGTTTATGCTCACTACACCTTACTGATTCTTGTATTATATTTACTGATCACCCCCGTCCGCCGTCCATGCCAATAGACAATACTAGCCGAACTAATGTACTGATTCTTTAGTAAAGCCATATTATTAAACCGCAAGGTAAAGCAGACCGAAGCCGTTGTATCGCTTGTAGTTAATATCTTTATTTTCACATTTTAATAGTCAGGTGTCAGTTAAGTGAAATCTTCTTTCATACTCAACACCATAACCCGAGAATTCATTGTACTTGTCAGGCTTAACTTGGTTGTCTTTGCAGCGATGTCAATTCGTTCACAAAAACGTTGTTCTCCAAACGCTCTCCGTCTCTGCCCTCTCCTATTCTATGTTGGGAGGTGAAAACCATTTTTATTTTTACAGTACTAAATCTGAACTCACGTTATAACCATTTGGAGAACTGAGCTACATAAAAAAATTTCAAGTTCAGCGGAATGAAAACTTCACTTACTCTTTGCTACCTGAATCCCGGAAAATGTTACGATTTAGGTCACGAAAAATCCTCTAGGTGAAGGTAACACTATTTTTCATAGGATAAGCCTCGCCAAGCATTCAGCTGGGTGATTGCAGCTTCGGCTAACTTCTTTTTCTCCTCTCTGGCTTCTATTGTTTTAGGTTGTTACCTTCAACGACCCTGACTTTTTGAAACAGCTTGAGTTAGCTATCAAGTACGGCTTTCCAATTCTGTTTAAAGATGTGGACGAGTATATCGACCCTGTCATTGATAATGTCCTGGATAAGAACATCAAAGGTTTGCATTGAGTTGCCGATCTTACAGTTATGAGTTATGCATAGTTGGATAAGTATTGTGTGGGTAGTTTCCAAAGAAACTGGTGCTGCTGCGTCGATGGGGAATTGAAGCGCAAGAAATTGGGTAAATCAAACGAATTGATAAAGTAAGTTATGCCACCGTAAGGTGAAAGGGAGGTGCTGACGTTTCGAGCGTTAGCCCTTCGACTAAACGTCAGCACCTCCCTTTTACCTTACGGTGGTATAACTTACTTTATAATATAAGCCGAGAAATTTCGGAAATTTAATTGGATGATAGTATCAGTGTTTCCGCGTAATAGTGGTATAACAGCAAAAGTGGATGGTATAACAACTTTGCCATGACAACACTGAACACGATTACATTTTTACTTTTGTTTTCAACTGAAAATGGCGGAGATTCCTGGAAATTTTCCGCGAGGAAATACAAAAGCTCGCCGAAAAAGCAGTAAATGGAAATAAATTCAAAACTATTAAGACGTGGATGAATGTTTGGAAGTCGTGGACAGAAAGCAACGACCTCAACTCAACGACGACATTGTCAGATACGAAGCGAAAATTTCTCGGCTTCTATGATAAACAAATAATAGCATGACCTGTACGTGGTATTTGGCAACAATACCGGCTCGTAATATTTCAAAATCAGTCCAAAATACCACGAGCCGCGAATATTACTCGCGGTATTATTGCCAAATACCACTACAAGTCATGTTATTACCTATACTTATCAATTCGTTTGACTTACTAAATTTCTTGGATAATTATTACCCTGTTCATAGTTAATCGAGGGTCCCCTCAATTAACTATGAAAGGAGTTAACGATGCTACATTCCCAGAGGTGCAATTGATTGAAAACAGAAAATGGAGAATGTCACATTTATTAAGTCCTTGATTTGCACCACGATTGTGAACAAGACAAAAGAGTGATTTTTGTTATGGAATATACTGTTAGTCAACGTAGATGATTAGGATGACGCAGTTGTTGTACAAATGTTTTCATTTCTCTCACGACGTAGTCACGTGGATGTGAATCTTTATTGACTCTGATGCAGTCTCTGTTTGACAAAACAGTTGTATGTACAGATTTTTTTTTCGCCGAGTAAACTCTAAAGAATCTAAACTGAACCACTGGAACAGGAAATCATAAAGTTATTCATTGGGGCTAAATTTAATACATGAGGGTGTTCTCCAGGTAGAAAAAAACTGAGGTGTGAGAACTTGATAATGCGGCTTAGAACGCTTTCAGTATATATCTCGTTTAGATGACGCTAAATGCGTATTTCAAATTTCCTTCTGTTTCTTAAAATGATTGACTTTTTCCACTTTTTTGAAGGTGAACCGGGTAGGGAGTTTGTCGTCTTGGGCGACAAAGAGGTGGACTATGATCCAAGCTTCCGTCTTTACCTGAATACCAAGCTGTCAAACCCAAAATACACGCCCACACACTTCAGCCGCTGCATGGTAGTGAACTACACTGTGACTCTGAAAGGGCTGGAGGATCAGTTATTAAGTGTTATTGTGGGATTTGAAAGGAAGGAACTTGAAGAACAGAGAGAAAGGCTTATTCAAGAAACAAGGTCTGCTATCTTATTTACATTTTTACGTTGTCTTGTTTAGAACAGCAACAAATAGTAATATAAAGTAGCTTACTAATTTGGTTATCTTAGTTAGTGAAAAACGATCAGGGCTCTCTTCTTGATACACGCACTTAAGCCTTTGCGAATGGGAGGGCGCTTTATTGAATTCCCTATTTCTATTTTTAAGGCTGGTGTAATTCATAGGGTATAGCGATGACCTAGTCCCTAAAGGAAATCCGCTTGTCGAATTGAAATGCTCTCTTGTGAAGTGACTGAGGAAACAGGATCAAAACGAGCGTTCTCCACAAGCAGAGACTTATTGAAACATCTAACAATTTTTCTATTTGTCTAACTGGCCATTTGTTTATTTCGCTATATTGTCATCCTGTTTTTCCTTTAGTGATAACAAACGTTTGTTGAAAGACCTGGAAGACACGCTTCTCCGTGAACTCGCTACCTCGCAAGGCAACATGCTCGATAATGTGGAGTTGGTTCAGACGTTAGAGGACACGAAGTCTAAAGCCGTTGAGGTTTGCATGAAACTGGATTTTTTCCTAGCGTTTCGAATAACCGTAAACTGAATGAGAACACACAAATTTGTGTGATTACGGTGCATGATGAAAGGTCCAAGATTTGTTTATTGCTTTTCTGTTGTGATATGACTGAGAGCAGGCTACCCAAATCTTTGTCGAGCATTGAACACTCTAAGGTAACTATCAGGTTGGTACCCAAAGCAATTAATGCATAACAGCTGATTTTCTTATTTCTCTCTCTAGGTGGGTGAAAAGCTGAAACTTGGAGCTAAGACCGCAGTCGATATTGACAAGCTTCGTGATGGTTATCGACCAGCGGCTAAACTGGGAGCAGTGCTGTTCTTCGTGTTGTCTGAGATGTCCGCAGTTAACTCCATGTACCAGTACTCACTGGCTTCCTACCTTCAAGTATTTGACTTGTCTTTACGAAAGAGTCTACCGGACTCCATTTTACCAAAGAGGCTTAAAAACATCATGGACACACTGACAATGAACGTGTATAACTACGCCTGTACTGGTACGTTCAACTTTACAGTTCTATAGCCAAACTAACCCAGCCACGTTGGTCCGTTAGTTAGAACATAGAACATACTTATTTTTCTTGGACAATTCTGTCCAAGGGGGAAAGGCGCAATGAGGTTATCCCTATGTGAAGCGCCAACCCAGGAGCCAGACCACAACACCGGGAAGTGCGTCCCCTACTCTTTACGATCAGTGTGTGGGTTGTGAGACGGGTCCTACGGTTTATCGTCCTTATCCGAGAAGACCAGAAAGTCTAACCATTTACAGATGTCATTACAAAGGCAGCACTTTCTCCTCAGTTATTTAAAGACCCCGAGTGTTGGTCCGGCCTGGGTTTGAACCCGCGACCTCCCGCACGGTAGTCCGGTGGTCTACCAACTGAGCTAACCGGTCGGGGGTTAGCTCAGTTGGTAGAGCACAGACGGTTAGTTTGACTTGTACAAGTTTCTACTGCCGCTGCTGTACCTAACACCTGATGGTTACAATGGCATATTGCTCTGGCAAAATTAAAACTTAGTGTTGGGGGGACGCCGTGGAGATTTTTCAGCGGATTCGAGCAACCATTGTGCTGGAAGTAAAGCAGGAGTGATTACATGCATAGCCATGTATTTTATGGGTTTTAGATAGATTTACTGACTGATTCATTGCTTGGTTTGATTGCCAGGTCTCTTTGAACGCCACAAGTTGTTGTTCTCTTTCCAAATGACCATTAAGATCATGGAGGCAGACGGAAAACTTAACGCAGATGAGCTCGACTTCTTCCTGAAGGGCAATATTTCACTGGAGAAGAGTTCGCGTTCGAAGCCGTTTGCATGGCTACCTGATCAAGGCTGGGAAGACATACAGAGATTAGTTACTGTCACTCCACAAGCTTTTGGATCTCTATCTGATGATATTGAAAGAAACGAGAAAGAGTGGAAAGAGGTGTGATTGTTAGTGTGGAGTATCTTGATTAGGGACTCAGTGATAAGTAACAAAAACTGCTGCTGCTGTCATTAAGTAATTTTAAATTGATTGAAGGCCGCTGTGCCAGTTGGGGGCACGTGTTGACTCTCACGCTATACCCCATACCTGTGCTTATTGCGAATATTTGGCAAAGTACTGCCTTTTAATGCTCAGCATATTTCACCAGTAGCTGGGAGAGCCACTGAATACGTGGGCTCCATTGCCGCCGACCTCAAAGACCTTTTTGTTGCCTTTCCAGTGTGGTTATGTTATTCTCAGTACTAGGGCTGGAAATTCAGTGTTAATTCTCAGTTCCACCACTTATCTACACAGTGCTATATTGCGGCACAGCGTTTAATATATGTTTTGTTGAGTCAGCTATTCTCTTTCATTAGTGGTGTGATCACGACTCACCAGAGTCTGCTCCTTTTCCTGGCCGCTACGAGGAAAACCTGACAGACTTCCAGAGATTACTACTTCTGCGCTGTTTCCGTGTTGATCGTGTATATCTCGCTATCACGAACTTCGTGACAGGACGAATGAGCGAGAAGTACGTGACGCCGCCCGTGATTAGCTTCGAGGCCATCTATGAGCAATCGAATCCGTTTTCACCAATTATATTCATCCTTAGTCCTGGCTCTGATCCTGCCAGTGATCTCATGAAACTGGCCGAAAGATCTGGATTCGGTGGCAACAAGCTCAAATTCCTGGCCATGGGACAAGGCCAAGAAAAGGTACCAATTTTTTGCATATATTTTTTGTGTATATTTTTGCATATATACAAGAACATATGTACTAAACACATGTTTATCAGATTTTAAGGCCTGCAGTTGATTCCGAGTAAAAACAAGCTGAACACTGATGTGAAGGAAAGGGTTTTATAGGTTGACGTTTCTTTCACTGCTAGTTAATAAGGGAACATAACGTTTTTATACCAGCCTGTTAACTATTTCCTAGAGCAGGTCGTGCGTGGATTTTTTCGTATGGGCGAACGTTGCACTCCTTGCTCCTCGTGTTGGGTTGTCCACTCTCGCAACACACAACAACATATTTTGATTTCCCCTGATACTTATGTAGTCAGGGTTAGATGTGAAGGTGCACGCTTTTGTATAAAAACGTAAACTACGCACGAGGAAATTTTGTTGGAAATAATTCTTGGAGCTTTTATAATGCTAAGAATACGATTTGATGTTGTTATTGGCCATGAATTTTACAGTTGGCGCTCCAACTTCTTGAGACAGCGATAGCTCGAGGTCAGTGGCTAATGCTTCAGAATTGTCATCTGTTGGTGAAGTGGTTGAGAGAGTTGGAGAAGGTTCTGGAACGTATCAGTAAACCTCATCCTGATTTTAGGCTGTGGCTCACTACAGACCCGACACCAGAGTTCCCCATTGGGATCCTTCAGAGGGCCTTCAAGGTACTCAGTTTCTGTTTTCGTTATAAGCCATGTTTACCTGCTGACCTAAACCTGACTTGCATCTCTCGGACTGAGACCAAAGACTTTTCAAGCCGATTTTGAGCGCAGTAATTGACACTGTAGATTTCGGCAACAAGACGTTTCTCTTCTTCAGACTTCGCCAGAATGCAGTGCTTTCTTCTTTAAACAGGCTGTTAGAAAGAACCTTTTTGTACAGTAATTACTCGGGCTTTCCAAGGAGAACGCCCGAGTTGAAATTCCGGCTTCGTTTTATTTTTTTTCGTTCGGTCGCAAATCGCAGTCAGGTCCTAAACACGCATGCGCGTGACAAATCGCAGCTTCAAACTGCATAACACATGCTGTTTTCAGCTCTGTGTACATAGGTGAGAAACCTGCATCTTTGGCATACCAAGACAGAAATCAGTTAAAGGATAAACCAATAATTCCATGAAAAAAACTTAGGCAAATGCAGGCACAAAAAAAACAAAGTTTCTTTCAACATGAAGCCCGAGTGAACGCAAATATGCGTCTAGGTCTTTAGTATTTTGACCATTTTCGTTTTGGACCGGAGACGTTTCGGGTCTTTCGGGTCCTTCGAGTAACACCCCCCTCATGCGATCCTAATCCATGACGCAACTTTATGACATCTGTTAATATGGGCGTCCAGGGAGAGCTCAATTCCATGTACCATTAAAGATCAAGGATATTTTCTCCTTCCACCAAAGAGGTCGTTGAACATTAGATCGACATAATTTCTGGAACAAATTGGTCTTTTTCTGTTCCTAAATGGAAAGCTGTCAACTGAGCAAAACAGGCTAACAATATCAGAACATGATATGCAAATGTTAAATTCGGGTTTTGTTTATAGATTTTGTTGTGGTATTGTTTTTGTTGTTATTATTATTATCATGTTGTGATTTTGTATGTGGAGTTACTGCAGGTGTTAATTTATGGCATAATAGTTTGATGTTCGCATTATAGCTTTATAGATTGTGTTGCTAATGTCTCTTCTTTGTGGGGATAGGTCGTGACTGAACCACCCAACGGTCTCAAACTGAACCTGCGCAGTACGTACCACAAGATAACCAATCAGGCACTGGCAGACTGTCTTCATCAATCCTTCTCTCCGCTAGTGTATGTTAACTTGTTTACTGCAGATGGACTTGGTTACTTTCCCTTGAAAGTGAACCAACAGAACTATATAGTATTTGGTGCACCTAAAGTTAAGGTAGAAGAGAAGTAGCAATTGGGAGAAAGTGAAAGGAAGTACACAACAGCGAGCGTGAGGAGAGAAATTGATTGACATTAAGAAAGAGTAGGCAGCGAAGTTACAGTGGAAATGAGAGTGATATAGGATGATTGTAGACAGATTTTCTTTTTTCGTTGGGGGAGCCTTTTGCCTCTTTTGTATATTGTTTTGTTTATTGTTTTGTATATTGTTTTTGTATATTGTATATTGTATTTTTGTATATTGTTTTATTGTTTTGTTTTGTATATTGTATATTGTATATTGTATATTGTTTTCTGAAGTTTCTGATTATTTATTTCCTGGACATCAGAGCAGGATTTTATCACACCAACGAGCTTAGTGGCTTGTAGTGACTTGTATTTGAGTTGTGCTCGTTTTTTGTGATAACCAGGTTTGTTCTGGCCTTCTTCCATGCTGTGGTTCAGGAAAGGAGAAAGTACGGGAAAATCGGATGGAACATCGCTTATGACTTTAACGAGTCTGATTTTCGAGTGTGCATGACGCTGCTGAACACGTACCTGACAAAATCACTGGAAAGTCCTGATAAGAGGATCCCTTGGGCAAGCTTAAAGTATCTAATAGGAGAGGCAAGTGTTGATCAATATTCGGCAATAATCGACCAGTTTTCCTTTGACTTGCGTGCATTTCGTATACACTAGAAACATTGAGCCCTGACCCGGTTTTTTTGTTGTTGTTGTTTGTTTGTTTGGTTTTTTTGTTTGCTTGTTTTTTTTTTTGCGCTTTGTTATTTTCGTGTGCGATGCTTCTAAATCCCTAGCACCATATAATGTACAGAGTCTGTGTCAAAACATGGCCGTGCTAGGCTCATTAATTAGAACATTTTGTTAGTGCTCAAGGGCCATGGCTCGTACCCAAACCGCAGATTTTGGCTTGATCGTTAGTTCTTTTGTTGATTTGCATTGACATCAGAAGAAATGGCTTTACTTTTTGTTGTTGTTGTTCTAGGTTATGTACGGTGGTCGCGTGATAGACGACTTTGATCGACGAGTAGTTAAGACATACATGGATGAATATATGGGTGACTTTATCTTTGACACATTCCAACCATTCCACTTCTACAAGAATGATGGGGTTGACTACTTCATTCCTAAGCCTGATAAAGGTAATCGTTGAGTCGCCATTATCTACCATTTATTGGAGAGAAATTGTCTTTCTTTATCTGTATGGACAAGAGGTGCAGATGCATGGGTGCATCTATGATAATTGGGTAAAAACATGATTCCTTTAATTATCAGTTGACAATTGAGATTAACAGCAAATTGTTTAATGGAGTTGACAACGCTAAACAACTGGCTGGATAAAACATTCAAGCCTCACAGGCATGATCCCTTCACTCGCTGGAAGAAGCTAAAGGCCATGTTAATTTCTAAGAAATTCAATGGCCGGGCTTTGCCCGCCATGCGTGCAAAAACTATTTAGCATCAGCGCTACACCGCATGAGAAGAGATTTCGCGATTCAAGTAAACTTGCACAAGCCACGAAGTATCACAAGCCTTTCGTTGGCTTTAGCGGGTCGTTCTTTAGTGTGTCCATCAATTGACGAAAACAATGCGCTCTTCATTACATGCATACCTACTTTAGTTATTTGTACAAAATGAAATGATAATAAAGTATCAAGATGATTAATAGATATGTATTAACAAATATTTTTTTATTGAAACATTTTAGCCATTTTTTGCCCCAAAAGCACCTGGGCTTATCAAGGGGGCACCTAGGCTTATCAAGGGGGCACCTAGGCTTATCATGGGGTCACCTAGGCTTATCAAGGGGGCACTTAGGCTTATCAAGGGGCACCTAGGCTTATCAGGGGGCACCTAGGCTTATCATGGGGGCACCTAGGCTTATCATGGGGTCACCTAGGCTTATCAAGGGGGCACCTAGGCTTATCAAGGGGGTACTTAGGCTTATCAAGGGGGCACCTAGGCTTATCATGAGGGTACCTAGGCTTACCATGGGGGCACCTAGGCTTATCAAGTGGGCACTTAGGCTTATCAAGGGGGCACCTAGGCTTATCATGAGGACACCTAGGCTTACCATGGGGGCACACGGGCTTATCATGGGGGCACACGGGCTTATCAAGGGGGCACCTAGGCTTATCATGGGGTCACGTAGGCTTATCAAGGGGGCACCTAGGCTTATCAAGGGGGCACTTAGGCTTATCAAGGGGCACCTAGGCTTATCATGGGGCACCTAGGCTTATCATGGGGGCTCACAATAATACTAATTAAAGTTTTCTTTTTTTCACATACTTTATCATACCATTCCATACTACCGTCTCAGACCATGCCATGTATCGTTACCGTTCATACTGTCTTATTCCATACGAATTTATCCTTATAATAGCATATTTGTATACAACCAAACCGAGGTATTTGTGATTAGTGACGTCTGTGTATTCACGTCCACTTAGGTGGTCCAGAGAGCCCCAACCGTGATTTGTACGTCGACGCTATCGAGGCACTGACACTATCCAACACTCCAGACGTATTCGGGCTTCACCCTAATGCGGAGATTGGCTACTACACCAACTCAGCCAAGGACATGTGGAACCACCTGGTAGAATTACAGCCCCAGACAGGCGGTGATACGGGTGGTGTAAGCAGAGAGGAATTTATTGGTAAGATTGCAACGGATATTCAGGGAAAGCTACCGGCGTTATTTGATGTGGATCGGATCAGGAAGAGCCTTACTGAGGTGACTCCAACCTACGTGGTCCTACTGCAGGAACTGGACAGGTTTAACGTGCTCATCAAGAAAATGTCTACCTCACTTATAAATCTTCAGCGGGTATGTGTTCTATATTCTGTTGGCGTTTAGAACTGCATCGTGAAATCTTGGTTCACTGTTAATTTTCATGGAACTAAGCAAGACAGTATGCTTCCTCTTCTGCACCCCATCCCTATACCCAATGCCAGCTTAAATGCTTCACCACAAGTCCAAACAAGTAATCTCTTGTGGTGAACTCGTTGTTGCCTTTTGTGCTTTCTTATCGATGTCCACCATCGTTTCCGTCTGTTTTTAGGCTCTTGCCGGTGAGGTGGGAATGAGCAGCGAGTTGGATGAAGTTGCACGTGCGCTGTTTAATGGTCAAATTCCGAACATTTGGCGTAAATTGGCGCCTGCAACTCTCAAGTCTCTTGGCAACTGGATGGAACACTTCCTAAGACGGTTTAACCAGTACAGTAAATGGGTTAGTATTTATGTTAACCGCTGTGCTTCAGTAAGCGTAGCAGTGTGTTCGTGTACAAATGATCAGTGATGTGCTCGCATAGTTTCCGGGACAAGGAAGTTAGATCACGTAATTCCCGCCCTAAAAAACCTGAGATAGATACCAGTTAAGTCCCAACTGTATCTAAGAGACGCCATCTTGGCCTTTAAATCTATGACAGGTCAAATACCAAATTATCTCAGATCAAATTTTATCTCCAGAGGGAATGTCAGCGGTCGGGCAACCAGATCATCTACCCATTTTAATATACCACTTCGGGGCAGAGATCCTTTTATTACAGAACTGTAACTTTGCGAAATGCTTTAAAACCCCACTGCAAATTAAGTGAATCTCTTATCATTTTTAAACGAAAAATGAAAGCCTTACTTTTAAATCAATTTTTGATGTCCTAAATTTTACGTTTAAATAGACAATTTTTGAGTTCTTTTCATTGTCTCTGAAAAGCCCCCATTGGGAGTTGACAATAACATTTGTATTGTATTGTGTGAGGTGAACCGTTGAATCCTAAGGTGGATGTGCAGGTTGGTCTATTCTATGTGGTTTCGTAGTTCTTTGAACAAGTACACTTGTTTTTTAACCTCACTTAATTGTTTAACTTACAATATCCTTCATTTTGGCGTTTGTCATTGCTTTCTGGTTTGGTTGAAGTAATATATCAAAGACACGTGCGAGTGTTTCATCAGGGGTTCCAAACATCGAGAAACTGATAATCGTTTACAACAAGTTATTGTATTTCGCCATTTGGCATTACAACATGTGCAAAGTCGAAGCGTTTCGGTTTAGGGAGCCAGGAACGGTTGTGGAAGAAGATCTAGTCGATAAAGCTATTCCTACCTCCACGAAGTATAAAAAGAAATGGGCTGTAACCACTTTTAACGAATGGCAAACTGCGCGAAAAGTTTCAAGAGTTAAGCATGTTTGCCATCCCGACGTAGAGTCAGATGTCCATGATCGTTGCCTTGTGGAAATTTATCGGTTATACGTTGGGCTAGTAGAAACAAATGGTAAGAATTTAAATTCATTCTACTTAAGACCGTCCAGGTCTAAACTTAGCTTTGATAAGGTTCCTGTAGAAGTTAATACTCTTAACGAGATTTTGCCTCAAATGTGCAAGGCTGCAGGGATAAAGAGAAAAACATGTCATTGTCTCCGTGTTACCTGCGCGTTTTCGCTCTTCAATGCCGGCGTAGAAGTAAGTTAATACGTGATAGAACGGTTCATCGTTCAAATGTCTTAAAAGTATCTGCAGTTTTAGGGCCGAACACTGCTGAGGTCCAAGCTTGTAATGAAAAAGAGAAATATTTGAAAAAGCTGTACCTAATGAGGATGCAAGTGCAGGGCCCTTTAACAGCTGTTCTTTTGGTAACTGCTCTGTTAAAATTAAGGTTAATTATTTAAAGTAAATAAAAATAGCTATTTCAAAATTTTGATGTATTGAAATGTAAGAAAACTAATTTACACTTTCAAGATTGTACTGAAATGTACTGTATTGTTGAAAAAGTCATTAAAATACAAGTGTTTGATCTGAGATCAAACACGGTTTTGAAGTAATCAAAATTCTAAAGATCTTGATCTGGTGTTTCATTGAGTATCAAGATCCATCCACCTGACGCGAATGGGTAATATTTATTGGCTGGCCAACTAAAAAATTATTAATTAATTTTATTTATTTACTAATTATTAATGACCCGAATGGGTTATATTTATTTGCTGGCCACTTTATGAATTATTAATTAATTTTATTTATTTACTAATTATTAATTATTAATGAGTTTGAGAACTAAATATAAAATTGAATCCAGTATGTTTTGTTAATGTAGGTGAACGAGGGTGAACCAGCTGTGATCTGGTTGTCAGGGCTCCACATTCCTGAGTCATATCTAACAGCCCTGGTACAGGCCACCTGTCGTAAAAATGGCTGGCCGCTGGATCGTTCCACACTGTATACTATGGTCACTAAATACAGGGCCTCTGAGGAGGTGACTGAGAGAGCACATTCGGGATGTTTTGTCAGTGGTTTGTACCTTGAAGGAGCCTCTTGGGACGTGGAGGCGGCCTGCCTGCGAAAACCCAAACCTAAGGTGCTTGTGGAGGAACTGCCCATACTGAAAGTGATCCCTATTGAGGCACACCGACTCAAACTACAGGTAATAATCAATACAGATTGTTTCCCTGACAGTGACGGTACGGCAACAGAACGTA
Source organism: Ricordea florida (assembly GCA_949710005.1). Taxonomy (NCBI): domain Eukaryota; kingdom Metazoa; phylum Cnidaria; class Anthozoa; order Corallimorpharia; family Ricordeidae; genus Ricordea; species Ricordea florida. The sequence goes on from OX453277.1 coordinate 29,169,882, forward strand.
ATCATAGCTTATGCATTATGCACTAAAACGTTCAGTTTTTAAAGCAAAGGGTGGGGGGGGGGGTTTGGAAGGAGAAATTGACCCCTCCCTCTGGACATTGTTCACAGTTTTGGTACCAACAAGAGAACATCCAGTACTCATGTGATAATTCAGCTCCCTTCGCCCCATCAGTAACACTGTACCCACTGGACCTGGTACATTGATTTTGCCACATTCGGCTTAAATTTAATTTAACCAAGTTTACTACGAGGAGCACTGCGGTGTGTTTTTCTTTGGTGGTTTACTTGATGTTGATGTTGATGTTGACGTTACTTTGAATTAGAATACCAAAATTTGTCGCTATTCATTGAATTCTTGTTAAGATATTGCTGTCAGAAAATTGACCAATGCGGTTGAGTTTTGGTCGTTACCATGGCAGCCTTAATAGTAAACAACCCGTGACTTAAGCAAATAATGTATTTTTCTATGTACTTGGTTTGTGCCAAATTTCATGGAACTTGGCTGAATCCCAGGTGATTGCCAGGCTTTCAAATAAAAAAAGCAAAATAAGACTGTACTACCCCTTAACGCTGGTTTTCTGGAAACAGCTATTACCTGTTCTTACAGTTGAGCCCACGTTTCAGCGGTGGTCGTTTCAGGGCGCGCTCAAGTGAGGCTTTCGGGTCATCACACATAGAGAAGAGTAAGAGATTCAGCACGCAAAATCCGTAAAAAAAAATGATGAGTTTCTATCCAGAATTAACGTTTTTCTCAGAAGAAGAGAAAGTGCAATTGTTCGCGCGCTCTGAAACCAACACCGCGGGGTCAACTGTAATAAGAGCTATTGAAATCAAATTTGTGGCTTGCGTAAACACAACAAAGTCCTGAATTTTTCTCTTTTTTTAATTGCAGAACACGTACCGTTCGCCAGTTTACACAACTTCCCAGCGTCGTAACGCCATGGGTGTTGGACTGGTGTTTGAGGCTGATTTGTCAACTCATGAACACATCTCACACTGGGTCCTTCAGGGAGTCTGTCTTACTCTCAACTCTGACTAAGGAACTTTCAGCCTCCGTTCAAAACACGCGCGACGTGTTTCTTCTAGCGTCTTACTGTTTTGGAACATTCAGCGCTGTAATTACTTTTCCGTTTGATTTTTTCAAAGAGGTCCCATTGTAAATATTATTTTTGCCTTAAAAACATGGAACGAAGCGTTGCTTACATAAGTCGTTTTTGATATTAAACAAGTTGTATCTTCACAACCATTTTTACGACAGTTGAGAACGTTGGTGCGAGTTAGAATGTTAGATTGATGTAAACTACATCCCCTTGCCATGAGTTACAGTAAATAGTTTCGTATTTATTTCATCCATATTTTAAATAGTGTATAAGTTAATACTAGAGTGACTAATAAAGTATTAAAGTTATTGCAGGAGGTTCATTGTGCGAGATTTGAATGTAGTAGATATACTTCTGGATTACTGGAATGACACTCGTTATACTTGCTGTTAATTTGCGTATCTTCTTTTACACTACATCTGGAGTTAGGACGACGTCAGAAAGGCAGACAGATAGCCGTTATTTTAGCACCGTGGATACAAAAATATTGTAAAACTAAAAAACCAGTGGGAAGTTAGTTACCGGTAATCGATTTCAGGATTTCATTTACCGGTTACCGATTCACCACTGAAGATCCATTGAGCACTTTTCCACCTTGAAACACAGAAATATCGTCAGTATCAGTGGATTAAAGGCAACACTTCTTTCACCAATTTCGTGACCCGAGCGCGTTTATTACAACACTTATAAAAGTGGAATACTTTTGAAGACTTAACGTATTTGCTATCCATACTTGCACCTCAAGGAACAACATACCGTGCACTACCCATCGCATCTAACTGTATTTTTTGGCGACTTTTTTTGCCTAGATTTTCGCCGAGTTTTTGTCGAAAAAAAACACCACCTCCTGACTATTTTAGCGCAACAATGGAAGCGCCAGCCTTAATTTTCAATAGTATCGCACTCGGTCAACAAATCTTCCATTAAAATTTACAAAGAAAGGTAAAGAGACTTCACTGAAAATCTTAATTGAAGTGAAATAAAGTTCACATTTCGTATCACTAACTTCTGATCATTACCATAACATGACTTAACCGACACAACAGTAGTGCTGTCTCTGAGTGATACAACATTTATATAGTTTTGGAAAAACGGCACCTTTTATAAATGCACATTGTGACTCATTGTACACGTAAAACCAAGAATTGGACCTTCATTCCTGTTGATTGCTAAATAGCTATCAATTCCAGGCAAAGTTCTCAACAGAACCTTCGAGAACGAGTGAAAGCAGCAGTTGACAACCGACTACGAGACCAGCAAGCTGGTTTTAGACAGGACAGGTCCTGAGCAGATCATATTGGCACTCTTCGCATAATAGTAGAGCAATCCCTGGAGTGGAACACATCTCTTTACGTCAATTTTATTGACTATGAGAAAGCTTTTGATAGTGTGGACAGAGAAACTCTGTGGAAGCTACTTTAACACTATGGCACACCAGAGAAGATCATAACGCTCGTCCAACGAACTTATGAGGGAATGCCATGCAGTTTGGTGCACAGAGGTCAGCTCTCAGATTGCTTCAATGTCAAGACTGGTGTCCGACAAGGATGCTTATTATCACCTTTCTTTTTTTTCTTGTAATAGACTGGATTATGAAGACCACCACAAAGGGAAAGAAGAATGGGATTCAGTGGACCCCTTGGGCACAGCTGGAGGACTTAGATTTCGCCGATGATCTTTCACATAACCATGACCAGATGCAGAGTGAGACCACCAGCTTGGCAGCAACATCAGAAAGAATTGGTTTAAAGATCAACAGGGGTAAATCAAAGGTCATAAGGGTCAACACTGCCAATGAGAATCCAATCACAGCAGGAGGAGAGCAGCTTGAGGAGGTGGACTCGTTCACATATCTTGGCAGTGTTATTGACAAAGAAGGAGGTACGGATGTGGATGTAGGAGCAAGGAAGTCCAAGGAAATCAGGTCTGAAACCAAGCTTCGCATCTTCAATTCAAATGTTAAATCGGACCTCCTTTATGGGTCAGAGACGTGGAGACGCGCAAAAAGGGCACTACAGAAGATCCAAACATTCATAAACAATAGTTGCCTTTCTATGCGTGATAATTGACGAGGGCGTGTCTTTAACATTTGGTGGCCGGAGAAAATTCGCTGTTGCAGCGAGGGGATCAAGAATCAGTAGGCAGGCAGATTCTAAGGAGAAAATGGGGCTGGATTGGCCATACCCTGCGGAAAGAAGCAAGTAACATCACTCGCCAGTCCCTGACTTGGAACCCCAAGGAAAGAGGAGAGGACCGGACGACCCAAAAACAGTTGACGACGCGACACGGACACAGAGCTTAGGATGATGGGCTACACCTGGAGTGAAGTTGTGCGAAAAGCTCACGCCAGAGTTCGCTGGCGAGCTGTTGTTAATGGCCTATTTTCCACCTGGAGCGACGGGACTAAGTTGGTAAGTAAGTAAAGGTAATCATACGGTTTCGAGTTCAATTTGGAATTAATTTGCACGAGTGAGTTTTTCAAAAAGCTGAAATTGCACGAGCCGCTTCGGCGAGTGCAATTTCAGCTTTTTGAAAAACTCACAAGTACAAATTAATTCCAAATTGAACGAGAAAAGCCGTATGATTACTTATTAATAATATAAACATGAAAAAATTCGCCTGGAAGAAGTACCGGAAGATCTCATTGCGGACGGACAGGAAGTACGCATTTGACGCGGATTTGACACTTTATTCACTGATTGGCTAATGAAGATCAACTGATAACGCTACGAACTCAAAGCGATTCGTTTAAAAATAATGAATATCATAATCCAGAAAATCGATGTGTAATTTGCACTGGTGTTACACTTTTTGCACTGGTATTACACTTTTTGCACTGGTGTTACACTTGAACTGCACTTCTCTCAGCCAATCAGAATCGAGTAATTTTTTCATGTATATTATTAGTATTGAAATGACTAAATCGTATAGTACCGACAGAAAGCAAATGATGGTCCCCTCTTGATTCAGGTCGCTTACATTTTCTCGATATTTCTTCAAGCAGAGTGAAGAACAACGTCGCTGCCTCTTCGGCCACAAGTAATTAGGTCTCTTGTTCCTACATTACGTCCTCTTTACACTACGTCTTCCCCTTAGTTCCACCCCATCAAAATCGAGGATTTTTAGTAATTCCCGTACAGTATTTCTGTCCACTTCAAGTCAGTAGTCATTCACAACTCGTTGATGTCTATAACCAATGCCTCTTCCATTTCCTCGCAGTTTTTCTTCGACCGCTTGACACACCTATCTTATATCGCAAGGTTTTTAAGATTTTTTGAGCTGTCTAAGGCTTATGGCGATGCCATGAAATAACACGAGATACAAGAGAACCTCTTTATAGTCAAGCCCTAGACGAAAATAGCTTTCGATGATGTCATTACGTCCTCCAGGGTTCAATTGCAATGTGGGGATACAGTTTGGAAGTCTAACAAAGTCGACAAAAAAGTCGACAAAAATCTCGACAAAAATCACTCCAAAAATACTCGACAAAAAAACTAGACAAAAAAACTCGAAAAAAAAGTGGACAAAAATCTCGCCAAAAATACTCGACAAAAAAAATCGACAAAAAACTCGACAAAAAGTGGACAAAAAGTGGACAAAAAAGTCGGCAAAAAAACTCGGCGAAGAAGTCATAAAACTCGATGAAAATGTCGACATGAGGTCAGAGAAAAGTAAGAGAAACAATGGCACTTATTGGGCTCCGTAGATCTGCCAACCACTCCTGTCGACCGCTATCATGCTATGGATGCTGGGAAGTAACAATGTCCATCGTTTTGTTTTCGGCGACGAGAACGGTAGACCTTAATAATAATAATAATAATAATAATAATGAACTTTATTTGAGTGTCAACTGTATTTAGCACTGACGTACTAATTGGGGACACTGTAAAGCACAAATCAAATCAAATCAAACAAGGCCAATTAGATAACTGATAGGAGTCACGGCGCGTTTTGCTAGGCAGGCCAAAACAAAACTTCTTAAGAAAAAGCCGATTAGCATTATTTTGGTTTTTCATCGGCTAAGATTAGCAACATTTTAAGTTCTTTCCAAGCGATTTCCAACGTCCTGGTCCACGTGACCACGTACACAACTATTCACGCCTGAAACTCCGCCGGTGCTAGAAACAAACTGTAAACAAACTACCAACAGATCACATACCGTGAAATGTACTACACATCTCTGGTTCAAATTGTTATTTTAATTTCTTTGATGTCAGGAGCCTGTTGATGTCTATTTTTTGTCGGAGAAAGCGGTACACTCGACGAACTGCAGCCGGCGCGAACACGAGAGTAGCAAAGCATAACACTTATCAGGGGAGTTCGTCAAAGCTACTGAAGAACAGAGCTGGAACTTTAAGCCTTTCAACGATCATACCATTTGATACTGTAGCATGCGGACAGACCCGTTCCATGTAATGCTTACCTACAGCGATGGATGTACTGATCGTTTGCTATTGAGGTCCATTATTTGGCAGATTTCAGATGCTCACTTTTCACCGTTGTATTGCTAATGGATTCACGTTCCATTCTCTAGCTCTATATGGGTATATTTTGCTTAGGGACATACCATTAGAAAAGTGATGGGGGGGGGCGGGGGGTGTGGAAAAAAAAAACAAAAAAAATGATGCAAGGAAAAATGCCAAAAAAAAAATTCATGCAGAGAAGAAGGTAAAAAAAAATTCATGCAAAAGGAAGGTCCAATTGTGACTTTTTCACACGTAGTAAAAAAAAATTCGTGCAGAGGGGTTCACCTGAAAAAAAATTCTTGCACAAGCAGTGAGCGAAAAAAAAAAATTCGTGCAAGCTGAAAATTCCCCACCCCCCATCAGTTTTCTAATGGTCCGTCCCTTAAGTAACAGACAAAAGAAGCACTTTTGCTTTCACCATTTCGACGTCATTGCAAGTAATTAAATATTCTACTGTGGCAGAGGAAGTGACAGGCGATTGAGTGACAGCAGATTGCGCAACGTTTCCATTTTCTGACGCAGGAGAAAAAAAAAACAGATAAACGGTCCACAACTTAAACCTCGGCCTTCCCCGGGGGGTTAGGCCGAGTAATAAAAGGTGCACCTTTCATGGAAAGTTAAGCGACACATGCACAAAATTATGGCTCCACTCACCAACACGTAAGGAGCGAAACCCGAGGCATTTCTTTTATTACCCTAAAGGGCTCCGGTTAGCGTACGAGAAGATTTGAGCTTTTTACATGTTTTTAGCGTGATAAAAGTCACTTTTGCTTTTCTAAGCAAAACGAAAATTATCTAGATGCACGTGTTTCAAAAAATATATATTTATTCACACCAGGAGCCCATGTTGCCTGATTTATTGAAAAATGATAAAGAATGAAGTTTCTAAACTCAACAGCTTCAAAAGATCAAGCAATTATTCTAAACACCATATTGCATAATTATACTGAATCAATATGGTTTTATTAAAAAGAGACTCACTAGGCCGCCAATTCGTTGGCTTAACAACATAGAGAGTCAAAAAATACATCCATTTCCATTGGCTGAGCTAGAGATGTCTTAACAATATTGCATGGCTTCCGCCATTTTGCTTTCAGCAATAAAGGAAGCTGTTCTATATTTGGAATATTTACACAGGATACCCAACGAGACATCCATATATGGAAGATACACCACAGAACATCCAACGAGACATCCATATATGGAAGATACACCACAGAACACCCAAACACAAAGTGAAAATCGTGCTTATATAGCAAGATTTTTTGTTCGGTGTTTGATTTGAAGTGGCAAAATATATCAAAAATTGTCATTTTGGTAAAGTTGCTCGGAAAATCGGAAAAGTTGCTCAAAAGTTGCCGAGCAGAATCTCCAAGGCGGGACGCACACTAGTATGGGAGCCATACCAGTCAAAAGTGGTATGCGTTCACGACTGGTGATTGAAAACATCGATCGCTATGGTTGAGTTTATCGATTGGTGATCGAAAATGTCGATCGCTGTAATTGAGATTATCGATTGGTGACTGAGAATGTTGTCGATCGCTATGGTTGAAATTATCGATTGCTGATTGAGAATGATGGTCATTTTCAGTCACCAATCTTTTTTTCGACCATAGCAATCGTCAGTGTTGATATTCAATCGATTATTGGACCATAGCGACCGTTATTCTCAATCAGCAATCGATAATCTCAACCACAGCGATCGACAATCTCAATCACCAATCGATTATCTCAATTACAGCGATCGATGTTTTCAATCACCAATCGTGAACTCAACCATAGCGATCGATGTTTTCAATCACCAATCGTGAACTCATACCACTTTTGACTGATATGGCCTCCCATACACTAGTTCTCTGACTACAACCCACCCTGATCCCGACCCCGATAGCAGTCGAGGAAGGGTCTGAAAGACCCTGGGTACTAGGATAAAATTGCTTCCAAAATGAAGTTCAATGGTCGGTTCAATGATACTTTTAAAAGTTCAAAGTGATAGTAATTCTTGCTTGGCTTTTTCAGGTACAAAGATATGGGTTTCAATGACCTCATGCACCCAAGGAACATCTACAGAAATTCAACTCCTGACTTCCAAAAGTTGGCCTTCAAGTTCGAATATTTTCGCAAATTTACGAAGGAAACTAACCCTGGACGTTTGACAATTAACTTCAGAGACCCCGAAGCTCTTAGAGCTTTGACTTGTGCTCTGTTAGAACATGATTTTGATCTCAAACTAAGCATACCTGTTGACCGTCTGATTCCCACTGTACCTCTTCGTCTTAATTACATATTATGGATTGAAGACCTTCTGAAATGTCTTCCTGAAAACCACCTCGGCTCCGTTGTTCGCGGGTTTGATATTGGTAAGGACTTCTGTGTTGTTTTCTTTAGTGTGCAGGTAGACAACCATAACATCGTGGCTATTCCCATTATTTGACCTTACGAAATATGCAATGGAACCCCCATCATGTGGACACATTATTACGAATTTTTGGCAAGATTTCCGCACAGGTCCCTACTTCATTATGCATGCAGCAGATGAATTGTTTAGGGTAACGCACATGTAAACATTTCTTGTTATTGCAGAATGAAACAGTGTGGCTACAGCATGCATAATGAAGTAGGGACCTGTACAGAAATCATTCCGAATTTTTTTTCGAACACTGTTTTGTGTATCATGTGGACGTAAGCCATTTTCTTTCCCTACTCCGAACCGTCACTCATTCAACTTTCCCAGCTGTCATTACAACCACTTTTTCATGGCAGTTCCTGGCAGTTTTCATATAAAGAGTGTTCCAGGGTATCTACATTGACAGGACCCTGTTGATAACAGTACTTTGTACTGAAGGGGTATACTGGGTAAATGTTTGATTGTTATCATCATCATCATCTTTATTATTATTATTATTATTATTATTATTATTATTATTATTAATCCTTTACATTAACATTACACAACTGTAGGAACAGGAGCATCATGTATCTACCCTTTGCTAGGAGCTAAACTCAAAGGCTGGACATTTTTAGCAACAGAAGTTGATGAATCTTCACTTTCATATGCACTGGAGAATGTGAGACAAAATAATCTGGAGGGTTTCATAACAGGTATTTTCAAACGAACTGAGAAAACGGAATATGTTCAGCATGTTTTAAGTACTAACTAGAAAGGAATGTTGACCAGGGATCAACACAAAGTAGAAGTTAGGCACATACAACAGACTGTCAATTACATTTATACCATCTGTGGGAACTATAATGCTAAATAAAGCTAAAATTATCAGATGATATTATCATTTGATTGTGGCCTCATGTTTTTTGTTAGTAAACAATCTTATTAACACCTGTGAACACAACCATCAAAACCCGGATACTCAAAACTCATTAAAAAGGCCGATGAGTTTGTTTCTTTAGAATTTCCAAAGGAGAAGTTACTCAAGACAAATCCAGCAATTGATGTAGTTGGATTTCACCTTTGATAGATTTCAACAGCCTGTGCCATTTCTCTAGACTACAATGTGCACTGTCAAAGATGATAAATAAGTTTTTGTGAGTGTTGTAAAAAGTATTAATATCGTAAATGATGATACAACATCAGTGTGTATTTTTAAATTGCAGTTTACTATGTGAAAGAAAGCTTAAACTTAAAATGTTACCAAACACCTTTTTTTTTACAAAATCAGTGAAAAAAGTTGCATCAACCAGTTTTCTCTGGATGCCTCTCAAAGATGAAGAGAAGAAAGAATTTGCCTTTTGTATGTGCAATCCACCATTCTTTGTAAGCGAGTTTGAAGCTTCCCATGGTGTGGCACGTAGTGACAAACGCCACCAGCCTAGTGGGGTGTGTACAGGTACTGGAACTGAAACAGTTACTGGAGGTGGTGAGGTTGAATTTGTCAAAGGAATTATTAAGGACAGCATTACACTGAAAAACAATTTTGGGCAAGTTATGGCATTTCTGGTGTTTAGAAGACGTAAATGACAATAAATGACATTTTAACTAGTACAACTCATGATGATAGGACAATCACATGACTTTTGGAGGCCATATAGTTTATTTGCGGCTCGAGTAGCATCACACGAGGGATGTAACTAAACTGTATCCCCCCATAAAGTCATATTATTATTATAATCAATAAACAAGGCCAAATTGTATAACTTCATTTAATAACTACAAAAGTGAACAAGTGCAAACTCATGCACAAAAATTTGCATTAACGCAGGCATTGGAATGGTATCCTCAGGATCTTAGTAGCTTAGTGAAGCTGTTTGAGATCTCTGCAACCAATCAGAATCAAGGCAGATAATGCGTTTTCAGCGCATACACCTCCCATTTGGCCCCCAAAAGGTGCGTTTTATAGAGGGCAGTTTATCTTTTGATTGTGCATATTGATAACAATGACTAATAACAGTCCACCAGATTTCATATTTGAATAAATCTTTGCAATTGGACTATCTCTTGTTTAGTCAACTCAACAATTAATTATTTTGTGTCTGATTAAATCCTGAAACATTTGCACATCAAGAGTCATAGGAAAACAAAACTGACTGGTTTCCAAAGGGACCTGGCATGAAGTGTTTTGTTGTATTCCTAGACTTTCTCTTAAAGAATAAATTGGAGAATTCAAGAACCATTAATAACACAAATTCAATGGTACATTTGAATTTAGTGAAGGCTGCATGACCAAGAATCAGCCAGTGGCAGTCCCCATTTAGCGTGAAAGTCTAAAAATATAACAAAACTGTTTATATGTCATTTTTGTAACTTCACATTGAGTAAGAATCAACCTACCAGCAATTTGTTTACAGCATGGCCAAATACTGGTCTCTTCTTATGCCATTGTCTTTCTGTATTACTGTAGGTGGTATACAACAATGCTTGGAAAAAAGTCTAGCATGGTAGCTGTTCTTTCATTTCTTAAAGATAACAATGTGAGTGGTGGAAGTGTTTGGTTTTGTATTATGTTGTTGAGGCACGCACGTGCTTAAAGTGTTTACTGGCTATGGTGCATTACCTCTTCAGGGTTATTTTGCCAAGAAACAACAAAGTTTGATTAAGCTGACATGTTTTCCTTTAAGTAGCAATTGCCATGTATCACTCAAGACTTACAGAAGCACTTAGTTAACTGTAGGAGATCTTTGGTAAAGTACTTCAATAGTAACTGACGTTTGTAAGTTTTTTAGGTCTTTAGATTTATACCATAGCATACTGAATATAGCAATGGTCCAGCAGGTCGTAAAGGAGGAGATATGGTTACATTATGTTTGGGTGAGATGTGCGCTATTGACCAAGCGTGAGGTAAAGATGGGTGCGTATTGGTCAAGTGTTTTTGGGTTTTAGTAGTTGAGATGCATAAAAACACCAAAAAGGACAAGGTTTATATCCAGCTGTCTTTACCAAACAAGCATTTTGGAAATTGGGAATCGCATTTAGGAAATAAAGACTTGTGTTGCCCACCTGGGTAGCCAATCAGAACTGAAGATTTGCCTCATCTTGCCTGCATGTGAAACTATCCATGAAATAAAACATTTTAATGATCTCTTGCCAGATTCACACAGTTGCAACCACAGAGTTTTGTCAGGGGCGTACTATGCGCTGGGGTGTGGCATGGACGTTTCTGTCTGATGTTGCAGTGGAGGTATGTATTCACTTGCAATCTGTTGATTCAGAAGCAAACCAACAGCACCTTAGTATTGTGGGGGTAGTTTCTAAAGTAGCCGGTGCTGTATCAGTGGGGAATTGAAACACAAGAAATTGGGATAATCGAACAAATTGTTAAGGTAATTTATACCACTGTAAGGTTAAAAGGGAACTGAAGTGCTGACCTTTCAAGCATTAACACCTTAGTCCGACCAACAGACAGTAATGCCATGTCAACCGGTTGTTGTTTGTGTCTGCTTCAGGAGTCTCCATCCAAACTTCACAAACGGGCCAAGAAATCAAAACCCCTTCGACTTCTCGTTCCTGACCAATTTACAGGGTCACTGGCAGATAGCTCCAATGAAGAACTGGCATCTAAAGTAAGCAGTTTTGTCAGTTACATCAAGAACATTCTAAAACACTTGAAGGTGAGTACATGCAGGAACGAGAAAGCACATAGCCTTCCAGTATTAGTCTTGGGACTTTTCATTTTAACACAGTAACTTTGTTAAGTGAGCAGGCTTTGCACAGTGGTGAGAGCTTAGAGCAACATTTGATTTTGATTTGATTTGATTCGTTTTCATTTAATTTAATATAATTTTATTTACTTTCATTTGTGCTTTACAGTGTTCCCAGTTAGTACGTCAGTGCTAGATACAATTGACACTCAAATAAAGTTCATTAATATTATTATTATTATTATTATTATTATTATTATTATTACAATTCTCTCCAGTTTTTTGGTCTTTTTTTCTGGACTTTCTTAATCATGCCTCAGCAACTCCCCGCAGCTCAGAGATACAGCATCTTCCGCAACAGGTCAGCATTTCTGAGGTATGCAGACAACTGTGAACTTCCAAGGATATCAGGTAGATCTAACTTACTACACCAGGCCTTTGCGTTTTTCAAGATTATCATCACTTTTGAGGCTCCATGAATCCTTCTTATTAAAAAATACTAGGTCCTGATATCTTTCTACATATTTCTCCTCCTGAGTTATGATGATGTTTTGGTCCACTGGCACAGCTATGTCAACAAGTATCCATTCCTGTGTGTCCTTATGCTTTAGAGTTATGTCTGGTCGATTGTGCTTTAGTCTCTTATCTTTATAAATAGTCGTGTCCCAGGTAACTCTCACTTTTACATTCTCTGTGACCGGCAGGGGTTGATGGTCACACCACTGGTTGGTAGACTCTATCCCGTACTTACCGCACATCTCCCAGTGTATTCGCAGGGCCACTTTGTTGTGGTCCTTCCTTTACTTTCTCTGGGCAAGCTTTATTAATTATTATTATTATTATTATTATTATTATTATTAAAATTAAGCACAGAATTTTTCCCTGGGGAGAAATATCCAGTCAAGTCTCGTCCCAAGACTTCAGACTTCCAGTACTTTTCTGAGGATATGTGCTGATCCGAGGAGTGTCGTTCTTGTTCAATCCTTAATTCCTAGTTGCTCTAAGTGGCCTGCCAGTTTCTTTGACACTGAACCCAATGCACCTACTACCGCTGGCACCACTTTTGTCCCTGATTTCCAGATCCTTTTAATCTCTCTTGCCAGGTCTTGGTACTTTTCAGTTTCTTTCTGCAGTACGTTACTATCTCCAGGAACAGCTATGTCCACAATGATTGTTTCTTTTGCCTTCTTTTTCTGAATTGCAATGTCTGGCCTTCTGTGATGGAATGGACTTCACGGTCTTTTTGGATGGTAAAGTCCCACAACAGTTTTACTTCCTCATTCTCTTCTACGCTTTGGGGGGAATGCTCATACCATTTGTCACTGCACTCAACTCCATATTCCTTGCACAACACCCAATGTATGACCCGCCCAACAACATCATGTCTCTTTTTATATTCTGTCTGCGCAAACGTGGGGCAACTACACAAAATATGCTGCACAGTTTCATCGTGGCTACCACACATTCTGCATTTGGATGATACATTTTGGTTATTATTATTATAGTAATATTATTATTATTATTATTTATAATATAGATAAATTAAAATATAATTTAATATAAATGAATTAAAATATTTGCTTTTTATTTAACAAATAAAGAAGGGCGAGTGTTTTCTACATTTCTCGAGTGTTCTCAAATGCCCGGAGTGTTTTAATCACAGTGTAATACACGGCTTAGGCTTCTTTATTCGCTTTATGATATAGATTTTACATGCCGCGAGTAGAAACAATAAAGCACACAGATCGACAAACTGACGCCATTTAATGCCAACTTCTCGACTGTTTTCGCTTCTTCTTCTTTATTTGTTTTATTATTCTCACCTTCAAAACTTTCTGCTGCTTCGCAGAGAACTCCATCATGAATTTCTTCAAAGAAAATGTTTTTCGCCGTCTCTAACAGAATTGTCGAGTAGAGGTAATGTGTCGAAAAACAATACAACACGCTTTTTCTATGTTTTATACTCTGATAAAACATGGGTTTTTGACCAATCAGAGCGCGCGTAAGAACGTAGCTATATTATAATATTATTATAATAATAATAAATTGATGATACATTTTGGTTATTATTTTTATTATTATTTAGGTTTTAAGTTTTTAAATCATCTCCCCTCATCTAGAGCTTTTGTATGTTAGAAACCGAATTTGGTTTTCCGTAACTTTGAAATTTCACCTTCAGGTTTTCCGCTTTATAATTTCGAGTCAGCTACTTTGCAGAGCCTTGTTAAGTGTCATATTGACGTTGTTTTGTATAACTCCTGTGTTTAATGTCTGTTTTTTAAGTATATTGCGGTAAGTACTTTATATAATAGACAATGGATTTTTTTCAGGTTAACTGGACTGAGCAGCAAGTAACAAAGAATTTGCCAGATCAGTCTGGAGTATCGTTTGTTTTTCACTGTCACGCAGAAGAAAAATCTTGGGCAAATCAGAGAAGGAAACGGCGAGAAAACGCCAGGAAAAGCAGTGAAATGGAAAGCACACAGGAAATGAGTGACAACACTGAGACAGATAAGAAAGACATTATACAAAGCGGAAGTTTGGTGTCGGGCGTATCAGAACTGGGTAGCAATCAAAACGGAAAAAGCGCCGCAGGTATACCGGAATGCCGAGGGCAATGTAGCAAACCTCTTTTGTCGTTCCAAATGCGAATCGGAGGTGATCCTCGGAAAAGCACTGAAGACTCAGTAACAGACAGTATTGTGTTGGAGATGGAATGGATGGGCGGCCAGGAAAAGAACGACTTATATCAGTTGTTTCAGTTCTTTCAAAACAAGATTTTAAAAGGTTTGTGAACAGAAGGGATTTTAATTTACCTGTGCACTGAAGCACAGTTACCGTAAACCCTCAGATGTGTCGTCCTTCCTATAGCAGGCCACTCTAAAGGGTACCTTGGTGAAGGAATAACCCAGCCTGGTGGCTTGATTGAATAGAAGATTTACTGTATGTTTTGTACAGTCATGCAATTGGTAAAACATTGTTCTTGGTAGTAGAAATTAGTTTGATCTGAACAATTTAGTCGACGGTATAGTAAACTAACGACAGTGAGACCTGATCAGTATCCCTTCCGCCATGTAGTTAGTATTAACTATGCTTCCACGAAGAAAAAGTTACTCATGAGTAATAAGCAAAACATATCAGAAAATAGAAAGTCGGGCGGGAGACTCGAGAGGTGGCACTCAACAAACTTCATATAATTTACCACCGTGATTTACCTCTCGACGATCAAAATCTTCCATTACGTTTCTATCCGCAGTGTAAATATGTGATTTATTTTATACTGATGTACTCGAATCACATTTCTTTAATAAAGACTGTCATAGCTGCGCGGGAAAGAATGGGACTAATGGTTATCAAGCATCCTGTTCAGTCAGTAAACTCAGCTCCTGTCATTTCTAATGCGCATTTTATGCCGTAGGCCTTTTACTCTGTCATCAAATGCTGCTGTATCCTTAACTCGTTATAACTGAACTGTCATGTAGCATGTTTTGTGGAAGGTTTACGTGTTTTTGACATATCTATCTGTCTTCTAAAATTCTCTCGTTTATTTGTACATGTCAGTACTACTTACTACATTTATGGATACTGTGATATTCACTGTAAAGTATTACGCTTTAAAAAAAAATTACAGGGTGAAGAATGCCTAGGAACTTATCGTAATTCAGATACTGTGAGAAGGAGACTAAATCATCAAATATCCTCAGTCCGCTTCAGATGCTTCAGTTCTCAGTCTAATTAGTTCCATCTTTGTATTTCACCAAGCCGTCATTACGTGTTACATGAAGTCCTTTAGCTCGGGGCTGAAGTGCGTTGTGTTGAGGCCAATTCGTGTTACGCAGTCATTAGTCGCATTTTAACACACTCATTTTCCTCACAAGTGAATCGTGCTTCATTACACGGTGGGCAGTCTTTGTCTGTCATACACCAGCTTTTATAATAAGGGAAACACTGAAAAGGAAATAAAACACAAGTAATGTTATCGCAATTCTCGGATAAGGACGATAAACCGTAGGTCCCGTCTCACAGCCCTTGTTCATGATAACTGAGTGGGACGTTAAAGAACCCACACACTGATCTTAAAGAGTACGGGACGTAGTTCCTGGTGTTGTGGTATAGCCTGTGGGTTGGCGCTTCACATAGGGATAACCTCATTGCGCCTTTCCCCCTTGGACAGAACTGTTCAAGAAAATAAGTATGTTCTTATTGTATGCTCCTTGTACGACGAGTCTTGAAAGCAAACTTTTCATAGCGTCACTCCTACAATTGAGTGTTACCTTATACATTCGCATTCTGCGGTCCCTATAGGAATGTAGGCAACGTGGCCATTTCTGCAGGGGAAATCGCACTGACATGCTATTTCTAGCTGACCTGTTTTGTTTTGAATGGTTTAAACCTGTTTAGGTAGAACATGCTGGCAAAAAAATTTGTGATGAAATGCTGCATTCATTTCATCATCGCTATTCTCGTGTTATTACCCGGCACTGTCATTATTGTCATCATTATCAACTTACGGGCTGTCTCCTCATAATTCTGTCAATTGCGCTCTCAATGTGACACTTGCGTCTGTAGTTACAGATCATTTTGGAATGCGTCGGGTGATTTGGACATACGCATTCGTCGTCCTGTTGACACTGTCCTCCGCGAATGTCAGAGCACTAAAAGAAACAAAGACGAGGCCAAATATATATATATTGAATCTGTCACGTTCACTGATTGATGAAAACGATGAAGAAAACACGTAATTTCCTTGGATTTCGGTTTGGGAATTAGACTAGTTATGTACGAAATTTGTTGGTTAAATGTCCGTACATTTTGCTTCAGCATCCAAGCTTCTGTTTGCATCATCAAGCAAGGTCCGTGCTTTCTCAGTCAGGCTACTGACTAACATAACAAGGCCCTTATACCTCACTGAGTTGATTTCCCATCTACATATTCCCTCTACGTTGTTTTAATAGTAGACTTTACCTGGTGGTTGTGATGGCCAGTAGGTTTGGCATCAGTAATGACAAGCACAACGATCAGAATAAACAGCATTTGTTTCTTTTCCATCGCGGAAAAAAGTGATGACGAAAGGACTCTCACCTGAAAGGACAGAGAAAAAACCCGTGTGTTACAACCAACTGTCTTATTTATGGCAATGCCTAGATTTCAGTTCTTGTATTCATGTTTTTATTTCTATGAACACGCAATCAAGAACTCAGCCGTTGTCGAGCGAACTTGACCTTCACGCTCTGGCCAGTACAAAACGCCGCGGAGGACAACAGGGAAAAAAATGAACCATGAATTTGGAAGTTTGCTTCGTTTTTTTTCCTTTCTTTGACTCTTCACCTGACTGGAACACAGTCTTCCAGTGATTGGCAGCTCCACCTAGTGCGTGTCCCGTGTTGCTCTTGTGGATGACGTAAGGTGCATACACCTGTCAACGTGCGCTTAAACTACGACATTTTTTATATTTCGAAACCGAGAGATATTTGTTGAATCCGCTTGAAGGTTTATTGAAGTGAAAAATTCCAGTCCACAATAAACATCAGCAAATATTTATCATTTGAGCTTATCAAAACAAGACAATGATCATTACTCAATACCTGTCATTCCAGGATTGTTTGCGCACAAACCGCAATCTGCAAGTTTCACTGATTTTTTTGTGGAGTAAACTGTTTCATAAAGTTTCACTGATGTCTTTGTGTGTGAAACTGTTGTTTAAATGCTTCTTTTTTTTAGCATATATTGGCCCTCTTGGCAAACTGTTTTATATAAGTTGCTCATGTACGTGTTTATGGCAACCTCTGCAAATTCCAATGTTAAGATCAAGATCAGTATCAAGGAACGGATATTAGACATGGCCCGTGTCTAATATCTGTTGCTTGTTACTTCGATATCGCTTTGTTGAGTCTTGCAGCACAGTTTGCGTTCGATGAAAGTGCATAAACGCGACCATCTGACCGAACACCGACTTGGTGCCAAGTGGACAATGGCTACCACCGGAACATGTGAGCGCCAATGAAACGGTTCACTTGACGGATCAAAAGAAGCGTCTCAAGGATAATATAGAGCGGAACCTACAGGATAGTTGGGAAGTGGTATGTCGCTTCCAGGATGGTGCCAATTAGAAAATTGAAACGAGCCTCAAATCTTAAAGTAAAATCTAACCCCCTATTCAGGAGCTCTCCAAAGTGAATATTTCCAAAAACTGTTATTATTCTTCAAACACTCAAAACCGACGCAGAATAGCCCGCCATCTCAGTCTTGCATATTGGTACCCAAAACTCAAATAAAGCTCAAAATAAAGTATGTATGTGTAAACAATGGATCGACTTAAAATATAAACCAGAAAACAAGATTGAGATCGAAAGCCCTGTTACATTTCCGCGACGACTTTAGAATAGTTTAAAACGTAATCACTTTAAGAATTCTGCATGTGTGTTGCCGGCAAAGTTAAGTTTAAAATTTAGTTTGATTGGCGAGCGTACCTTTAGTTTGGACACACCGAGTGATAGTGATTCAGCACTTGTTTCTAAACTGTTATGGACGCCTCAGTCCGGGACCGATTCACCTGACGGCTGATTCAGTTCTATGTTTTGCTTAGTATGAAGGTTCTCTGTACACTCGGCAACTGTAACTGCAGCTGTAAAAGGCGTGCTTCTGGCTGAGGTCAATATCGGTTTCAAAAGGAAGCTGATAGGCTAGGGAAGGAACAAGTGCCGTGCTGTTAAATTGTCATATGACACTTAACGACAACCATCTGCAAATAGTTTCCGCGTGATCACCCTCCACAGAAATAACAAAAAACTCAAAATCCAATCAACAGCACTTTTCCCGAGTGATAACTGATTGAGGGTTTTGCAACATGTTCATTCATCTATTGTGTACAGTATCCAGTTGCGCAACAAATTGAACGCTTTCCTTCCGACCACGAAAGGTTTACTCCCCAAACGATGTTAATTGTTTCCGTCTTGTCCTGCCATGTTGCTGAAGGAAAAGCCATTATCCTTGAAATATCAAACTAAAAACAAGAATTTGTGACCCGTTGTTATTAGGAATAAATGTGAACAGTTAATAAGATCTATAAAATTAGTATAAATTGAGTTTTGGCGACACAAATCTTCCTTTTCTCTTTTTCGGAAACTATCGTGTTTCCATTGTCGGTTTCCGCTCTCTCTCTGAATACTCGGAAGTTAAGTTAGAAGAAAAAAGTAATGATATAATCATCTCAAGAAAATGAAAAAGCCAACTCTCTCTTAAAATAAACAGTAACGAATGTCCTTTTCATATTTTTGATTTGTTGTTTTTATGTTAAGCTGTTAGGTAAGTTGCATGATTTCTACCTTAGTAAAGTGTCTAATGTCTCATCCTGCCTTTTTCCTTTACAACTGTGAGCAGCATTTTTGAGGTCTGCTAGTGACCTAATTAAACCTAAATTAGTCTACCGCAAGTGCCTCTCAACAGCGCATTCATTCAAACATTTTGTTCAAGCCGGCCGATCACAATGTCGTCAGTGTAAACTTCGCTTATCCGGTTTCATCGAACTCACACAAACAAAGATTTGGGCATGCGCATATCATTCCTTTTATTTTAATAAGTGTTTCTTACATGGCATTTCAGTAACATGAAAAGAAAAATTGCTTACTCTGGTGTTGATTTTAACTCCAAAAACATAAAACCTTTTTCTCGGAACTATCCCTTGGCGGAGAAAGATGAATTACTCTATGACTTAAAATACTTTGTACTGATGCACTTCTCTGTACGCGACTGTAGATTCTTTAACCCGCTAAGACTGAGTTGAATGGATGTTTCTTGCTTGGTTCGAGGTACTTCGGTCTTTCACGCACTCGTTCTCTTCACATTTCAGCGGTTTTTCCTCACACGGGCAGTCCATGCTTGTTTTACACCGAGACTTGTATATTTTAGGACACTGAGAATAATGACAAATGACAAAAACAGTCAGTCAGTTGGCAGCACCTTTTAAAGGTAAAGACGCACACGAGCCAAAGGCCCGCGCGGCCGGAGCTTATCCCGGTTTCTGTAGCATGAAGCAGCTGGGAGTATTACTACTCTCCACTGGATGGGATGCTAGTCCATCGAAGGGTCATCCCCAGCATTATATCACTGGTACCTATTTATACACCTGGGTGGAGAGAGACAGTGTGGAGTAAAGCTCCTTGTCTAAGAAAACAACACAGTGCCAGCAACAGGGCTCGAACTCCAAACCTTCAGCTCGGAAGTCCGACACGCTAACCACTACACTACTGTGTCTCCACTTGCGACACCTTAGTGTTTAGTTATTATGAACTTCACATTTAATAGATTCTTAGTGATACTACTAGAACCTGAGCAATGACAACGGCTAAACGACATCAAAAACATCCTGGACAGAGCGAATTAATGCCAAACATGAGGGACCTAGAGATGATAAGCATTCTAAAACTGAAGAACTTGGATTGGAACATAAAAAGGAAAGGCGTACATCAGTTTCACATTTGCAACTCGGTGGAATTATATTTCTTGAACACATTTTTGGAAAACTAAGGGATCATTTGCAACGGAAAGGGATCTTCTCACCGCCTGTGAACACAGACAGGTCCAATGAAGGGTGGGTAACAATTAAAACTATCTCAAGCAGAGTACATCCCATCCTCGGTTACAACCGCTTTTTGACAGGATATTGCAATATGTAAGAATATTAATAAACAGATTATTCAGTGTGAATGATGTGTTTTTCAGCTCTGTTAACGCATGCAAACTCGGTAAAAGGCGATCAGAGTTTTCTTTCGAACCTACAACCCTCTGATTTAAAAAAAAATGTTGTGATAGGCCTACACGACTCCCGCTGTTCGCAAGTGTAGTTTCTTAACGGAGTTTGGATCTCACGGCTATGTCCCTGAGCGATTTTCCTCTTTTGTACTGACGAGATGATGGGAGGCTCTTTGATCTCATTCAGTAAAGGTTGATCCTGTATTAAATACCATTTAAGATTTTCTTTAAATTAGGCACCGTTGGGTGGTATTGAGTGACAAAAGGAAGAATTCTATTGTGCGTTCTTTTCTTTTGTTGAAGAGCCGACTTTCTCTCTTCGAATTTTACTTCTGAGAGGACTTTATTTACCAGAGTATCTGGATAACCTCTGCCGTAAAGGCGTGATCTGAATGCTCTAGTATTCTTTTCAAAAGTATTTTTTGAAGAGTTAGTTCGAAGCCGCCTAAGTGCTTCGCCTTTGATGAAGCCTTTTAATACTGACCCCAAGTGGGTGGCAGGAAGCGACGTCTTCGTTATTTCCCAAATTATTATTATATGCCATTATGACTCACTCGGCGTTTGGCATTTAAACTCGTGAATGAAAACAGTACGATGTCATACTGCTTTGGACATGTACTGATCTTTGTTGACCCGTGGTGCACGTAATAGTTTGGATTCACTCAGTGTTAAATACTCTCAAAGCTGAGTCAGTTCAGTACTCTTCTTACCGGGACGTGCTTCAGGAGAAATTCCAGGAAGGAGAGAACGCAGCATCCATTTTTGCACCTGCCTGAGACTGGAGGACAGTCCTCGGCAAAGGAACAATGCATTCCGTCACAAACCTGTGAAAAAAAAAATCAAGGAATTATGCCGTCTCCGCAATTTTCTGAAAGGTCCTTAACTGATAACAATGGCTTTCGTATGGTTCTTCTCAGTTGGATCAGATTGTGGAAATACGTAGTAAAACAGACAGCTACACAACCCGCATATCAAATATACTACAATAAAACCCACGTGTGAGAACCTACATTTTTCCAAGTTTGGCAAAACAGGTTCCTATATTTGGGGTGAGTTTTCGGCAATTTAGGCTAAAGTAGGTTCTTAATAGCGGAGCTCCACAGCGGCTCGAAGAGCTGCAGAGCGGAGCCCCATAACTACCGTGCGAGGATAGAAACTGAGAAAACCATGCGTTTGAGTTTTCATGGTCATCGTGGCTAGCGGCATGGCTCGCGGGCGCGTGCGCCTAGCGACGACGACGACGACGATGTTGCCCCAACATGGCGGCCATAGTCATCCGGGATATTTAGAAGGTCGAAACGAGGCTTTGTTTTTCGCGCGCTTTTTGCGGCTTGCCGCGGCTACACAACCTACAGCCAGCAATCTACAGCAGTCTACAATGTTTTGCTGAAGAAACGGATTATTCATAGCGGTTTTGGAGGAAAAATTTTCTTCCCACAAGTTTTCAAGCGTTTTTGGAGGGACATAAGCATAAAGCTGAGTTTTTTCTACAAGTTTTCAAGCATTTTTGGAGGGACTGTGTGAGGAGCTCCGCTTTTAGGTTTGCCTAAATCTATTTAATAAGGTTCTTAACTTTTCAGTAGAAACCATTCCTGTACAAGCAGAAAAAATAGGTTTGGTCCTTTATGATACATGTCTTATCATGAGCCTTGTGCAAGACTAGCTAAACAATTATATACATTATAAACAAAGTATCTTTTCAGAAATATTTGCAAAGTTTTCCTGACAAAGTCACCAAAGTTATACTTCTTAGTTAAAAATGCTTATGAAAATATCCCATAACTCACACATAAGAACCTAATAAATTTGCTTGGTTAAACAGGTTCTTATACTTTGGAGTAGAAAAATGGGAAATTTCTGCCAGCACGTTCTTACGGGTTTTTAGTGTCCTGTACTGCCGGACCATATAGAGCAGAACGTTCAGATCTACATAACCACGACAAAGTACACAAATTACCTTTTGAAACAAAACAAACTTATTTACACATGTAAGTATGGTGCTGACAAGCCAGTGAAAGAGGAAACAGCGATGGGTAACCTTATTGGCTTGACTCATCCTGGGTCCTGGCAAGGTCAGATATACTGACATCGGCAGAATTGCATACGGGAAACTGAGACTCGTGTTACTAACCTTTAAACCGCCTGAATGATCAAAAGTTCTTGCAGTAATCATGTTACACAAGGCAACAAGAAGGAAGGCGCTGAGAGTTATCACACTAGCCATACCTGATTATTAAACAGAGACATGTTTTAATCCTGAACTGTGGCATCACACCAAAAAGCTGTCATACTTGAGAGAGATTCATATTAGAGGCACCCATGCAAAAAATCTACCGTCAATAGTTTTTTCACGACCCATTCACTCTACAGCTGCTTAAAATGAAGAAGTAAAAAGGTGATTAATATGGCAATTTTGAAGTAATTCCCAAGAATGTGCTACAAAGAACCGCTGAAATCATTAGAAAATAACTGTTTCCTGAATAAATACAACTGTTATAAACTTCTTTCCTTGAAGTTAATAATATACTGTCGATGGCGGAAGAGAAAATAAATAACGCACGCTTGTTGTAATAATAGTTAATTTATGTTCTATAGAGCGAAAGGGGAAGCAATACAAATTTGTCAGTTGGATTGGTACTTTATGGGGTTAAAGTGATTTCGGCAACTTCGGACTTTAATATCTTTGTATTAGAGTGAGAAAAAATAACTTTTGTCGTGAGGAATACTGTGCTTCCCAAAATCCTACCGCAATTAAGGCACAAGTGTTTGTACGATTCTAAAGTAAATAACAATTCCTAAAAGGTCAGAGAATCAGTTTGTTCAGTCATGAAACTGATTACGTTGCGTGGTAACCATTACAAGACTTTGACAAGAAGATATAACCAAGCTTTTATTTGCTTGCCTGACCGCTTCTTCAAAGGGATAAGTGCTCAATCTAGTAAAAGTTTCGCGTAGAGTGTGTAGCGTACACGCAATTCTGTACCTTTCAGGTCATGGTATAATATTGACAGGGAAACTGTCAAAACATCGCGCCGAGTCTCTTGCTTGCGATCGAAGGCAACATTACAGCTTATACTGAGAGTTAGGGCGTTTCTTGAATTTGATAAGAATAAAGCGTTCACTGTGAAACACGAAAGTCGGTGATTTAGAATTAGAAACAAAATATAAAAATAATGTTCTTCATGCAGGTTTTTTTGAATAACTGTTCTTAAGAGGAAACCTTGTCGTATATAAGACACTGTTGACTGGCTATAAATCCCTTACCCATTCCAGAGAGGATGTCTTCTTGCTGGTGCGGTCGGAGCAATCTGTGATACAAATAAGCAGCTTCTCGGCTGTGGAACACAATTTTGTCACTATTAAAATCATTTATATTCTCTAGTGCTTGGTTTTCAGGAGGCGAGTTTTTCTTCGACGCATTTCCTATAAATTATCTGCGCTATTGTTTTCTCTTTTCTCTAATTAAGCTCTCGTCTTTTTATATGAATTCTTTTCCGACGGTAAGGAGAAAATATTTAGCACTTTCCTAAAATATGAAGGAAATGAAACTTTCTGGCGGCAAGTGCATAGCCTTAATTAAAATCTTAACTCCTGTTTATTAAATATTCGGCACAATTGGGAATACTGAATTCCAAATTCAATTGCAAGCTGCATTTTTAGAATCTGTAAGAATAAGCTAAGCTGATCAGTTACATAGGAGGAGTACCACGAGTAATTGGATACGATTTGCCTTTGAAGCGACCAAACACCAAAATACTTAAGACTGAAATGTTTTACAAGTTTTTCCGTCACTTGCATAGTCCATTTTTTCCACGTAAATTTGTAAACCGTGACTTAAACTTGTATTTGAAACTTGTATTAAGCTCCCAATGAGTGGTTTTGGGCATTACCTTCCTCTCCGACATTTTTCTCAAAAATTCAGGATAGAAATTTTACCCATATTAAAGTCACTAAGGATGATATTAATAAGTTACACGTGTACTAAGAAAAACTGCTATGAGACTTGTTACATCGCAAATAATTGACGTAAAGAATGTATACTTTTATAAAAATTTGGCATGGAATGTTCTGTGGCAGAGAATGATTTATTTTGAATTAACTCCTCATCGCACCACAAGCAGCAAAACATCAAATCAACAGCTCATCGTTAAAGAGACGACGTAATATGACGTGTAAATCGGAGCTTTTTAACATGATTGTAAGGCAGGTCTCCATTTAATTTAAATTATCAGGAAGATGTACAAAGAAGATTTCTGAAAGAGCTTCAAAGAAAACGCAAGTTTCAATTTTCCAAACATCGAGGTATATTGCTTTAGGCTTCTTTGCTGTTTACCAAATGCAATTGGACAGACAGAAATTTAAGTTTGATCCTCATAGATGCGTCACGTGGTCAGTAATACTGGAAGACACTGAACAATCAAGGAATTTACCTCTTAGTCCACATAGCACGTAACCATACATCTGCAAGCTAATCGTGGACACTATAATTTGTTCCATCACCATAAACGTCAAGAAGAGAAACAAAAAAACTGGCTATTGATTCCAGCAATACCATGAATATGCTTTTACACTAATTTGACACAAGGAGGACATATTGCGGAGCTTACTTCCTTTGAAAAACTGAATAAATATAAAAATAAGTCTCGGACCCAGGCTCTGCCGTGGAGCGATTCTTCCGTTTCCTTACAACAAATGCTCTGCAGTTCTGTAAGTAAAGGGCCAAAGTGACATTCTGTGCTCAGATTTGAGGGATGTTAAGTCAAACTCTACTTATTACACCAGCAATATTGACTGACTACGATGGAGAAATACCTTCACCTCCTGCTTGCTCTTTCTGTAATTTTTTCCCAGATATTTTCAGCTATATGTGGGGTCCGGTTTGGGCGTTTGTCAGATAATTAAGTATGTTTTTATCAGTAACGTCTGTTTAGCACATGTGGCCCGGACCGTTAATCTGGGTATTGATATTCTGGGTATTGATATTCTGTGCAGTCACCAAAACTATCTCCTGAAGATCCCGCGAAACCCCATGTTAAGACGAATGGAAGGTGAACAAAATGACAACTGAAATGTTTCAATACATTCTCGACGTTTCTTTAACTTTACCCAGTCATACCCAGCACGTTTATTTACGGATTGATCGGCAGGACAAATTGTTTGAATCATTAGAATTTAGGGTATTTTAATCCCTGCCCTACCCAGTTTGAAATCAGCACGTTACAATTTGTGCCTGCCGAGTATTAGTGAAGAAATACTGTGTTACTAAATTTGACAGGTATTCAATATGTTCTTTTGCTTTTTGTTTCTGTTTTTTTGATAGTTTGCTGTTGTTGTTCCGTCCACAATCCCTTGCCATTTGGTCCACTGAAGAATTTGAGCTCCTCTGTGACCAATTCTTACTGTCTCACCTGATGATGGATTATATTCTCCGACGTTTACGCCTTGTCCAAAAACGCGAAGTAATGCTTCTGTATAACCCCCGTAGTTGTAGCAAACGAACCTTTATTTAAAAGACAAACTATTAAAACGGCTTCAACGTGCCTTGAATAAAAATCCAATCGCATTTATTTTTTATTACAAAATTGTAAGAGAGTTTGTTTCAGTCGCATCGGTGCATTTTGAGTTCAGAAATGTCAAGCCTGAGTGTGGATGATCAAGCATCTTTGCTATATATAGCAGGCTATTTATGGCTGAAAACGCCAGCTTTACGTCGTGCTTCACTCGCAAAAGCTAACAGCGCCCACGATAAACTGTAGTATTGACCAGCAGACCGTGCTATTTTGGTACAATCAAGAAGGCAGCAAGGACTTTTGGGAGAGATTTTTGAAGCTCCGCCTTTGCTGTGCAACTGCACTACGTTTTTCATTGAGACTAACTTGCGTTTCGCTCAGTTTACAAACCAAGCAGTCAGGTTTTCGTAAGTTTATCAGCGCCCTTGATGGTTGTCTTTATACATTCCTCGACACAACACTTCAAGTGCGAGGCTTCAATTTCGGCCGAGACCGGCTGCAGCGCAAATTGACTACTTCTTTGAATTTCGTTTCAACACGTTAAGCAAGAACTGAAAGAACAATGAATATTTTCCTTGCTGGGTGGCCATTGCTAGTGTAACCGACGTCCGATAGAATGTTCAAATAAAATACACGATTAACAAATTTGATAGCTTTTATTCCGTGATAAACGATACGTAAAGAAAGCCTTCTCCAACGAACAAATATGGTGCGGCTTGAATACTGTTTCAACAGGAAAAGGCTGCATGACCAGTTGCCCTGATGGAATGTTGGTTCAGTATCTGATTATAGCTTCATTCCAGTGTAATCTTTTGTCAGTACCTGCACGCGTTAACTACACAGAACAATGCCGGAATGAGGCCCTGCTCAGCAGGAAGACAATGCGCGTGATCCTGCCCACCTTGCTTACCCACGCGATGAATAACAACTTTCCTCGCCAAATCACATGTGGAACATGTTGATGAAAAATCGAACTTTTTTGGGGCGCCTTCTCAGTTAGCAAGGTTTAGTGTAGTGGCATCACAGACCTGGGAAGCAACACCTACGAAAATTAAGTGTCTCCCCTTGAATAGTTTTAAAAAAGAATATAAACTCTTTCTACTTGACAGTCAGGCATCTTGAACAACTCTAATCTGTTACTTAGTTCTACTTATTTAATTATTTAATCTAAATAGTTTTAGTAGTAGTAGTAGTAGCAGTAGCAGTAGCAGTAGCAGTGGTAGTGGTAGTGGTAGTGGTAGTGGTAGTGGTAGTGGTAGTGGTAGTGGTAGTGGTAGTGGTAGTGGTAGTGGTAGTGGTAGTGGTAGTGGTAGTAGTAGTAGTAGAAGTACTATATAACCTCCAGCCACTTGTAACCGCCATGTGGCAGTAGCCAACTCGAAAGCTTGGCTCCATTGGCTGCTACACACTCTTTCCTTTGTTATGTTTAATTCGATATATAGTTAGCTCTGTTTTTTTTTTCCCTTATTGTTGTTGTATTGTAATTGAATAAGTGTGAATAAATGAACTTGAACTTGAATTGCTTGCGTATTGAGTGAGTATTACCTACTGTAAAACTTCGCGGTATGATACGCATCTGCATAGCTGCATACTATTTATTTCTACAAAAATGGTAACTTAGGATGTTACCAGATAAACTATCATGGACATTGAGCCATAAACAAGCACAACTGTCCAGTGAAATTTTACGGTGTAACGGACCAAAATGCCCCTAACATTTTGAAACACATGGGAAGGACATTACGGCGTTCCTCACTCACTTTTTTAAGGCATTCACTCATTCATAAAAACACCAGTTATAACGATATATGTCAGACTAAAAACAAATGAAGACCGAGGGTTGCTGGGGTCAATAAGGAGCTAAATGAATCAGCCCGAAGCTTATTTGATTACCAAGATAGGTTGCATTCTTTGAATAAACAACTGGGCTTGTACTTCATTGCAGTGAAGTTGACTTGTAAGCCGAGTCAAAACATGTCCCCAGGCAGTATGTTTGCTTATCATTGGTGCCACTTGTAACACACGGCAAAGCAACGTTCGTTCTTCCATTCCTACTAATTTCTGACAGGCTTTATTAAATCTGAAAATTAGTTACTGACGTTGCTGCATCATCTGTCTCGCGATCATCTTTCTCAAAGTTACGTTGAGGGTGAACTGTTCATGTCCCTTATAAAACTTTTTCACAAAAACGCTAATGCAGTTGTTTGGTGAATATATGAAAAACTTTATTTCATACTTCACTTCTTCTTATGGATAAAAGTAGCAGACAATGAGGGCAAATTTTGTTTGAAGGACTTTTGCAGTGGAAACATCAATGATATTTTTATCTCGATTAAGCCTGTAACTTGAGTACCGTACGATTGCTCCAGAAAAAAAGAATTATTTGTTACCAAATTCCTCAGAACCAGTCATGGCCTTGTTTTCTCTTTCCTCTCACACTTGCAATTATTAAAGGGCTGTGGGTTGTTAGGGTGGCGCCATCTCTCTAGCCATGGGTTTTACACTATATAACCCGCCACGATTAATATAGAACGACGTCGCCACATGCAATCTCTGGAAGAAACACAGGGAAAAACGTTTTAGATCAAGAAACAAACAAGTCATATTCTAAGTATTGTGGGGGTAGTTTCTAAAGAAACTGGTGCTGCGTCGATGGGGAATTGAAACACGAGAAATTGGGTAAATCAAACGAATTGATAAAGTAAATTATACCACCGTAAGGTAAAAGGGAGGTGGTGACGTTTCGGGCGTTAGCCCTTCGTCGGAGCGAATGAGAGGATTGTGGGTTACGTACAATGTATATATAGAGAAGTTTGGAGCTATGCTATTGGTGGAACCATAGCAGTGTGTGAATGGAAGTGAATAAATTAGATGAATGATGAAATGAATGAGAAACGTTCGCTGATACCGTGGGTATTAAGAAGGTCTCAATGGGGTGATGACTTTTAACGCTAACGATTAATATTCTTGACTGTTTTACGGCCAACGGCTAACAGTTTTTACGGCTAACGGTTAAAATTTTCTAATTTTTACGCCTAACGGCTAAATTTTTGGCCCGTTTTACGGCTAACGGTTAACCCCATTGAGACCCTCTATTTAGATAACCGAGTTGGAAGATAAACTTCTGTTCTAGGTTTTTACGGCTTTCCGTGTTGCCCTGATGCACGGAAAGGCCGCATACCGCCATGTTTTGAGATGAGTGATTAGGCAGATTAATTTTTTTTAATCTGCCTAATCACGTAGGTTTGAATTTATGCCACATTAAGCAAGCAAATAATTAACAACTAAGTTTAAAAGGTCTTCAAACACATAACTGTCGTCGGTGATACACCGTTACTTTTTAGACTAGCGAACATTTTAATGTTACCTGCCGTGATGACTTTGTTACAGTAAAAATCCTCTCCACTGCACATGCCTTTTCCGACTGATCAAAAGGTGGTGTCCTTTCTATAAATACTCTGGTGTTAGGAACGTGCGCCCATGATGGCCCTAATGCAGGTTTTGTACTTGATAATGTCTTGGCATCTGACACCACATTGTTGGTAACCTGTGACATACGGTTAGTTAAGGCTGACAAATTCCTCCCACCATCGTGGTTGATGTGTGTTTAGTACTGATATAACACAGGATGAAATAGCAAGGTTAAGAAAAAGAAATCATTACCATAACAGCAAGTGAATGATGCACTGCCAAGGACTTCAGTGTCCTAGAGAGATTTATCATTAGGGAGTGTCCTGTTGACATAAAAAAACAAACAGAAATAAAATTTGGCCCATGACGAAAAGTTGACATTATCCACTGACATATAGAAAGAAGTAAACATTGAGAGAAACAAGTATTGTGGGGATAGTTTCTAAAGAAACTGGTGCTGCGTCGGTGGGAAATTGAAACACAAGTAATTGGGTAAATCAAACGAGTTGATTAAGTAAGTTATACCACCGTAAGGTAAAAGGGAGGTGCTGACGTTTCGAGCGTTAGCCCTTCGCTCCGACGACGACGCTCCGACGACGCTCGGAACGTCAGCACCTCCCTTTTACCTTACGGTGGTATAACTTACTTAATCAACTCGTTTGATTTACCCAATTAATTGAGAGAAACATACATAGAGGATATTACACGGTGGCGCGAACATATGAATTTTATTTTCGAGTGGCAAAACGATATTTTACGAACGAGCGCAGCGAGTGAGTAAAATACTGTTTTTGCCACGATTATATAGACAAAAAGACATCGATACAAATTTCGGAGGGAAATTACCGAAATTGCGTCATCGATAAACTCACGTGTGAGATTATGGAAAATAAACCACTTGGGTCCCGGATGTAGTTTTTATGAATTTTACGAGTGGTATATTTTCCAGTAAAACACTCGTGTCTATATAATAAATGAACATACACCATACAAATCATATCCATTTAGTTCTCTTAAAATGTTACCAAGGATTTGTTGCCCGCCAAGAATGGGTCCTACCACACATGTCACACAATCCACAATAATCATCTTTATGTGCTGGTGCTGGTTATTTTCCTTAGAACAATGAGAACAAGATGACTTAACACTCATATTATTTAAACTTTACAGTCAAACAAATATCCCATTAGGCTTACAAGTAATAAACTGCCCTGTTAATGAAGGTCAAAGGATGGGTTTAACCCAAGGGATAATAGGCTTTGGCACTAGCTACATACAGGAACACAGAGTTTTACTTAGTACATCATGATTATTAGCTGAAATCACACTTGAGATTTTACTGTAGTAAAAGGCATTAACCGTGGTTAAGAAAAGGTAGTCAAAGTTTACTATAGATTAGTCTAGTATTGATTACTTTTGTGGTTTTGTGCTTCTGGTGTGTCAATGGAACCTTATGTTGCTGACAGATTTAGATAAACTTGTGATAAAAACTTGACTCGGGTCTCTTTACCATAGTAAACTTTGCTTTTATCCTGCTGCCGTTGCCAACGGGACAGACTAGGCGGGCGTTTACCACAGTAAAGTGAGAAAAGCCAGTCACATCACAAAACATGTTAACTATGGTAAACTGTGCTTTCTGACTATAGTAAAAAAACCCTAGTGTGACCACAGCCCTTATCTTACTTTATTGTAAGAGTAGTATTTCTTTAATCTTCACTTAAGGTGTTATCCAGTTGCAAAACAAACAGCAGCCAAACATGTGGAGTCAGTGCAAACATTTCTAAATCCATAACATGATAACATGAACTTCGTGCAATCACCTCATCACTCAGACTTTGCCTTAGAGATTCCAGGGTATCAAAAACTGTATGTATATCAAATGCTTGAACAACAATCATCCTGGACAATACATCGTACACCTCCTGCAATCAAACAGAACAAGCACCACATTTAGTTTGGAAATGAAATGACTTCAGATATACATGGTTATTTCAAGAATTGGACTACCCCTTCCAGCAATGGCTTACCGGTACATCCCAAGAAATAAAGAGCATTTCCCAGAAATGGCTGAGGCCTTCAAGAAGCCAAATTACAATTTCAAAAATGGCTCACTGGTTCAATTGAATTATAGACTTCAACAACAACTTCCTATAGGGTCAGTATTGCTTTTCCAGTTCAGTATCCATGTTGTCGTTCAATTTTATCCTTGGTTCGGATTTTATTTTCCTTTGTTTCCTTAAGCTTCTCATTATCATCAAATTACCATAACCAAAACAAAGGAAAACCAAATTTGAACCAAGGTAAAAATTGAACCACAACATACACACTGTGCATACAGTGACAGCTGAAATCTTTTCTTCTTTCCACACCTTGTCACTCATAGTTGAATTCCTTCTCATCAACATCTCTTTCATGCGCATAACACAAAGACCTCCTCCAGTATCAATATACAAAATGTTTTTCTTTGTTTCCATAGCAGTGAAGATGGCAATGCTCATACACACCTACACAATGCAACATCATACCTTTAATAACTGTACAAAGAATATCCTTGATAAAATGAAGCACTGAAAACACAGACATTCTGACAAAAACAACAACAACACTTTCTTTTACACTATTTTTTAATTACAATACAAACTAATTATAAGGATATATAATGTTACATTAGGTATTAAAAACTATCCCCCTTAACCCTTTCACTCCGAAAAGTGACTAAAGTTATAGATTTTACTCTGTCTAATGCCAGACAATTTTACTCTGTCTAACATCAGACAATTTTACGTCTAATGCCAGATGATTTTACTGTCAAATGGAGACCCCTTGGGAGTGAAATCAATAAAAATAACATTTCAAATGTTATTTTTATTGACTTCAACAACATCTTCATGTGACGCATTTCTCATTGCTGTGATTAACTGGGTTAAAACATTAGTTTGTAGAAAGTAGTTAAAATTAAATGAAGACTTGCTTATAACAGTGAGTGTGGGTAATTATCTGTTATATAATAGCTTACTTGTGACTTTCCAACACCTGCTGCACCAACAAACTCAGTGATTTCTCCAGTGTAAAGTCCTCCATCAAGAAGTTCATCTAAGCTACAATAAAATCAGTAACAAAAGCCCTGACTAAAGTTATAATCAGCAAAACTGGCAATTTCAAACCTGGTATCGCAGAGGTCATGGGTTCGAATCCCGTTCAAGCCTGAGTTTTTTTTCTTTTTACAGGCTTTAATTTCACAGCTGCTTAAGTTGTGTACATAACTGCGATGATCAATTAATGTCATTACATGTTACTCCGCAGTTCAAATATATGGTCTTTCATATATTCATTTGCATCAATTTCAAAATTGACACTGTGAATACTGGCCATATTTATAAGGCACAGTTGCAGTTGCTCTTTTCTCACAGCATTTCTCTGACCCAGACACCTTCTAATAGAGGGATTAACATATCATAATTTTATAGATACATGTATAATGTTCACTGAAAGTGAGTGGTGAGGTTGTAAAATACATCCATATCATTGACATATAGAATCCATTTTGCTATCCCACTGTACAGCATCATTTTAAAGAAGAAACTGATTCTCGTATGTAATGGTGTGATACTACCAAATAGAGAACAATAATTAAAGAATAATAAATTATAATGAATATGATGATTAGTGTCTGCTGCATTCAGGTGTAGTATAACTACAGTACATTTGTTATTGCTGGTAACAAATACAACTTTTTACAGGAGACTGCAAAATAATAATTAAACTAAACAGGGTGGTATACAGTGCTTGGTACTTACTGATCACAACCTGCAAAAGACAAAAGAGACATTTCAATGCATTCCTACCTATTTGTTTGACTCTGTACTCAACAAAGGCAACAGTTACTACACAAGACTACATGCAGTTGAAAAAGGGATTTGAATCTCATGACTTACAGATGCAAATCTGAGATTAAACTTTTACCTCAGCCCACTCAACCACAAAAGGAACTAAAACAAGCCATAATTACTAAGTCTTGGCTCACACTGATCAAGCTACATCAATCTTTGACAAGGGATTTTTTGTGCTTAACCCTTTCACTCCCAAGAGTGACTTTATAGATTTTACTCTGTCTAACGCCAGACGATTTTACTCGTCAAATGGAGACCCCTTGGGAGTGAAAGGGTTAAAAACTATCTCCCTTAACCCTTTCACTCCCAAGAGTGACTTTATAGATTTTACTCTGTCTAACGCCAGACGATTTTACTCGTCAAATGGAGACCCCTTGGGAGTGAAAGGGTTAATAGCCCTTGTTGTTTAACCCTTTAAGCCCTAAGGGGTCTCCCTGTGACAAGTAAAATCGTCTGGTCTTAGCCAGAGTAAAATCTATAAAGTCACTCTTAGGGCTTTAAGGGCTAATATGCAAATCCTGACCAAAAACTGATCTTGCAGATCATTGCATCTCCATGGACACATGCTTACACTGAACACTTCAAAAGGGGTGGTCAAAGTACCTGTTGGGAGGATACAAAGACTTGACATCATCTCATTGTAAGAACAGCTTCCAGTCAAAATGAATCCTGCCAACTGAGTAATGAGTGTTTTTTGTAGGAAGTGTAGATCCTATGTATATACAGTATAAAGAGAAAATAACAAAATAAATCTAATGACTATATAAAGATAACTTTATTTTTAGCCTCACACATGTAGTAAACTGGGGTACAGAAAAGATACCTGTGGGTCTGGACAAATTACTGTGTCATACATGTAGCAACATGCTGAATTATACTGTACATATGCATGCATAAGCATACAATGTAACACAAGTTATTTTAACATGCATTAACATTTTGTCTATAGACACAAGTGTCCATGGCCCACTGGTAGTAAATAAACATAGCCAGGTCAGTGGATAAATTCTTCAAAATATTAATTTTTAATTAACTTTCAAAATCTTCATGATCATAATCACTATAGCTAGCTACTGAACATACCATTGTTAGAGATGGTGTCTTCTCAATAATTCTATCAACATCACAGCTGACAAAGTCAGACACTGAAATAAACAATGGTCAATAAAATTCTAGAAAAGTCAAATTAAGAATTGGGGATCTCAATACCTTGTTTCTAGTGAACTACATGAGGTACTGCCACTGCTAAGATCGTCTGGTAGGAAATCACGAGTGTAATGAAGAAATAAAGAAACTTTTTATAAGCAAATACATGCGTACAGCAGAGTGAAACAAGGCTGTGTATTGGTCCCAACTCTCTTCAACATCTTTTTTTTCTGTTCTCCTGAAACATGCATTCAAGTCCACTGAAGAAGGCATCCTGCTACGGACTCATTCTGATGGGAAACTCTTCAACTCTGCATGCCTACATGCAAAGACCAAAGTTTGCAAAGGAATCCTATGCGACTGCTTTTTCGCTGATGATGCTGCCCTTGCTGCTCACAGCACAGAAAAGCTCCAGAGCATTCTTAAACCAGTTCTCTAGTGCATGTGAGGCCTTCGACTTACCATTAGCCTAAAGAAGATGAACGTCATGTGCCAAGGCAATGAAGCTACACCTACACTTACCATCAAAGACTACACCTTGGAATTTGTGCCGCAGTTTACTCAGCTCGGCTCTACCACCTTCAACAACGCCTGTCTTGATGTGGAGCTCGGAAAGAGAATTGATAAGGCTGCAGTCAACATGGCAAAGTTTTCTGTTCAAGTGTGGGAGAACATGAAACTAACTACCCAGACTAAAATTGCTGTCTCTCGCACCTGCATCGTGAGCACCTTACTTTACAACAGCAAGTCTTGGTCAACCTATGCTGGACAGTAGAAGCGCTTGAACACCTTCCATATGAGATGTCTTCGTTGCACCCTTTCCATCTCGTGGACAGATAAAGTCTCAAACAATGAGGTACGTGAAAGAACTGTTATCCCCCTCAATGTTTACCCTCCTCAGACAACACAGACTGAGGTGGCTAGACCACGTACACCAAATGGAAGACGGGCGAATCCCCAAGGACTTGCTGTACGATGAGCTGGAATCTGGGTCTAGGCCTGTTGTCAGACCTTTATAGCTGCGCTTCAAGGATGTCTGTAAGAGAGACATGCTTGCCATTGGTCTGCCAACAGGCAACTGGGAGACACATGCTGCAGATCGTGGCGATCGAAGGTCTGCCTGCAGTCGGACACTTCAGGCAGGAGAGACAAGGCTGAAAGCTGAAGCCGACGAAAGAAGAGCAAAGAGAAAAGCAGCAGCGAAGAAAACAGCATCAGCACCAGCAACATCTGACTATATCTGTGGCATATGTGGTCGTGTCTGCCGTTCCAGAATTGGATTTTAAAGTCACGAAAGAAAATGCTGGTCGCAAGTGCGCTAAGTCATGGACATAGTCCCACGCCCTGCCTGCTACATGTGTACAACATATTTTTTGACAAGATACATGAGTTAACTTAATGTGTCTTAATGTCTCTTCTACAACCAGTAAATGTGTTCAGGACCGTTCATCAATTACCGAAATTCCTAAATAATACTCCAGTACTGTGACGAAACTAATGTGGTTTATCTAGAAACCACAAGGGCTGACCGAAATAGTTTACGTGTCGGCAGTATCTATTACCGGAAATACTTTAGATTTTCACTAGCCACTTCTATCACATGTATTACTTGCATTCTATCCGCTCTACATTAAACGTCGTTTTGCTAAACAAAGTCTCTCGCGTGTTGTTACATGGTGGCAGCGAGTGGAGAGCTATAGTGGTACAATATTACACATAGTTTCTCATAAACGCAAGAGTAAAAAGAATGGCATCGGGATACTCCCTACCACCTCCAGCGCACCTCGAGATTCATGACTCGAACGCTGCGGAAAAGTGGAAAAAGTTCCTGTTAGCATGGGAAAACTACGCTCTCGCCACAGAGCTCAGCGAGAAGTCCCAGCCAGTACAAGTAGCCACACTCTTGACAGTGATAGGCGAAGAAGCAAGAGAGGTGTACTCCACCTTTAACGACTGGGTAAACGAGGGAGACGACAAGAAAATCGGACCAGTACTAAAGAAACTAGGAGATTACTGCGAACCGCGCAAGAACATTCCCTTCGAAAGATATCGCTTCAACCGACGTATTCAAGAGCCAGGAGAGACTTACGACCAGTATCGCACGGCACTTCGAAAGTTAGCCGAGGGTTGCAACTTTGCAACAATAACTCCCGAAGAAATACTTCGCGACCGCCTGTTGTTTGGAATTCGTGAACCCAAACTCAGAGAGAGATTGTTAAGAGAGACAACATTAACACTCGCCAAAACAGACGAAATCTGCAGGGCATCCGAGAGCACGACTGCTCAGATGAAACTTATGGAAAAAGAAGAGAATCCATCAAGCACTGTAAATGCAGTCAGAGAACAAAGCAAGAACCTTAAAGTGCCAAGAAAACGAAATCTCAAAGGCAAGGACTCCCAACACGGAAAGCCCAAAGAATGTGAGAGGTGTGGCTCTGTTCATGATCACGCAAAGAAAGAACAATGTCCGGCTTTCGGCAAGACGTGTTTGAAGTGTGGTAAACTATCGCATTTTGCAGCTAAATGTCGCAGTAAGAAACGAGACAACAACACTCGCACGTTTGTTAGAGCTGTCGACGACGATGTCAGCGAATCCGAGGTATTCTACGCCGACATGATATCAGCAGTAGATCTGGATGATTCCCAACTCGTGACACTAAAACTGGAGTCTGGCAATTATCTGCGGTTTCAACCGGACACTGGAGCACAGTGCAACGTAATTCCGGTGAGCCTCTACAAGAAAGCCACAAAAGACCACAAATTGGAGCGCGTGACACCACTGAACACTCAACTCTCAGCCTACGGTGGTTCGAAATTACAAGTTGTGGGCCAAGTTCGTATTACCGTGTGGCGTGACGACTACAGATGTCAGTTGGATTGTAAACTTGTTGACAACAACACAATCCGCCCCCTCCTTGGACGAAAAGCCTGTGTGGGCATGAAGATCATTACATACACTGACAATGATCAATTAAACAAACCACAAACAGGAAATGCCCCAGTGTACTCGCTCGAAACGGCAGCAAAAGTAACGCAAGCGCCCATTACCAAAATGGCCCTGATTAAGAAATACCCGCAAGTTTTCGGCGAAGGTGTCGGAAAGCTGGCCGGTGAACACCATATTAGAATTGACAGCACCGTTAACCCTGTACAGCACGCACCGCGTCGCGTACCTGTGGCACTCAGAGCTAAAGTAAAAGAAACCTTAGAAGACTTGGAGAAACAGGAAATCATTGCACCCGTGACCTGTCCCACAGCATGGATAAGCTCCATGGTAACTGTACCGAAGAAAAACGGAAAACTACGCGTATGCCTGGACCCCAGGGACCTCAACCGTGCCGTCCACAGCGAGCACTACCCTCTCCCAACAATTGAAGACATTGCTACTCGACTCCATGGCGCGAAAGTCTTCACAAAGCTCGATGTACGAAACGGATTCTGGCATGTGGCCCTTGATGCAGAGTCGTCCTACCTGACAACCTTTCACACCCCGTTTGGACGTTACCGTTGGCAACGCCTGCCTTTCGGTATCAGCTCAGCTCCTGAAGTCTTCCAACGCAAAATGCACGAGCTCATTGAAGGACTTTCAGGCATCGAAGTCGTGGCAGATGATTTTATCGCAATTGGTTGCGGAAACACAGTTGAAGAGGCCATTGATGACCACGACACAGTCCTGATTAGATTCCTGGAACGCTGCAAAGAGCGAGGCGTTAAGCTCAACACGGACAAGCTCAACCTCCGACTAACGGAAGTCCCGTTCATCGGACACGTCGCCACAGACAAAGGTCTATGTGTAGACCCCGCCAAAGTCCGGGCGATCAGCGAAATGCCAGCACCCACAGACAAGGCCGGAGTTCAGAGATTGCTGGGACTCGCACAGTATCTCAGCAAGTTCCTACCACGTCTGTCTGACATCACAAAGCCATTAAGAGAACTCACCCAGAAAGACGTACAGTGGACCTGGGAAACTGCCCAAGAAGAGGCATTGGTGGCGCTAAAGAATGCTGTCATGACTACCCCAGTCTTGCGCTACTACAACCTAGAGGAAGAAGTCACGCTCCAGTGTGACGCCTCTCAGTTTGGGTTAGGCGCCGCCCTATTACAAAACGGACAGCCGGTGGCCTACGCATCGCGTGCTCTTACAGATGCAGAAACTCGCTATGCCCAAATAGAAAAGGAACTGCTCGCAATCGTTTTTGCGTGCGAACATTTTGAGCCGTATGTGTACGGCCGTGACGAAGTCCATGTGGAAAGCGACCACCAGCCCTTAGAGTCAATCTTTCTAAAGCCACTCCACTCAGCACCTAAGCGACTCCAGCGAATGTTGCTGAGACTCCAAAAGTACAGCCTTCGAGTGACTTACAAGAAAGGTCACGACATGTTTCTGGCCGACACCCTGAGCAGAGCTTTCCTCCCAGAGGTCAACGCCTGTGAGTTCACGCAAGAGCTCGAGGAAGTGGATCACACAGCCTCACTACCAGTCAGTGACGAGCGTTGGCAGCAGATCAGACATGCATCGGCAGATGATCCTGTGTTACAGCAGCTACGTGCTACTATACGCCGGGGATGGTCAGAAACCAGATCCGAAATTCCGGAATGTCTCTACCCCTACTTCGACATGAGAGATGTGCTGACTGTCCAGAACGAACTCGTCTTCAAAGGACAACTTCTCGTAGTACCAGCCTCCCTACATAAGGAGCTTATGGCAGTGGTACACAGCTCGCATATTGGCGTTGAAGGGTGTATACGCAGAGCACGTGATACCCTCTACTGGCCCCGCATGGCAACCGAGCTACGAGAGTACATCTCGAAGTGTGACGTATGCCTAGCCCACCGCACCGGAAAAGCCAAGGAAACACTCGTACAGCACGAAGTGGTGGCCCGTCCCTGGTCCAAAGTCGCCGCTGATCTTTGTGAGCTAGACAACCGCACACTCCTAGTCATCACTGACTACTACAGTAACTTCATAGAAGTTGCTCGACTCAACACCGCGACGTCACGCAACGTCATCAAAGAAATGAAAGCCGTATTTGCCAGGTATGGCATTCCAGACGTCCTCGTGACGGATAACGGTCCCCAGTTTGCATCCGCTGAATTCGCTGTCTTCGCGAAAACCTGGATGTTCAAACACAGTACATCATCACCCTACCATCCACAGTCAAATGGAAAGGCTGAGAACGCCGTGAAAACTGTGAAACGCCTGTTTACCAAGTGTAAAGGAATTGGCACCAGCCCCGCCCAGCGTCTAATGGGACGTCGCTGCAAGACCCTCCTTCCTGTCGCCGGTACCCTGTTACAGCCTCGTTACTCAACAGAAGAGGAGACACGCGCGCTTATTGGCAACAAACAGCGGCAGCAGCACTACTACAACAAGCATGCAAGGCCGGCACTGCGACCAATCGGACAAGGTGAAACCGTGCGCATGAAACTACCTGGTCAGAAAACCTGGAGCGCTGGTACCTGCATGGCACAAGCTGGTCCGCGTAGCTACGATGTGAAAGTCGGCGAGACTGTATACCGTCGCAACCGCCGCCAGCTGATTCAGTCCAAAGAACCTCCCATTGTAGACTCCAGCGAGCCAGAACCTTCTACATCATGTGCAGAGACAAAACCTCAACAGATTGAACTAGCCAATCAGCCGCTGACCCAAGCATCCAGCACCCCTGACTCACAACCTGTTAGTATACGCAGATCACAACGTACCCGCAGACCACCTGCTCACCTAAAGGACTTTGTCACCAAATGAACTATTAGTTCCTCTAAATACTTGTTGATTCGGTCTTGATTTATTAGGAAACACATGTAGCTTACTTTCTTTATAGGAGGAAAGATGTGACGAAACTAATGTGGTTTATCTAGAAACCACAAGGGCTGACCGAAATAGTTTACGTGTCGGCAGTATCTATTACCGGAAATACTTTAGATTTTCACTAGCCACTTCTATCACATGTATTACTTGCATTCTATCCGCTCTACATTAAACGTCGTTTTGCTAAACAAAGTCTCTCGCGTGTTGTTACAAGTACTATCAAAAATGTGTTGAAATTACTTGCGCAAAAGGCCTTCAAAGCGAAGACAAAGCTACCGAATACCTGTTCGTATACCGCTATCTCTCAGTGACGCTACTGTTTCGGGATCCAAACCAAAGCGACCCACCGATAAATTGCCCTGCAAACTGGACATTCCATGCGGTTTGTACCTTGCAGATAATTATTGTCAACTCATCATCGACAAGAACCGGCCCTTTCCACTTTCCATTGATTTTGATGAAAATGCGACAGATACCAACTAGGCGTTCCTACTAAGCCTGAGGGAAACCTGGATCGACCCTAATTATGATGGTAGGTTTAAGAATTTAAAACCTACCATATGTGGCTGTCGTTACCCCCGTGGCGCAATGGACTAGCGCATTGGACTTCTATCTTTAGAGACATGGCATTCAAAGGTTGTGGGTTCGAGTCCCACCGGGGGTGACATTTATTTTCGGTTAATATTTTTTTTCTCTGTCTTCCCTATTACCAAATCGAACTTTTTTTCTCTTTTCTCCTCTCCTTCTACCTCTCTTACACCTTCCAAATCAATGCTTTTCAGTAGCTTAAAGGTCAGTTAATACCAACTTGTTGTAGAGGCAATCTAAGATGCCTGAGTTTGTATCACTGCTTGGCTCTTAGTGCCCTTGCCGTATTTTCCCCTCACAGTTTCAGGCTAACCTGAGTCCAGCTACGAAATAATTTTCGAACTCGATTCTTTTATACAAGCGGAACAAGCGAATTTTCGCGGTGGTGCCTCTGCACTGGCTGGCGGAAGAGGTGGAGACTGGTGGAGAGAGGGAGTGATTTTAGGCTGCTGTACGCTTGCAGTCGTGAGGTTAACGTCTTGATGATGAGTTTGAGAGCTGATGAAAAGTTGAGTTTCTATTCTATTTTTAATACAGCAATGACAAGAATAACATGAAGTACCCATAGTAACTCAAGATTACAATCTGCAGAATACATCTCTTCTCTACGTGTTAAAATGCTTCAGGGAGAAAAAAACTATAGAGAAAGAACAGTAGTTGGAAAAGGCCGGTTCTGGGCCAACTTGGGTGTGGTCGATTTTCGATGTTACGATTTTTTGCGAAGTCGTGGTTTTGGGCGTGGTCAAAAAAGTTTGTGCATAATTAATTGGGTCGAGTCGAGTTTGACTTGTTTGATTTTCGATCGATGACTTTTTTCGTCGAGTGTCGATTTTTTCGTTTGGATCGTCGATGTCCTTTTGGGGGTGGGGTGGGGGCCGAATTGTTAAAGTGGGATTTTAGGTCGAGGGTTGCACCGATTGGCATACGCAAACGAAATGCAAAGGAACCTGCAAATT
Source organism: Ricordea florida (assembly GCA_949710005.1). NCBI lineage: Eukaryota > Metazoa > Cnidaria > Anthozoa > Corallimorpharia > Ricordeidae > Ricordea > Ricordea florida. The sequence continues at coordinate 29,211,601 of OX453277.1, forward strand.
GATTTCAACACGGCTTTCAATTATATGGAGTTGGCTCTTTACAATTGCAACAGGCTACGTAATGATGATTTCATTACCAAGATGAGGAACGAAATGGTTGGCTTCTTTCAACATTTTGCGTCCAACGACATTTGTGAACTTTTCAAAGAGGTCGTTTCGTTTGACTATTTGGGCTACAAGTTTAGAGTATTAACCAAAAGAAGGTTGGAGGACGTTTTGAACATTGAAGGTCTTTGTAGCGATTTTCATGAACGTTGTGTAGCGAATTATGGATCTGACGACTACGAAATCATTACGGTTAATATCCGCTTGAATGTTAGTGATGACTTGGTTGCTAGTGATGATTATAGCAAATTTCAACGTTATGTAATTGACGATGCGTTGAAAGGCAAGTTGTGTGTCTGGACTTAACAGGGGTAGTCAAGTTTTAAGTGATCATTTTGTGACATGGACCGTGTCACAAAAGTTGAAACATGGTTGTCTTAGAGATTACAAATGCCAGTATACAATTCGTGCCATGGAGAATTTGACAGTCAAAGACCTGAGGTCAATAGCCAAAAGAGCCGGTGTGAGTGTTCGTGGATTTAGAAAGGCTGAAATGCTCACAGCGTTGTCTGACATACAACCTGAGAACTTGACAGTGAAGATACTACGAACCATGGCCAAGAAGTCTGGTGTTCGAGGTTCTGGCAGCATGCGTAAAGAGGCTCTCATTAATGCCGTCGGATCTCCACGAGTGGTCGAAGCTAATGTTCCAGTTCCTGGTCCGGTTAGACCCATAAGAACAAGACCTGCCCGGGCTTCGTATGGAAGAGCTATTGCTGCTGCCAGGCGTGAAATCATTCAGACCACAGATTGGATAAGATCCAATGTTAGAGACCCAAACAGGAGGGCCATCACCAGGAGATTAAGAAGGGCAGCTGCTGAGGTTAGAAGGGAACCGGAGTTTTTCGTCCCTGAAAGACATGAGACGGCTCTGAGAGGCTTTTTGAGGACTTACATAGTGAATGGTAGAGCTGGATACGATCCACCTTCATTTCTTGGTAAGGTTAGAACACCATTCTATGTTTTGATGCTTAGACTTAGGAAGCCATTCAAGTTGAAGTGTATTCTTTCATGTGGATTTGCGAGGAGGAACGGCCAGGATAATCGTGTTATTGAGCGGAGTCAGGGTCATTTCCATTCACTGATGGAGACAGTGACAGCTTCAACAGACACACTCGTTTTGTTTGATAGCATCAAAGCTAAACTTGTTGAGTTGGTGCAGAAATACGAGAATGAGCACTCTGGATGGGTATTTGAAAGTGTGATTGATTTTCGTATCCATGTAAACCCGTTTCAACCGTTTTCTGGAAGTTCGTACATTAAATTACCATCCAAATTGGCTGCCAAGAAGGCCATCATCAATGTTAAGAATGAGGATCAGGAGTGCTTCAAATGGGCAGTGACATCCGCTGTGTTTCCAAACAAGGATCACCCATATAGACTTACCAAAGAGATGAGAGAAAATGCAGAGAAACTCGATTGGTCAGGAATAGAGTTTCCAGTGGCAGCACTCAGTACAACTCAGATAGACAGATTTGAAAGGCAGAACCCATATGGGATCAACATTCTTGGTTATGAGAATGGCGAGCCAACTCTAATCAGGCGTAGTAAAAAGTCAGGGGGTACAAAGATAAACCTACTCTTGATATCAAACGAAGAGACAAATCATTACTGTTGGATCAAGAATATGTCAAGACTTATCGAGTATAATGAGAACGAGCATGCCCGTTTCTATTGTGACAACTGCCTAAACTCGTTCAATTGTAAAAAGTCGTTGGACGACCATATGGAGTACTGCCTAAACAACGAAGCAGTCAAAGTTCAGATGCCGATGGAGGAGGATGGCAGCCCAAAGTACATCACTTTCAAAAACCACAGACGAAAGATGCAAGTGCCGTTTGTGATCTACGCTGATTTTGAGTGTTTCACCGAGAAGTTGGACACTTGTTTACCGGATGACAGGGACAGCTTCACAAATCAGTACCAGAAGCACAAGCCATCAGGTTTCTGTTACCTTATCAAGTGTTTCGATGATAGTATCTTTGAGTCCAAGTTGGCGATGAGAACAGCCAACTCACCGGAGGACGACATACCGCAAATGTTCCAGGAAAGTTTAGAGGAGGATGTCAAGAAGATCTATGATCAATTCAAGTCTGAAAAGAAGCTTGTAATGAAGAACAGCCATCATAGGAATCATAGAAAGGCTACTCATTGCCATATTTGTGAGGGTGAATTGGGGAACGATAAGGTGGTCGACCACTGTCATTTTACAGGTAGGTACAGAGGAGCGGCCCACAAGAAATGTAACCTGGAATTCAGCACCCCCAAGTTCTTTCCAGTCATCTTCCACAACTTGTCTGGATATGACAGTCACTTGTTTATCAAGAAGATGGGAGTGTCAGAGGGTAAGATTGACTGTATCCCACTCAACGATGAAAAGTACATCTCATTCACCAAAGAGATTGTGGTTGAAAAGTTCACGAAGAAGGATGATGATGGTAAGGAAAAGGAGGTTCAGATTAAACGAACCATTAGATTTGTAGACAGTTTTAGGTTCATGGCAAGTGGTTTGGCTAGATTGGCTGACAACTTGCCGAGAGAGTCTTTGGCAAACCTCTCGAGATACTATGAAGGGGCAAACTTTGATCTTTTGGCTAGGAAGGGAGTGTTCCCCTATGATTGGTTTGATGGATTTGACAAGTTACAGGTGTCCAGTCTACCACCCAAGGAGGAGTTTTATTCGATACTGTACGACACTGACATATCGGACGAGGATTATCAACATGCCGGAAACGTGTGGGAGACCTTTGGTATGAGAAGTTTCAGGGATTACCATGACTTGTATCTCAAAACAGATGTGATCCTGTTGGCTGACGTCTTTGAGAATTTTAGAGGGGTTTGTATGAAGAATTACGGGTTGGATCCAGCATGGCATTATACTGCACCTGGACTGGCTTGGGATGCTACATTGAAGATCACCAAGGTCGAGTTGGAGCTTTTGAGGGATCCCGATATGCTGATTATGGTGGAGAATGGTATAAGAGGTGGAATCTCAACGATCTCGACGAGGTACGGGAAGGCCAATAATCGATACATGAAGAACTATAATCCCAGGTTGCCAACAAAGTTCATCACATATTTGGATGCAAATGGGCTCTACGGCTATGCAATGACCAAGGCGTTACCAACCCATGGTTTTGAATGGATGAGTGATCAAGAGTTGGCAGACTGGAGGAGCCATCCATGCATATTGGAGGTGGACTTGGAGTACCCGTTGGAGTTACACGATCTCCATAACGATTACCCATTAGCCCCAGAGAGGGTGGATGTTAATGGGGTTGTTAAGTTGGTTCCCAATTTGAGGGCCAAGAAGAAGTACATTCTACACCACGAAGCTCTGAAACAGTACTTGTCGTTGGGGTTGAAGTTAAGCAAAGTTCACAGAGGGATCAAGTTCGAGGAGTCGGAATGGCTGAGGTCCTACATTGATCTGAACAATAGCCTGAGAGCCAGGGCTGAGAATGATTTCGAAAAGGACTTCTTCAAGTTGATGAACAACGCAGTGTTTGGCAAGACCATGGAGAACATTAGGAAGAGGGTGGATATCCAGTTGGTCACTGAGGAGAAGAAAGCGCGTAAGTTGATTGTGAAGCCAAACTTCCATCATAGGAACATCTTTTGCGAGGATCTGACTGCCTTCCACATGAAGAGAACGAAATTGCTCTTTGATAAGCCCATTTACTTGGGGCTGTCCATTCTGGATCTTAGCAAGACAGTCATGTACGATTTCCATTACAGGTACATAAAGCCCAAGTATGGGGGGAAGGCCAAGTTGTTGTTCACAGACACGGATTCCTTAGCTTATGTGATAGAGACTGAGGACTTTTACAGGGACATCAGTCAAGATGTGAGGGCTAAATTTGACACCAGCAACTACCCCACGGAGCATCCGTCCGGGATTGAGACCGGAGTGAACAAAAAGGTCGGAGGGATGTTCAAAGACGAGGCTGGTGGTGAACAGATTACGGAATTTGTGGGTCTGAGGGCTAAACTGTATGCTTTCAAGACGGACAAGGAGGAAGAAGTCAAGAAGTGTAAGGGTGTTAACAAGGCAGTGGTCAGCAAAAGCATAAGTTTCCAAGATTACAAGACTTGTCTTTTCAATGGCCAATCTCAGAGACGAAAGATGAACACCATAAGGAGTCATAGCCATGACATCTACACTGAAACCATCAACAAGATAGCATTATCACGCGAGGACGATAAACGTGTGATAATGGATGACGGTATAAACACTTATGCACATGGTCATTTCAGGACACTGGAAGGGGGTGATTCGGTGTCTTGAGGTACAAATTGAAGCTCTTCGCGAACGAATCCTCGTTTTGGACCTCTACTCAAATAATACAAGACTGGTTGACCTGGTTCGATTATGGTCCGAGCCAAATCATAGACTTCAAGACTCCATATGGGATCAGTAGCCCTTCGTTTGTCTCCACCTTCATCTTCACCGGGGGCATAAAGATACCTGACTTGAACATCTGGAGGTAACCTCTTCTCATCCAATCCCACAGGTCGCTTGTAGTCTGGAGTTTTGGTGCCAATCGAGTCCATTTTCAAAGCTTCGTCGGGCTCTTTACCAGTCATACGGGTGGTATCACTGTTGAGGGTCTTCATGATGGCGGGCAGTCTGTTCACCCAAACCGTGGATCGGGTATCACTAATCATCTCTTGAGCGTATTGATGGCTGAATAGCTTTTCACCGAGAGTCCTGTTGGCCCTCTCCACAAAAGCTTGAGCTCTATGATTCCCAGCTTCACTACGCTGGATTGTGACTTGATGCTTCTTCATAAGAGTTGTTACATCACCCTTGAATTCTGTACCCGGATCCACCATTAATGTTTGTGGCCACTTCAACTTACGGGAATAAATCCGTTGAAAGGCATTGGCAACTTCACCACTCTCCTTTGAGGTCAATGGTTCAGCATCCTTGTATCTTGACGCGATATCAATCACGACTAAGGCGTAGCGGTATGTTTTTCTTCTCACTGTATCGTGAGGAAGAAACAACAAGTCCGCCTGATGAATCTGATTAGGCTTATTCACACTCCAATGTGGCCTAGGTATATACTTGGGGGCCGGGAGGTAAATTTGCCACAAGGCTTGCTTTTCCAACCACTCTTTGGCGACCTTTTCACTAACTTTGGATGCTTTGGCCAATTTGGGTATGGCTGAGTATCCTTTCCAGTATCCATCAGTGGAGTAGTATAATCGATTTAAAACGTTAGAATCAGTCATTTACAAAAAGAACATAAGTATTTAAAATGGCTTCCATACCAAGCATTCTTGACACCAATCGTGTTCCAAGGACTCGCGAAGGGTTGAAGGCTATGACGTCATTAAATAGGGTCACACTAAACCCATCGTCAGCCGAACCTGGTGAGACGCTGTACATTGAAATACCAAGATTGAGTGAAAATCTTGTGATTGTGCCCGGTAGCGTCTACATAACCTTTGACATGGTTGTGACCGGGCACAAAGACAACACTCTTGTTAATAATTTGGGAAGGAATCTGATTTCACAGTATAAGGTTCTATTTGGTGGTGAAGTCGTAGAGGATCTTGGTAGATTTGATTTGTTCAAGACTTACCACGACTTGTTTCTGACCACTGAAGACCGTGAGAATAGATTGAGACAAGGCATATCCAATGTTAACATAAGGAGGATTAGGACCAACGCGGGGAACAAAGATACGTCAAAAGCAAGGGACAATACGTTAGCTGTGATTCACAACACTAGGTACGCCATTCCATTAGATCACACAATCCTCAAAGATCATGGCGTATTTTACCCAATAGGATTACCCCATCCACTTAGATTTGAATTGACTTTGGCCAAAGTTTCTGATGTCGTGGTTTATTCAAACCGTGAAGCACCACCTGATTACAAATTAATAAACATGGAGATGGAGTACCAGTGCATATCAAGCAATCCTTTGGCAAGTCAGGCTGTTGCGTCCTATACAAATGGGAAAGGGTTCACGTATGAAAAGGTACTTCTTCACAAAACCTTCACAATCTCTGAGGTGAATGATTCTGTGATAAACCAGCATGTCAATGTGCCGAGGAGATCCATGACTGGTATACTATGTCTTTTCACCGCCCCTCATGCAGAAGGCCTCAGGGACTCTGAGATGTTTGCAAACCCGAAGATCACGTCAGTCAAGATTGACATAGATGGAGTGCCCAACCAAGTTTATTTGAAAGGTATGATGGCGACTGATTTGTGGCAATCCATCATTAAGCGAGTTGGCCTTAGTGATTCAATCGATGAAGCCGACTTCTATACAGATAAGTTCGCGTTGTGGATTGACCTGAGGACTTATCCAGACAACGACATCCATGGAAGTGGTTTGTACATTCACGCTACTCGTGATGGGGTGACTTTGGAAATTAAGAGAGAAAAGGTAGGCACTAGAGTTCTTACATGTCACATGTTTGTTATTGCTGACGCTGTGATGAGCATTGTGAATGGTGGTCTAAAAGAGATTAGATATTAAGCCGCTGTATAGTTTTCTTCTCACGGTGTCATGAGAAGAAACATCAATCTAAAGGGGTTCATGTAGTGAGTAACGATGAATGAGCTCAGAGATTTGATTCCATTCAATTGCATCATCACTGGTCCCACGAATTGCGGAAAGACCCAATACATAGTGGAACAGCTTCGAGGTCACTATAGGCAAGTGTTTGATTATATTGTGTTGATTTGTCCAACATATGCCCATAACAAGACGTATAGAGGTTTTGCCAAAGGGGACAAACGATTCTTTGTACTGTCGCCAGATGCCAGTGACCATGACGAAATCAACAATTTGTTGATGGACTGTGAATCGTTCTTCTCGGGTACCAATACGCTCCTAATATTGGACGACTGTGCCGTTTCCAAGGATCTGAAGAATAGGTCCAACAAATTCATCGGTTTGGCCTTCTCTGGGAGACACGTAGGGATATCGGTCTGGGTTCTCACTCAGCAACTGACATCTATAGCCAAACCATTCCGTGAAAATGTAGCTTGTGTGGTCTCATTTCACAATCCATCTCAAACGGCGATGAAGATGCTTTTCGAGGAGTATGGCGGGGACCTGGATGCTGAAACGTGGAAGAAACTCAAGAAGCATCTTATGAATGAAAAGTATGCCAGGCTATGCTTCTCCCTCAGACATCCATTCCAAAACTATTTAGAAATACCGGCTCTAACTGCACAACCATGACAACGCCTGAAGAAATCATGAATGGTGAACCTTCAGTGGTGGAACAATCGTCACCAACCATTACCGTGGATGACGTGAAAGCTAAAAGAGAAGAGCTGGCAATACTAGCTTCTCTAGGCTCTAGCAAGGAGTATCTTGGCGTTCAGATGGCTCTAGGTGATGTCCACAGATTGTCGGATAGGGACGTAGAGAAGTACTACAAGAGGTACAAGATGGTGTCTGGTAAGAATGTGGCTGAAGGACTAGTTGATCCTCCTTTACATCTATTGGCCAGACTAGTCAACTGGTCTCTTAGTAGATACGGCAGAATAGATGAGCCAGATGCTTTGGTAGAGGATTGGAAGAACAACCAGTTGATCAAGCAGTCGCTGTCAGAATATTCTGGTTCAATCGTGGTACATGGTGGTGCGATTGTTACGTTATTGATAATAGCTCTTACCGCTCTCAAGCATTTCAGACTAGATGAGCCTAGCCCCCCAGCTACATTGTACGACATGGCTAACACGGATGAAATAGGGGTTGACACTGTTCGGTGAAAAAAAAATTGAAATTGGAAGTGTAAGGGGTCGGTGTGGAGGCATACTCGAAAGAGATCAAAAACATGTCTCGGAGAAACTCAGCTTCCCCAAATAATGGTTCAATGACGTCACTGAAAACTCATTTCGTACCCATCGAGGTAGATGACTTCAATTGGGACTCTATTGAGATAGAAGCTCCAGTGAAGAGAGGCAACTACTCCTTTTCGAGACTTATTGTTCGGGATGGCGATGGCGAAGACTGCAATCTAGCTTTCCAATTGGCTGACCAAAACATATTTGGCCTCAAATGGAACAATGGCCCTGAGAACAAAAAGCCCCAGTCTGGTATCAAATTCACCTATTTGCTGCGTGACGATGAGACTCGAGGCAGGTTTGACGTCATCATAGACAAAGTAGCTAAAGCCATTGAGAGATTCTACGCTGATGAGACCATTTGCAAGAACATGCCCAAATTGAGTAAAATTCAGCTCAACACTATGAAGAAAGGGGACACAATTGATTTGATCAAACCATCGTATACTACAAATGAAAACGGCAATACATGTGTATACCCTGAATTCAACACAAGTGGAAGTGGCCCCAACTTGAAAAACTACACGTCATTCAGAGGCCGTAAGAAGAGTGACCGGTGGATTGATTACATTCCGAACGATGCAGATGATGATAGTACAAAGGCATGTGCAACAGTGTCGTTGAGGATCAAAGGAATAACATTTGGTGCTTGTGGGACTGGGATGAGCTGTATGGCCAATGTGAAGTATGTGGTCCAAGCCATTAAACTAAGAAAGCCTATGGAAGAAGTAAAGGTCGAAGAGGAGGATGTTTTTGCAAGCATGTCTGACGAAGAAGACTCTGATGAACATGATGAGTAGGTATGTTGGCAGCAAAAGGGTAAGAAGAAATAAGGGTTGGGTGGGATCTGACAGTTTCCTAGTATGCAACTTACTAGGAGACTTAAAGCTTACAGTAGATTACCTTACAACAACAATATGTCTGAAGAAACAAGTCAGGTTGAGCAAATCACTAGAGAGCCTTCTGTCAAAACCAAGGTCAAAGACCCCAAGCGAGTTCAGGCTGGTAAAACGTTATCGGAAAAGAACAAGAGGGCCAGAGAGGCTTTGAAACGTGAAGAGGAAAGGGAGAAGAAAGAGAATGAAAAGGAAGAGGATAAGGGTAGTTCTGGTGATGGAAGAGGTGGTTGGATGCCGTCCCAAACTATCTTTTTAGCCATAGGTGCAATTGGCCTCGCCGCCTATGGACTGTGGACCAACTATCAAGACAGGATACCTGACTTGCATTTTCCATCACAACCTAAAGTCACAGAAAGTCAGCCCGTGGCCAGCAAAGCAAAGGAAACCGATTTAAAAGATGACGTGTTATGATTCAAAATGACGGAGAATAAGCTCGTGAAGACAGGTACTGGCTCTGCAGTGCTCGTTGGATTGTCAGCTGGGATGGGCTGGCTTGGCAAAAAGATTCTCAAGGAATCATTCATCGGTGACCCATCGACCAGTATCATGAACTATGGCAAATGGGTAGGTGTGCTGACTATAGCCATGTATGTCAAAACCTATTTAGAGGATCAGAAGATACTACCCACAAGTGTTTGAACATGCCTTTGAGTTTCACCGAAGCAATTAAATCTGCTCAAACTGATTACGTCATCGATCTTATGAGACACATAAGACAATCATACGTTAATGCTTTGCATGAAACTGAGTATCTCTCTGTTGTGAGAAATTCAGAGGTTGAAATCGACCCCATGCCCAGTAACAGAGAGCTTATCAACTGGTACTTCAAACTTGGAAATAGACAATTTCATTATGCCAAGGAGCCTAAACTGGTAGGCTATCTTTTGAGAGATATGGATAAGGATCTTGATGAGACCAACAAACAGACAGAACAATCGCAACGAAGCCCACACCCACTGGTGTCATTTACGCTTGGAGTGTTGACATCGATCGCGTTATACAAAGTCTCGAAATTGTTTAAGAAGTAGGACAACAAATGGATAAATGGCGACTATAGCAATCATGCTTGGAGGGGCAGTCCTCAACGCAACAGCCTTCATTGGTGGAAACTATTTAGCAAAAGTCATTAGCGGCTCGTCTTCGACCGATCTCCAACTTGAAAGGGAAAGGCATGACAAAGCCATGGAGAAGTACCAGAAAGACTATGCTGCTTATCAAGAGAGACGAATGGCTTATATTGACTTTGAGAACCGTAGGAAGGGTGATGAGAATCAAGCCTCTGAGAACATATCAAAGACGGATGAAGCGCTAAGATTGTACAATCAAATGGGCAATCCCCCCAAATTCTCAGACTATTACCGACCCAATTCAGATCAAAAGACTGGAGAAATGGTTTATGTTTCTGGTGGGATGTTAGCCTTGGGATACATTGCCAGCAAGTGGATATGATGACTCCCCATGAGTATGTCAAGTTGGTGGGGACCAGAGCTGAGCAATTGCGGATGGGTAGTAAACCAGTGATAGACTGGCCATTTGATTTCAACCCTATAGCCATTGCCAAGAGTGAACTCAAACAGCGCGTTCTGCCCCTTGCTATAATTAGAAAGATCCCAGTCTGTAATTCAAAGACTGGTTTCCGCGACGAGATATGGGACCCAAACGACATGCACATACGAGACTTTTGAAATCAGTTTAGAAGTTTCCATATTCAACTTCAAATATGGCAACTGCTTATGATGATCCTGATTTGGATCCGACTACACTAAATGAGGCAGGTGATGGTGATGATGGGGATGATACACTTTACCTGAGCCCAATCACAAAGACATCCACCACTCACCTCCCTGATGATGCAGAGGAAGAAACCTCGTTCGGCGGTGTTGATGAAACTCGGCCCTTATTGATTGGAGAGATGGAAATTGAACAAGATGAAGCCTGGGCTAAGATTAGATCTAGATTCCCCAAAGTTGATACGTCCAAGTTTACAGCCAAACTGAATGAATTCAAACAAGTAGTCGTCAAATTGCTTAGGAAAGGATCAAAACCTTATGTGTTGTTCAAAGGTGACGATGAATTGAATGATGGATTGCCAGACACCATCAAAAACAATCTAGGCCCAAGAGCAGAAGAAGTTGTGGAAGCCAATGATGGTGTGATCGCTGAGAAAAAGGGATTGCTCACCAAAATGAAGGAGACGCTAAGATTCCAAAGAGATAAGCCGCTGAAGACCCCAGAAGAAGAAAGTAACATAGAGACTCTGGAGAGGGAAATCGGTGAGCAGGAGGAGGAGATAGCCAATTTGGAGGGTGAGAATGAGAGAATCCAGGAACGAATGTCATTGCGGGATCGTGTAAAGGCCATCTTCAAGAAACACGGGTTCACAGTCTTTGCCGTCATGAGTGCCGTTGGAGTGGTCATTGGTGTCATAGTCTCCAACCTCTCCAAAGGGCTATCGAAATTGGGCAAGGGTGTTGGTGATGGACTAAAAACTCTTGGGAAGAAACTTGGCGAATTGCTGCCTGGGATGGTGGGCGCTATTGTAAGCTTCCTATTCAAGACTGCTGGAGAGGTCGTCTCGTTCCTGGGGAAACATGCCTGGCTGTTGATAATGGCAGTTGTGCTTTACTTCATAGAAGAGTTAAAAAGGAAACGTACATGAATCAAATGAAGAGCTATTGCGTCAAAGAGAAAAAGCTGACTGATTGTATACCTGGTAGTGAAACCTTGGCCAAAACAGCCAAAGGAAGGCCGATGATGAAGTGTAAATGTTCCAGCTGTGGCATCATCAAAACTCGATTCCTCTCAGAGGCTGACTATAGAAGTTTAAAGATGGCGAAGAAGTAATCAAACAACATGTTGAGCATTACTATGTACGAGTCTGAAGCCAGAGTGTATTTGGATCCCCCATTGGAAGAGGTTCGGTAGATCCAACTCCTCGACTGCATTGTACCCACACGATTAGTCAACTTCAAAGATCGACAGGGCTTTCTCAAGGAGGATCGACCCATCATAATAGTTCAACCCGGTACATACTCTCTACGTGATATACACGCAATCTTTCTGAACGATACGGATAACGCCAAGCTGTCGATCATTGAGACTGACACTGTTGATTACCTGTATTCCAACAAGAGCTTCAACATTAAACTCACAAGAGGGATACAAGTTGGTCTTGGGGTGCCTGAAATCTTAACCCCTGGAAAGCTGTACCCCATCAACATACAGATTAAGGAGCCGCTGAGACTTCTGTGCAGTCTAGTGGACAATAAGTCGTCATATGCGAATGAGACTAAGTATGGCGACCTCGTGAAACTCTCGCCTTCCCACCTCCTTGCCAACATACCATCACAGGATTACCCGGCCGTTCCAGTCCAAAACCATGAGAGTCTCCTAACCCACTTCGACTTAAGCATCCTCGACATTGGATGGAAGAAACTTGATCTGAAGGGGTCTCCCATAACCGTCAGCCTAAGGTTTAGATAACATCTTAAAAGTAAGCGATGTTCACCCCAAAATGGATGCATATAAGGCGATTTACCCTAACTTGGACGCCACTGCACCTCCTCCCACTGATGGACCATCATTCAGGCTTCAACAATGTTGCGATGCTTTGAACAAGCTAAAGTCTGAATTAAACCACTACGAGACAGTACTCAAAAAATACAACCGATCTAAGGGCACACTCATGAATGTAAGCTCGACCTGTGGTATAATGTCTTGCATTTTGGCGGCTGGCGGTCTGGGCACGTCGCTTAGTGGTGTCGGAATCGTCGCATCTGTACCATTGGGTGTGGTGAGTGGTGTATTTGTGTGCGCATCCATAGCATGTCAACAAATATCCAAGACACTGTCCCAGAAAGCTGTGAAGCATCAAAACACCATCACACTGGCCAGATCCAAGATAAACACCATTGAAGACCTGGTGTCTAAAGCCCTTCGTGACAATACGATCTCTGACTCAGAATTCTCGTTGATCATGGACGAACTCAAGAAGTTCGAAAAGCTCAAGGCTGAGATACGGGCTAAGGCTCAAAAAAATGTGAGTGGAGAGGACCCATTGGTGTTGAGACAGAGAGTTCGCGAAGAAATCCTCAAAGAACTAAAAGGCGGTCCATAACTTTAGTTTATGAGCAACACAACTACTAGACTAAATAGACTTAAAAGGTTGTTATACTAGTAACACAACCATGGCTAATACACAGCTCTATGCAGAGGAATACAAATCCTTGGCACGTGCTATTACAGATCTCATGGACAACCAACCTACAAAATATACATCTGAAGAGAAACTCAAAGTCTTAGATTTCCTTGTAATGTGTGAGGTGATGAACATGGTGAATGAAGACGAAGAACGGAAAATCACTGAAGAACAATTCAAGTCTATATGGGCTTCTCTCAAAAATAACAAAGAAATCAGTGAAGCTGTGAAACTTTGCCTTGAAAAAGAAGAACGTAAATTTGGATGTAATTGATGGAGTTACGTTTAACTAATGGCTTAAAAGTAATACATACTAATGACATAACCATGGAAGGCAGTCAAACCAAAGATCAATTGGAGTGTGATTTGGCAAAAGCAGAAGAAAATGTTGAAAGACTGGAAGAAAGTGTTGAAAGAGCAGAAGAAGACGTTGAAAAAATAAAATACACATTAAATTTTGGAATAAAAGTTTTGACGGTGTGTGCTGTGATTGAAGTTTTTCGTATCATGACGTCATTCCTTCTTGATTAATCATATGCCTCTAATGGCTTAAACGTTTGAACCCTTCTACCCAAATTCTGGATAGAAGATTGGCTTACTCGGTGACTTCAGAAACAAGTATCCAAAGGCCGACCTTGACCAGTTCAAATTTGTGAACGATCAATATAGGGGGTACGTTAGATGGAAAGACAACGGTATGACAGTCATGTACTATGATGACCCCACTGGCAAGACGTGGACTGATGGGATGCAACCAAGTTTGAAATCGCGACTCTGGGTTGATCTTGGACTGGCCGCCCTGCACTCATTCCCGCCAAGCCTAACCGTAACCAAACGATACTACCCGATACCCGCCATTGATTTTGACGAACCCACCAGCAACACCACAAACATGCTGACATCACTGGACATATACGTGTCCAATACGAAGAAATTCACCACCAAGATGCGTAATGTTTTCACCTCCCAAGTTGTAACTTTCAAGTTTGGGAAACAAAGTCGAACGTGGTTGAATGCCCCCGACATGAACTACTGGCCACAACAACTGAACTTTGCAGTGTGGTGTGCGACCTCTGGCTGTGGGATTAGCCCCTTCGAGAGCCTCAACTACCCCAAAGTCGTGAATAGCTTCATCAAGTTTCATGTGTATTTCACCGTAAGACGAATATTGTATGAACTGAGTCTTCCACTGCCCGATGAGCAACCCTTTGTAATCAACAACAACCCTTACAGCAAGGTCGCATATCAACGATTGTGCGCCGAATTTGGCATCTCAAACAACTCTGACTTCAGATGGAAAGGTGGACGAAACGGGGGTTTGGGTGACATATTCATCGATTATGGGGCTGGGTACCATGGAGTGGGTGGAGGATACCAAAACGTCCATATGGTAAGAAACTATGACGATGGAGCTGACCAATGGCCTGGTGAAGGTGGCAAATTCGCTGATGATGGGGGTAAGAAGGAAAAGGGTGATCTCATCTCATTCATCCGTAATGACGACTTTGCTGGTTACAAGTATGCTTGGTTCATACCAACGAGTGGTTATGGACTCACTACAGCTGGACTGGGCAGGTTGAATCGGTCTGCTGAAGCCTTTGTTTACTGCATATTGGGAGCTCAAGTCAACACTAGAAACTCGATTGTAGGCACTGGTGGTGGAGCGATCGAAACTCAACAAGAATTCTTAGCCCTGTTTGAGAGTAGTGTGATCGAGAACGACATTTCGAGTTCGATCCAAAGGTACCAACTGGCCACTCAAGAAGCTAAACTACGACTTGATTTGGCCATTGCTCCTGGAGTGTGGTTGATGCCCAGTAACATGATCATAAACACGGAGAGTGTGATCGGGTACAACAACAACCTCATGAAGGCCACTGATGAGATGAAATTTGGTGTCAACACAAACATAAACCTAGAGACTAAGACTGTGGGGATCAGCCATAACCTGGGCTCTTCCAAGGTCAAGTTACCACATGCAATTGTAGAGACTAAACGTTCAACAACAACACCAACGATCCATCCTCCCCCTGAAATCAAAGAAGAAACAAATACTAATCATGAAACCAACCTGATACTGTTAATCGTTGGAGTTGGAATTGCCGCTTGGATGCTCTTCAGATAAAAATTGAAATTGCCAAACCATAGATCAAGGCCTCGCAAATCATGGCATCATTGGCAATCGTTGGCAGTAGGTACTTCAATGACATGTCCTTCTTGAAAGAGCAAATACGTAAAGCCCTCAAGAAATGGAAGCTGGATCTCTCAGACATACAATTGATTGTGTCTGGGGGTGCAGAAGGAGTTGATGAACTAGCCAGAGATTTTGCCATTGAAAAGGAGATCCCATTCAAAGCGTTTGAACCTCAATGGGACTATTATGGCAAGGCGGCTGGGCCAATTCGCAATAGAGTGATCATGGAATGTGCGACGCATGTATTGGCCTTACCTTCTTGTATTTACTCGCCAGGTACCAAATCCGCTATTAAGTTGGCTAGGAAATACAAGAGAGAGGTTATAGTCGTTTATGTCTAATGATTAAGTGAACTTTTGTAACATGGATCGTGTTACAAATGTCTTTGGATACATCACAAAGGCCCACACTCTTCACAATCCTTTCGTAGCTTAACATGACGACAAACATACTCTCCACTACACAAATGGCACATCCACTTCTTATTATTAGTCTTAATTCTACCATGTTTACAATAACAATGAGGGCTACACACTTTACATTTATATTTTTGTCTCTCATGTAGGCAGATAGCTGCACCGCCACAGTCTTTACATTGACGTTTCTGTCGACCATGTAGGCAGATACCTGCACCGCCACAGTCTTTACATTGATACTTTTGCCTACCATGCTGACATATACCTGCACCACCGCACTCTTTACAATAATACTTCCATCTGCCATGTGGACAACGTTTTCTTGATTTCACTTGAACACAATCCATTGTGTATATACCGCCACAGTACAATCATCGACCATCAGTTACACTTTTAACCCCCAATTCCCCAGAGCTCTTTCAAACACTTCAACTCTTCAATGTCAATACACCAATCCAGAAACCTATCTGGATGCCACGCCACAGGCATCAGATCATCATATAGATCTCTGTAGAAAGTACGTTTGTGGATTCTTCTATTGGATTCATACAATAGTTCTTCCTTGATGCAAGTATGAAACACCTTTTGATGGACCAACAAATGATTATAACAAATGTACTCACATTGGACTGGTCCAAGCAAAAACGTATAGTATCTATAATAATGTCTACATATGAAATACACAGCATTAGCAGCATGTGATGAATACAAACGAACAAATTCTTGTATCCCTAATCTGTCCATTCTGTCGCTTATCGTAGAATTACGCCATTTAATAGCTTCTTCATTCCTTATCTTGTTCAATGATTTGATTTCCCTACGCATAGTTCTCTGTCCCACAGCCAGTCCTCTTGCTATTTTTCTGTCTGACTTTGTCCGCTTCTTGACGATCTTGTTCTTAACCTTGCCCATCGTGAATGTAAGCTACTACTCTCACCAGACCCCTCTAATACAACTTTTTGTAACACGATCCATGTTACAAAAATATCATGCATGATTACCAATGAGTCCCCCAACGATCCTTCACCTCTTGAAACTCTTCCAAATCAAGACACCAGTATACAAACCTACTTGGGTGCCATGCAACAGACATTAGTTCTGCCCAAATTTCATTTCGGAAAATACGTCTGTGCTGGCCCTTCCAAGCCTCATGCAACAACTCGTCTTTGAAACTTATGTAGACGTTAACTACGAGATCTCCGATAAGAAGGTCATCGACAGAATATGGCCGTTCAAGGTCAACGTCCATCATACCAAACAGAGTTAAATCTTCCGCGCCCTTACATAAGTCCTCGGCGATGTCCTTGACACACAACTTGTCAGAGTCTTTCGAAAATTCACAAACAATCTCGTTGTCGTCAATAGGAAAATAAGCCATGGTAAATGTAAGACTAACCTTCCCGACCAAACACTGGTTGAAACTAGTCACCCTACGTAATATACTTGATTTGTTCTTTTCTAGAAAATCATAAACTCCTAAACGGTCCACGTTGTCATAGAGAAAGCTGATTAACGTTGGCATGTTAATGTCATCCATGTAAGCCATTCCGTTTGACATTTCGTTTGCGTATGCCAATCGGTGCAACCCTCGACCTAAAATCCCACTTTAACAATTCGGCCCCCACCCCACCCCCAAAAGGACATCGACGATCCAAACGAAAAAATCGACACTCGACGAAAAAAGTCATCGATCGAAAATCAAACAAGTCAAACTCGACTCGACCCAATTAATTATGCACAAACTTTTTTGACCACGCCCAAAACCACGACTTCGCAAAAAATCGTAACATCGAAAATCGACCACACCCAAGTTGGCCCAGAACCGGCCTTTTCCAACTACTAGAACAAATAACAGAAAAAATAGAAATAAACTCCTTAGAAAAGAAAACCACACTTTCGAAAAAACATTGTAAGTGAACTTTTATAGTTATCTCCTTTAAGATGACGATTCAGTCATGCAGCCGCAAAAGGAAATCCGGAAACAAAGCTTATCCTCCCGCACACCAGCGCAAAAAATATAATATTTTGCAGCAAGAATACAGTAATTTAGTGCCTACCCATCGACTTAACGTGGCAACCGCATAAGATTTTAACGGAATTTAACAAGATCTGTTCTCGTGTTTTTTCATACCACCAAATTTGAAACTGATTCCAGAGGGAGGCAATTTTGTTGCAGGATACTAAGGGACGGACCATTAGAAAAGTAATGGGGAGAGTAGGGGAAAAAACGAAAAAAAATTCATGCAAGGGGAAATGCCAAGAAAAAAAATTCATGCAAAGAAGGTAAAAAAAAAATTCATGCAGAAGGAAGGTCCAATTGTGACTTTTTCACACGTAGTAAAAAAAATTCGCGCGGAGGGTTTCACCTGAAAAAAAAATTCCTGCACAAGCAGTGAACGAAAAAAAAATTTGTGCAGGCTGAAAATTCCCCCCCCCCCCCCCCCCCCGCATCACTTTTCTAATGGGTAAGAGGTGGTCTAATGTCTGCTTCTCGGTTTTGCAAAGGATGCAGCGATCACTGTTATATGTTCTGTAAAATTTTGTACTGAAACATTTGAAGCTTTACTTCTTTGGTGATTTTGAACGGTAAGCTTAGACTTTATGAAGATCACTTTTAGAAAAAGCCATGACTCAGAATAATATTTTCTGTAGTCGGCGGCTTATATGTATTTTTTTTAGGATTGTGGGATAAATAGCTCTTGTCGACGATGTTTCGTGAGAAGCACCCACTGTATACTATATATACAACATTGAAGATATTTTGATTTCTAAGACTCTCTTCCCAGAAGGGCGGAATAGCATGGATTAGACCAAGGAAATGTAATAATGAGGATGGGTTCCTGTTTCTTCTTCTTCTTCTTCTTCTTCTTCTTCTTCTTCTTCTTCTTCTTCTTCTTCTTCTTCTTTTTCTTCTTCTTCTTATCATTATTATTATTTTTATAAATCAATATTTCCATAAATATAATATATATATGGTTGCCAGGTCTGCGAGATGCCCACGCTCGTGTTTTAGCCATCCTCACAGCTTTAGGGCATCCAGCCGATAAAACTTTATTTAAATAGGACATTTTGAGTGCTTTTGAGTATTAGTTATTATTTATTGCTTGTAATTGATGCAATGAAATGTTGTGTTTCTGACTTATGGAGGTATTTTTTGTTTGTAGGGATGAGAAAGGGTGTCCGATATAAACAACATCACTTCAGTTGAGCATTATGCTACTTCTCGAGCATAAATGTAGGCATAATGATGTTGTTTTGAGGGTGACGCTCAAGAGCTAGGCTCGATTTTCGCCGCTCTCCTGCGTCCGGTCTGCGACGTAATCGAAAAAAGAAACAACAACAAAACACAACGCGCGTCTCCGGTTCCCGAACAGCGGCTGGTACTCGAGCGTCCTCAAGATCTTACATGCTCTAATTTTTTCCAAACCCCCACCCCATACCCCACCGTTGCGTATGTTCCTTCCCAGCAGTACGTTCGATCTCCGTGCAGGTTTGAACATGGCGTCCCAACTTGACCGGTTGGGTATTACGGGGCTGAGATTTTCAAGAGACATCTTTCGGAGAAAAGCTATAGGCGCTACAAAAGTAGTAATAGAGAACGCAGCAGGACTAAAGGGATGGAGAAGGCCTGTTATGACATCTTTTCTTTGCCAAGGTAGGGGTCCTTATTATTAACAGAACTCATATATTCTATCTACATTGTAGTGTAGGATTTGCTGCTGTAATTGAGCTAGCTCTGCCTTCTTTTATGATCAGATTGGTAACTGAGTCAAGCACTTGTCCTTAATTTTCACTGTCAAACCAGGAAGAAAGCGTCTTGAAAGTTTGCCCTTGTACAGTTATAGATTGTACTCTATTCCAGGCGAAGATCAATACAGATGTGGTCAATGGCATGTCTAAACAGTCATATAAGTGTTTATCTCTACATAGTCATACATTAATAACAGGGCCTAATTCAATTTTCTTTACTAGTTATCAATTTCTTAGAAGTGCGGCTTTTGTAAAAATTACACGGTAAGATTTCCGCACAGGCCCCTACTTCATTAAGCATTCCGTAACTATACTATTTCGTTCTTCTGATTGTGCAGTAGCTGATTATTTGTATAATAATTATTATTATTAAAAGACAGCAGAACACAAATGATTTACATTCCTAAAATTGATATGGTGTTGTTTGAAAAAAAACATTGCCACACAGCTGTGCCTTCAACACAAATCCTGATGCCTGCATTGTCCCCCACTATGGAGGAAGGCACCATTGTAAAATGGATGAAAAAAGAAGGGGATGCTGTATCAGCTGGTGATGTTTTATGTGAGATTGAAACAGACAAAGCTACCATTTCTATGGATAGTGATGAAGAGGGTGTCCTAGCAAAGATCATTGTTCCTGATGGTACTAAAAATGTCAAAGTGAATGAGCTTATTGCTCTAATGGTAGAAGAAGGTGTGGATTACACACAAGTTGAAGTGCCCATAGATACAGGTGAACATAACTAACAAAAGCCAATAAAAACAGAGTGTGTGAGCTGTCTGGTTTTGCCAAGTCTATTCAATAGCAATTAAAAGTGGATTGTCACTTTCTAAGTCACATTAATTGTTTTAAACCAGTTTAGCATCAAACTATGTCTTGATGGTTATTCCTTGTAAGTTTTCAATGTCTAATGTCAGAGTAGTCCAATAGAAGCAGACAGACTCATTCTTGTCTGATTAAGACTCTGTAGTATTCAGTCATTTGGCATGTTAACCATTAAGTTGATGGATGGGTTGTGTTGATCATAAAATCATTTGTCTGCTTTGAAACATAACTTGTATGATAGCTTTTCAATAAGTCATTCATTTTGTTAACTGCCAGGTAGGTGATATTTTGCATTCTGAGCAACTTGCCTAATCATCATACTTCTTGTCCCTGTGTTTTAAGGAAAGTATGAATGTGTTATGTTATCATTTTAATAAGTGAAACAGTTTAAAATTGTTCCCCATTAGATGTCAAACAGTGGAAAAGTGCCACCACCACAGAAGAGAGTAGCTTGGCAGCTTCTGATGATGCAGTGTCGTTCTCTGGGCTGATGTCTCCAGCCGTCAGGGTTTTACTAGCGACGTATGACCTGGAACCAAGACTGATCCCAGCTACAGGCCCCAAAGGAAGACTCCTCAAAGGTGATGTGTTGAGGTTCGTAAGCCAGGAAGGACAGCCATTTACAAGGCCAAAGGTGTCAAGTTCATCTGATACAAAACTGCCTGAGAAGACTGAAACTGTACCTCCTGTCAGGCACACATCTGAAATTACACCAGGTACATGTATGAAGCAATGTACTTCAAAAGGTTAAGAGGTCTCATCCAAAGAATTCTCTGTACATGAAGTAATCAACAGTCATTATACAGCCTACTTTGTTTGAAAAAAAACAGCGTGGTCATTGCTCGACCTTAGCGGTAGTCCACTAGTCCTGGACTAGTGCAAAATGCTTCTGGACTTGTAGAAACTTAGAATCACTAGTCACAGGACCAGTAACTACTTTGTAGTTTGTAATGTTTAAAAAATAATACAAGGTGAAAACAAAATATACGTCTTGTAAACACTGTTTTGATGCGTTCCTCGCAATGTTCTGACTACCACAGGACTACCACCGATTTACTCAGGACTAGTAAATTTTCAGTTCAACTAGTCCAAGGTCCAGCAATTTAAAAAGTTAAGGTCGAGCACTGATGGTTTATATGACAGACATCTTATTCTGCCTTTGTATATTATTGAAACTTTTAGTGCCCTTGGAGACAGAAATTGCTTGAAAGTACAGTACCTAAACCCTGGTAAAGGTATTCAAGCAGACTGTTACCAGTACTTGGGCAGGTACAGTACTTTACCAGACATAGGATTTATAAAAGAGAAGGGCAGTAAGCTCTCAGTAGATACATGTCTGGTTTGTTGTACTTCCTTTCAGTCGTTACACCATCTCCAGCACCTGGTCCAGAGCCTGTTACAGGATCTGACTACACTGATATACCTCATACAAACATGCGTCGCACTATTGCCAAGAGATTAACAGAATCCAAGAGTAGCATTCCACATGCTTATGTTTCCATGGACTGTGTTATGGACAATCTGTTACAGCTTCGTGAAGGTCTGGATGTTAAAGTATCGGTGAATGATTTTATTGTAAAGGCAGCTGCCATGACCCTGAAACGGGTACCAGAGATGATTGCTTCTTGGAAGAATGGAAATACAGAGTTGCTGGACAATGTTGACATCTCTGTTGCTGTGGCAACTCCTGCTGGGCTCATTACACCCATTGTCAAAAATGCTAACAACCTGAAAGTAACTGAGATCTCATCAGCTCTCAAGGTATTCAATGCTGTCTTGTATGGAAAAACTAAAGGAAGCCTTTAATAATATAATTATGTCAGTGGGTTACTTCTACTCTGTGATTAGGAATTTTATTTCCTTGATGAAATCTTATGCAATATGATTAGGTCCAGGAAATTATGCTTAAGAGTGATGAAGATCATAGTGTCCTTATCACAAGATAATTGAGTTTTTATTCTTTTTATCTTTCAGGTTCAATGTATGTATGTAGTACTTATCAAATTTGCTATTCAGTAACATTTATAATAGGCATCTTGCAAGTTAGGTTTTTAAATTAACAATCAACGTTACTTTAGATCCCTGTGTCATAATCCCTTTTTATATAAAACCCATTATTGATTATCATGCAGACATAGAGACAAAAATTTAACAGTGATACTTAAAACAATAATTTTCCTAATAGGGCCTCGCCACCCGTGCACGAGAGGGAAAACTTCAGCTTGATGAGTTCCAAGGTGGTTCCTTCACAATCTCTAATCTGGGAATGTATGGCATCACAGAGTTCTCTGCTGTAATAAATCCACCTCAGACTTGTATTATGTCAGTTGGTGGTACTCGCCCAGTACTGACACCAGAGGATACTATACAGAAACTAGTGACTGTTACACTGTCATATGACAGACGCACAGTGGATGAAGAGGTGGCCTCCATGTGGCTAGAGGTGTTTCAGTCCAAGATTGAAAATCCTGCCACACTTTTATTATGAGAAAAGTGAATCATAAGCACAGTAGGGAGTAACCATACTGTTGGGCAGTGGCATGATTGGCTTAAATGGTCATTGTAACATGACAATTTCACATCCGATTGTTAGTTGACTATCCAGCCAATACAGATGATAGAAAGCTAAGCAAGAAGACGCACCAAAAAATTCCATTTTATGAAAGACAGTGAAATTGAATTATATTAGCTAGTAAATTCTATTACAGTCATAGATAGTGTATAAGACTGTGTAAAACTGGGTAGACTGTGTAAAACAGCAAATAGGAATGAAAACCCACAAAAAAGTGCATACAAAATAGATGTCTAAGGGTTGATTCAGACTTAACAAACAGTACAGTGTACACAGATATAATGATAAGCATTAACAGAGAAAGAGGAAACATAGGTGAAAGCATAAGAACACTTAACAATAGAATGCTTTGCATTTTCCGACTGTTGTTTTCCCGGTTCACAGAAATCCTTATGCTTGTCTCTGCTCATATAAACTGTGAAGCAGCCCTACAGGAATTTCATTATTTTTACCAAAGCTGCCAGTGGGCAACGTTTTTGTTGTTTGGTCAGTTGGTCAGAAGACTAGTTACATGAATGAATGAATAAGTACACTGTAGAAACATGTGTCTTAGAAGACAACATTATGTTTGAGGGTCCAGTATGTGCCACTTTCCAGTGTAATTAATGTTCATGGCTTGTGTTAGTGGTACCTTCTGTACTGAGGTATGAATTTTCCTAGGAGGAGCTTTATTTAACAAATAAAGAAGCCTAAGCTGTGTATTATACTGTGATAAAACAGGACAGGCATTTGAGAACACGAGTGAAAACATGAGCCGCAAGCAAGTTGTCTCCTATTTCTTGAGTGTTCTCAAATGTCCGGAGTGTTTTATCACAGTGTAATACACGGCCTAGGCTTCTTTATTCACTTTATGATAGAGATTTTACATGCCGCAAGTAGAAACAACAAAGCACACAGATAGACAAACTGGCACACTTAATACCAACTTCTCATTCTTTATTTGTTATATTAATCTCAGCTTCAATTTCTGCTGCTTTGCAGAGAACTCCATCATGAATATCTTCAAAGAAAGTGTTTTTTGCCATCTCTAACAAAAATGTTATATATAGGTAATGTGTTGAAAAAATAAAACACACTTTTTCAATGTTATTCTCTGATAAAAACATGTGTTTCTGACCAATCAGAACACATGCAGGGTCCTATCTATATAATAAAGGGAAATACAAAATTGTTTTAATACCACAAAACATAATACTCCTTAATACTCTTACTACTTGTATTGATTTCAAAACTATATATTGATATCACAGCCATTATTGGCAAATTTACTCTGTACATGGAACTGCTGGTCACTGAACATATATGACTGCATGAGCCAACTGACTATGAAATAAATTTAAAGAGAAGTGACGGTTGTCTTATCATGGTGAAACAACACGGAATTAAAAAATGTACCCCTTGTAAAGATGTTTTTATCTGCTATGGCAAAAAACACTGCATCAACTGCTGCATATCTTCTAAACCTTGTATGTGATACAACATTGTATCCCATGTAATCTTAGGTAAACAATACTAGGCTTACATCCTGGTCACACCTTGGGTTAAACACTAGGTTCTACTGTACAGCAGTTGTCTTTTACTCAATAACAGAGTATTTTCTCCAGCTACCACCACATACACACGATCTGACCCAGCGTTGCTCCCAGGCCTTTGCGGCCACGTGGTCACTAATACAATCAGCCAATGACAAACAGTTACACCTGCAGGTTAACAAATGAGAATGTACAACAGTGTACAGAAAATACAGGCACCTAATTACACACTGGTGCAAAAATAAGAGATACTCAGCCCTGCTCTAATGAATTTGTGTGGCTATTTACCAACTAGAAAATTTAACGGCCAGGTTATGGGCTCCTCGGGGCCTTAAACTTTCCACTGCCTTGCTTTTTGCCCACAAAAAAATTGAAACATCCCCAAACTGGGACTTGTTGCAAAGTTGCGACAAACTGGGAATCAAACATTTTTACAAACTGTTCTACAGGATAATCAGAAGTATAACAACAGTTTTCATCAGCAAGTTTTCATTGAAATGGCTTCTGAGTTGAGCAAAAGTTGCAACAAGGCGTTACAAAAGATAAACTGTGCATAATGATTATACAGGTTATATAAAAATAAAGGGAAGATGACTCAATAAGCCTTAAGCATCTCACCTGGTACATTGTTTTAGTCTTGTGTCGGGTGATGATTCAAGGTAGATCCTTCTTACTACATCAACATTATGAGATCCATCAACACTTATAGGAAGAACAGCAGAGGCAAAAGGATGGTACGCCTGGTGTGGAGCGCGGTGCATGAATGGCTGGGTGCCAAACTGGTAAATACTGGGCTTGATGGTTCCACTGACTGCTTTACCTGACACTCCTAAACATCAAACAGTTACAAAATGTTAATAACATGACAAAAACTATAAGCAAAACCTACTGATTGACTATTGGGTAAACATGCAATCTGATAGGTTACTCTGCGACAGTCTGTCAATTTATTACAAACCAGCTAGTAGGCTTCATTGTATAAAAGTTATTAAATATTGATATAACATAGACAGTGAAATGCTGGTAGTCAACTTGGCACAACAACCAACTCTGCCAGTATACATCCATAAGGCAACCTGCATGTTCAACCAACCGATTGCTGTGACATCTGCACAATAAGCGACCACTCCCTGCTTTAAAATTATGGCACATGACATAAGGAATTTTCTGGTTACCTCTATTCAAGTTTGGCATCTGCATGTTTTGAAGAAACAATGGATTTGGAATAAGCGGAGCAGCTTCTGCTAGAAATATAAACAAAACACAAAACATCCTTTCTTTATTAAACTGTTTTTGACAATAAACCCATTACTTTTCCATTTCTGAAACTTTTTCATAAATCCAGGGTGTACCCATGTAAAATTTAATGGACTCTCAGTTTAAACACAAAAGTCCCAGTTTCCTCTGTTAGTTAAGGATCTTTTTCTTGATTAAATAAATATTGAAACTTGAACTACTGCCAGTGAGTTAATACAATTCACAATTATGTCTTACCAGCAAGTCGTTCTTCCATGTGGATATCACCTTCATCACTAACCGCTTGTTTGCTAAGAAGCCAAATTCTTGTAAATACCTTAAATAACAAGGCCAGTGACTCATTTTTGTCTGTCAAAAAAGAGACTTCAAAATTAACCTTTAGCTAGGATAAGGTGAAGGGGGAAGGTAAAGGCAGAAGGTAGAGGGGGAAGGTAGAGGGGGAAGGTAGAGGAAGAAGGTAGAGGGGGAAGGTAGAGGGGGAAGGTAGAGGGGGAAGGTAGAGGGGGAGGGTGGAGGGGAAAGGTAGAGGGGAAGGTGGAGGGGGAAGGTGGAGGGGGAAGGTGGAGGGGGAAGGTAAAGGGGGAAGGTGGAGGGGGAGGGTAGAGGGGAAAGGTGGAGGGGGAAGGTAGAGGGGGAAGGTAGAGGGGGAAGGTGGAGGAGGAAGGTGGAGGGGGAAGGTAGAGGGGGAAGGTAGAGGAAGAAGGTAGAGGGGGAAGGTGGAGGGGGAAGGTAGAGGGGGAAGGTAGTGGGGGAAAGGTAGAGGGGGAAGGTAGAGGGGGAAGGTGGAGGGGAAGGTAGAGGGGGAAGGTAGAGGGGAAGGTGGAGGGGAAGGTGGAGGGGAAGGTGGAGGGGGAAGGTGGAGGGGGAAGGTGGAGGGGGAAGGTGGAGGGGGAAGGTGGAGGGGGAAGGTGGAGGGGGAAGGTGGAGGGGGAAGGTGGAGGGGGAAGGTGGAGGGGGAAGGTGGAGGGGGAAGGTGGAGGGGGAAGGCAGAGGGAGAGGTAGAGGGGGAAGGTAGAGGGGGAAGGTAGAGGGGGGTAGTAGAGGGGGAAGGTAGAGGGGGAAGGTAGAGGGGGAAGGTAGAGGGGGAAGGTAGAGGGGAAGGTGGAGGGGGAAGGTGGAGGGGGAAGGTAGAGGGGGAAGGTGGAGGGGGAAGGTAGAGGGGGAAGGTGGAGGGGGAAGGTGGAGGGGGAAGGTGGAGGGGGAAGGTGGAGGGGGAAGGTGGAGGGGGAAGGTGGAGGGGGAAGGCATAGGGAGAGGTAGAGGGGGAAGGTAGAGGGGGAAGGTAGAGGGGGGTAGTAGAGGGGGAAGGTAGAGGGGGAAGGTAGAGGGGGAAGGTAGAGGGGGAAGGTAGAGGGGGAAGGTAGAGGGGAAAGGTAGAGGGGAAGGTGGAGGGGGAAGGTGGAGGGGGAAGGTAGAGGGGGAAGGTGGAGGGGGAAGGTAGAGGGGGAAGGTGGAGGGGGAAGGTAGAGGGGGAAGGTGGAGGGGGAAGGTGGAGGGGGAAGGTAGAGGGGGAAGGTGGAGGGGGAAAGTAGAGGGGGAAGGTAGAGGGGGAAGGTAGAGGGGGAAAGGTAGAGGGGGAAGGTAGAGGGGGAAGGTAGAGGGGGAAGGTGGAGGGGGAAAGGTAGAGGGGGAAGGTAGAGGGGGAAGGTAGAGGGGGAAGGTGGAGGGGGAAAGGTAGAGGGCGAAGGTAGAGGGCGAAGGTGGAGGGGGAAGGTAGAGGGGGAAGGTAGAGGAGGAAAGGTAGAGGCCCAGGACAGGTGGAGGAAGCAAGGTGGAGGGGGGAAGGAAGGGGCAGGGATCATGAAAATGATAACAATGAAAACCTTGCCTGCATTTGGAGTTATTGAAGGAAGTGCTGCAGCACAGTTCTGTCCCCAGACTCTTATCAAAACCAACAATTCTCTTAATGAACCTAGAGTGTTTGAGTCACGAAGTAAACTCACCTGCAACAACAAACCAAATATGTTCATACTGTAGTTCGCGTGAATGTTACAAAGTGTCTCTCAGTAACATCCTAAAACATGTGAGTGTTTATTT
The DNA here is from genome assembly GCA_949710005.1 of Ricordea florida. Classification (NCBI taxonomy): domain Eukaryota; kingdom Metazoa; phylum Cnidaria; class Anthozoa; order Corallimorpharia; family Ricordeidae; genus Ricordea; species Ricordea florida. Next base: position 29,239,209 of record OX453277.1, read on the forward strand.
TAGTTATATATATATATACGCCTTTCACAGATGGAATGTCTGATTGCAAGTTGTACAGTGTCAGTTTGTACTGCACAGCTGGAACATTTACGCTGAGACAAACCAATGGAGTTGCATGTTTTATATAAATTTTAAGATAAGATCATCAAAACCTAGCACAGCATGGCATCTGAAAATCACATTTAACACAAAACATGACAATTCTGTTAAGCAACAGTCTAATTAGAGGTTTTCAATGAGTTAACAGTTGAGTTGTGAGTGACAATTTGTACCCAGTCACAGAAGATGAAAGCAAGTCATTTATATGTTGTATTAGAAACATAGTGGGTTGCTACAATATATCTTTGATTTAAAATCAAGAATTATCAGTGACATATATTTTATAAAGCAAATCATTTTGCTTTAACTACACGCACATTTGATAATTAATGGCTACCATTATGTAAGCCATTCAGGTTCCTATTTAAGGCAGGTAACTGGTTTTTTGCTCACCCCTGGGGCAGACTCTTTTCCCTGATGTGATGTGAATACAACCACAACAAACATTGCCAGGTCAGTCACCCATTGAATCAGTGGACACAGTGACAGCAGAGTAGCTAAAGCAAACAAAGCATGACAAAATAAACACCTTAAATGTGACACACATACTAACAATAATGAAAATGGTAACAGTAAAAGCAATGATAATGATTGTAATATAATAATATAGGTTTAAAAACAAGGTGTGGCTATGTGCAGTTTGAGCCAGCTTTCAATTATTATCATTATTGTTATTGTCATTATTATCATTATTATTATTATTATTATTATTATTATTATTATTATTATTATTATGATTACAAAAATTGTGACATTGAAGTTGCGGCCGCTGAAGGAGCCATGGACTTTTCTTAGATTTTAACCCTTTCACTCCCAAGGGGTCTCCATTTGACGAGTAAAATCGTCTGGCGTTAGACAGAGTAAAATCTATAAAGTCACTCTTGGGAGTGAAAGGGTTAAGGGAGATAGTTTTTAATATTCTATCCTTAAAGATCTTAGGTATAAAATTTATGGAGATTTTAACTAGTAAAGTAAATTAGGGTGTCTATTAATTTTTTTAAAAAAATTATTATTATTATTATTATTATTATTATTACTATTATTATGTTGTATGAAATAAATCATATATTTGCAGTATTGTAAACATAATTTGAAGAAAAGTGCTTACATTTTTTAATTATAATCAGTATTTTTGTGTATAAATGATACTTCCAAATAATGTACAAATTGGTTTTGAAGTGTTAATAAAGGTTTCTATAACTTTAAAAAAAAAAAATTATTATTATTATTATTATTATTATTATTATTATTATTATTATTATTATTATTATTATTATTATTATTATTATTATGGCCAGACTTAAAATTGTAATGTGCTTACTTACTGTTTTCTACACTAAGGTCTTTTACGTCCAGCCCCAGTAGCACTTTGTCAACCTCCAACTCTAGTATTGTGTGGATTTCTAATACACAAACAGCATATTACAAGCAGTAAACCATGTACCTTTCACTGTGTAACATTCAATACTCTCTCTTCTATATTCAAACCTTAGCTAATCATACAACTACTGTAGTGGCATCAGCTCCGGTGTTGGAGAGATCCGTGAAACTAAAAAAAACTAAGCGACTCACAGGTCCCACAAGGCTGGAGTTTATTGTGTTCAACAGCAATAAAGCTTGAAAAGGTTACCCGTCAAATTTCTTAGAGAAAACTACGCACATGTAGCGGTATTTAAGCTAAGGTCACGTGACAGCTGGCGGAAAATCATTGTGACATAAAAAGCGGTTACAATAAAGGAAATAGCTAAAAATACAGAACTAAACTAAGGCACACGGGTGCCGTTACAACTACCTTTTGTCAACTTTCAGTGACTAACACTCTGGACACCATGAGGCATCAACATAAGAAACTGCTATTAACTCAATGTTTTGATTATGATTGTTACAACTGATCTATTGTATAATTATATAATTATGTGATTTACTCCCATCTCTAATTATTTTTAGTCATTGTCACTCCTTCATTCAAGAAAACTGTTCATTTACATGCACTTTACCTATGAAGCTGCAAGTTCCTATTTTGTGAAATATTACTAAAATGTAATATTAATCTAATATTTTTAGGCAGGATTCTTGGGAGACTTAACTTTAATTTTGAGAAGGCATTATCAGTTACAGTAACTATATCATTCAATACTACAACTATGACTCACTTGAAAGCTGGTCTGTGACACTGTGTGACCAAACAAGGGATCGAAAAGCTGTTGTTACAGCCATAAGAAGTTGACGTACATAGCAATCAACTACTTGCCCGCTTCCATCTCTCAAACATCTGTGAAGATAGCCAAGTGAAATGAAACCCACAGTCAGGCACAGATCCATACCGGTTTCCCCTGCTTTACTGGAATCCATCAGATTTTCCATAATGAATAATATGTTTTTAGTAAAAAGAAAAACTTTTCAAGTTGAAATCTGAGGAGAAGGGAAATGGCCAATATCCTGTCTCAGAGACTCTCATGACTCAGAGACCCAGGAAACAGGACTTAAGGAAGTTAAATCCAAAACATTCCCCAGGTGAACATATCCCTGACCCTCCTAGAAACTTGCGCCTTCAGAAATCGGAAGGAAAGCTGTCACCATTTATTCTAGATCTGTGCCTGCACAGTGTCTTAATGTCAGAAATAAAAAATCAAAACCATTTCCTGAGTAATTCATTAAAAGGTTCATACATCCTCTCTTTCTCTTTCACTCTTAGCTCTTTCTGCACAAATGTGCAATATGCTGGCATATGCCAATGAACGTAGCATAATAATATTATCATTAAGTGTAAATACAAGGGTTTGAGTAAGAAATGACAACAAACACCTGCAGAGGTTGGCTTTGATGGCGCGAAATCTGGAGACCAAGATCTGCTGTTGGAAGACATCCTGGATGCTGAACTCATCAGTGAACTGCCTCAAAACAGCATCTACTGTATCTAAAAACATTTATCAATGACATAAATATAAAAATTCACGTTTATAAAAACATTTATTAACGTATACAGGTATAATTATTATTATAATAAAATAATTATAATTATTATATATAATTAATTAATTAATTATTATTATATTATTATATATAGTATAATTAATTAATTATTATTATATATAATTATAATTATTTCATTAAACTGAAATGGTCATTATCCACCTTTTCAGCAAAGTGCTCAATGCAAATTAAGGCAGACGAGAAAACAAGTCATTGCTTGTATTTACTAGAATTCATGGAAGTTGCAAATTTACTAGAATAGGTCATATTCTGCTGATCTGTCAAATAAAATTTCTACACATCAGATTTCGAGATGAATGGCGATCTCTTGTGTAAAAGCAAGTCCCTTGACAAAAATATGATGTAGATGCAGATGTTGCAATACTTGGTGTTGCCTTTGTACACAGTATGCGTTTCTACCAAACCTGACATAGAAATTTTAAAATTGACCAATCAATTATTGATTTAATTGAGAAATAATTGTGTTGCTCTCTTTGTGGTCCCAAATCAAGTAGTTCAGTGGTTTAGTATTGTTTGCACAGCTTCTGTGAACAAAAGCAGCAACTGGGACGTTAAAACAACGCTAAGCCATAGCTATAGAAAAATAATATTCACGCTTACCAGACGGAGTACCGAGGTGAGCAGCCATGAGCACATCCCAACTCTCCCAGCCAGTCAGAAGACAGTACTGAAACAAATCTGTCAAGCTACGCCTGAGCCTTACTCCACCAATACTGTCTAGTGAAAAATTAGAAAGAGACAATGCAACATACCTTTACAGTAACACAAGAAACTGGATAAATCAAACGAGTTGATTAAGTAAGTTATACCACCGTAAGGTAAAAGGGAGGTGCTGATGTTTTGAGCGTTAGCCCGACGAAGGGCTAACGCTCGAAACGTCAGCACCTCCCTTTTACCTTACAGTGGTATAACGTACTTAATCAACTCGTTTGATTTATCCAGTTTCTTGTGTTTCAATTTCCCACCGATGCAGCACCAGTTTCTTTAGAAACTATCCCCACAATACTTTACAGTAACAGACAAGTACAGCTATCTGGCGTAACACTACTCAGTATTACTTTTACATAATTACATGTATATAGGTCTTAATTAACTTACATATAGTACTTTTACCTGTGGGGTGTTGTAGTTTCAACACAGACACATCTCCAGATGTATTAATGCCTACTACACAGCAACAGCAAGGTGAGTAAGTAACTGCATCTATTGTTCCAATGTTATGACTGCTACTACCTCCTGATGTACGACTTTTCTTGATTGTGCTTCCTAGAAATCCACAAGCAGAGGAAATTGTTGTAATTTATTTAATCACAACTGTAGGCCGACAGATCTTTACCACTGTGGAAGAAAACTGTTGGCCCACAGTCAGCCAACTATCGGTCACCTGTCGACCAATTGTTGATGGAGGTGAGCTATTCTTCACTTTAACATAAAAATGATTCTTCTCTTACTGTATTTTAAACCCTTTCTTGCTGCCAACTGACTGTACATGTATCTCTTATATAACTCATTATAAACTGATTTTCTGTATACCAGTAGATGCCTGGCCCTAAGACACTTCTAAAAGCTTCTAAAAACATGACATACAGTTAGTAGCAGTAAGGAAATCAGTCATCACAATCCTTACCCCCCCTCCCCCTTTTTACATGTATTGCAATGCACCTACACATGAACTGGTTTAACTTACACACATAGAAATATATACTACTTATTAACCAAGTTTGAGGTCACTACAGGGAAATCTCAGACCAAGACCAGTCAATACATCAAGGCAGAGGTCTGAGATTTCCCTGTGTTGACCGAATGGACAAGGTTAATAAGTTATTTATTACATGGCCTTTTTAGCACTGAAATGAAAAAAAACCGGAAAGGATTTTAATATCCCCTTGCTCGCATAAGAGATCATTCAAGGTCATATTCACTGAACCAAAACACACCTGATCATGCGATCGAAACCAGAAGTGACAGAAGAAACAGTTTCCTTGAAAATGAGACAACTTTTGTCTATATTAAAGGAAAAAAATTTTTTTGAAAAATTTTCATAATGCCCGGTCCTTACAAGAAAATCTTGCCTACTCAGCAGCCAATCTGAGCGCGCATACTATTGTGGCTATATAATAAAATGTCTGAAAAGTCAGCAAAACAACAGTAACTGAAACATTCAGTGTTCAGTTGACACATACCTATTTCACTATCAAGTAAGTTTGGTGATCTGGTGTAGAATGTACCATTTGATACCAAAGATACACTGAAAAGCAAAAAGAGTTATGCTGTGTAATAAGTCATTTCCAAGAGGAAAACTAAAGAAAAAGATTCATTTTATGAACAAATCCACTCACCAGTTCAACATTTCAATTCTATCATCATCATAATTAACGAGCAGCAGACAAGCAGGATATGTCAACACGGTTGGTGAAATGTCAATTTTTGGTGATGGAAGGCGAGGAAGGCACAGGCAAACCACTCTGGCAGGATCAGCATATGCGTTGATCATTGTCCATTTCTGAAAAACAAATTGCAGTTCCTATAAACATGACATTCAACATTTGGTTCAAATGGTTGGGATTGTACTGAGTTTGAAGAAGTCCTTATTTGTGTGCACATTCACTGCAGTTGTTTAATATGGAAAAGACATGGTTCACAGCAGCACCGAATGCATGTTGACATACTAGCTTTTTTCATGACCCACCACATGCATATCTAGAAAGCATTTTGTTATGACATATCAAGTTAATGGCTGCACATCACGTGTGCATCATCATCTGGTTCATTACTTATTTCATGCAGCCATTGGTGCTCTAAACATTAGACTGCTCTAAAAGGTCACTCTGATTAACCATACATAACAGCTTACGGAACAATGTTCATACCACGTCAACACAATAATAATTACTGGAAAAGTGTATTCCAGTGAAAGCTCAGAAATGAAATTAAATTTGCATGTTGAATATCAGGTCATTTGTTTGCTTCATATTTTGTGCGTGTACCCTTTATGCACCAGTAAATCACCAGTAAACCAGACAATGAGTTAATAACAATTATTAGAGTCCATCACGTCTGCTCATACTTACATAAACACTAAAGTTGTGAAGAGGCATGTGAGTGGGATCCTGTTGAAATTTGCCGTGAAGTTGTATGGTTTCCTTCTTCATTTCCCATCTTTTAATACAGCTGCCAAATGGACCTGATTTTACATTCATATTACACACATAGTCAACGAAATTCAGTAGTCACAAGAATCATTAAAAATTCATTTTACTGTGATAATCATTATAGGTAATAATAAATAATAATAAAGATATTTTAACAGGGAGCCCACATCACAAAAAGGTGGTTTTCAGTGGGGCCCTGCTTAAAATAAATAACAAATACGATAAAATGATTTAAAAAGTGAAAGTTAAAAATAGAAGATGTAAAAAGTTAAACTTAAAAATGAATATAAGAAATTTAAAAAAAAAAAAAGTTATTAAATATTTCTGATAAGTCTTTTAAAAGTTAAAATGTCAAAAGTGCTTTTTGCTTTGTCGGGTAAAATGTTCCATTCGTGAGCAGCTATAAATGGCTATAAATATAAATATGGCTATTTATGGCTTTGTATTTCTTTACATTATACTACTGCATGAGAAATTTCTGTAATTTGATTGGCTAAGAGCAGTGGTATTTCTGCTTAATTTGAAATACCTACATGTGAAAATTACAAACCTTTTGCGAGTAGTAGTATAAACAAATAATAGCATGATTTGTACGTGATATTTGGCATAAATAGCACTCGAGATATTTCAAAATTGTCTCAAATTTCACTCGCCTAACGGCTCTTGAAATTACGTACAACAATTTTGAAATATCCCTCGTGGTATTTATTCCAAATATCACTACAAACCATGCTATTACCTATACTAATTCCACCAATAAATGGTAAAGTAGAAAGAACCACACCAATATCGTGCCAGTTTCTGGTAAATAATAATTTGTCTCATTCTACATGTAGCATGATATCTTGTGGTACTAAGCATGTATACACATATACATAATTTATGTGATTTAGGTCAAATTCAATTCTCCCATGTATTGATAGTTTTCAGGTACATGTAAAATCAATATCCAATCAAGCCATTGCAGAAGAGCATGTTTTCTTACATTTATAAACATCCCATAAGAACCAGAATCACACTATCCTTATGAATAATATTAGTTTTTGAAAGGCAAATTCTCCAGCTTACCAGCTGTACTAACAAGCAAGGCTTCTCCTGAGTTCTTTGACACAAACTGGATACTGCTGACTTGATAATCTGCAACTTAAAATTAACAACCAGGAACATATTTGTTGTAGTAAGTTAGGTTTCAATGTTAAAGAGCCTTTATTGTTGGCTGTCAACCCTACCCACTCAAGGTCTTTATTGTTAGCTCACTAGCATTGAATACTCGTTTCATATCTTTGTACGCCACCTTGTAAACTTCAATAGAATAATTAAGAAATGTATTTAAATTGTCGTAGCAAATAAAGTGTAGGTGTGTGCACTACAAATGAGAGACTTATAAATTAATCTGTTTGTATTTTTTGTATCTTTAGAAGGACCATACAGAAACAAAATTATTTCATAGAGTTCCACATGTCAGTGTAATTCCATAAACACTATGTGCATGTACTATGGCAGTTTTACAATTCTATGATTCACCTGATCATGTGATGTTCAATACTCAGGGACTTGTCAGAAATTAGCAGAGGGGAAGGGGGGTGGAAAACAGGAGAGAGTCCCAGTTTTTTGAGCCCTTCAAAAGGGATGGTTATGAAAAATAAAAGGTACTGAATCATTTTCCTATTATCACTCTATATAGAATTTAGACATTTTAGTTATCCAGGAGAGGGTCATGGAATTTTAGGACAAGCTCTACGGGAGGGTCACACATTTTAATCCTCTTCCTTGAAAGGTTCAATTTCTTTTCATTGCTTCACTAAAAATGTTCACCCCCTCCCCCTTTCCCCCCCCCCTGCTAATTTCTTTCAAGTTCATGAACATCTTTCATGCACAGGTCAAAGGTTTCTTAGGGATGTTACATGCATTCTGCTTTGTTAATATTACAATGAAAATTATCAAAACATACACTTATCCATTTCATTGTGTGAGTGAGGAAATAAACATGGTAATGGATCAGATAGAATCTGACAGCTATCTGTAACAAAAAAAAAACAAGTATGTACATGTAAGAACCCCTGATGATTTACAAATTATTATTAACATTATTACATTAGTACTATTAAGGTATTATTATTATCATCACTACATGTACAGTAACCACTGATATTGTTCATAATAATATTGAAAACGGTACACTGGAAATACAACAGCATTTCGAATGATACAGTATTAAAAAAGTTATGAAAATTTAATTGCAATCTATGGACTTGCCTGATCCAGCAGTCAGAGACACCCTGTAGAACTGAACAGCACTACAAACAGTTCCATCACTGGCACCAATGATCACTTTACCCTCTGAAAAATTTAAAATACATAATACTGGGCCATACTCTATTACTGACACAATCATCATCACATAACAAAACAATGCTGTAGTGTCCAGCAGTTGTATGAAGGACACATACAGGAACATTCAAATGCAGGAATTGAGTTGTGCAAATATACTTTGTGTGAGGCAGACCCAATAAAGTTTGTGTTCAGTTCTTATGACCTTTGTGGCAGTTACTACACTACAAAATGCAATTACGAAACTAAGGTAATCCCTATCTGAGGAGGACTCATAATGCATTATAAATTGCAAGGCAGGAAAATAGAAACTTTTAGTTCTAGAAATTATGACAGATGAACGCACTCAAATAAATTATCAGCCAGCTATTTTGCTGTACTAATTTACACTAGAAAGTGGATGTTGACCAAATATCACATAATAATTATTCTACTGATAAATCTAGACAGACAGATTTTTCAATCATTCTCCAGACACTTAGAGGTGAAGTTTCAGGTACAATGAACATTAAGCCAAAATCAGTTATGTTTAACCTAAACTACAGGAGAAAACTCCGGATTGTGTCACACATCTAATCTGGCATTACATGCATACAGTGATCAAACTATAACTTACTGCTTGAAAATGCCACATCAGCAACAGCAACTCTGGCTCTAACTTGATCCAAACACTTTCTGACAACCTGAACTTCTGGTTTTATTGTTGTTACACACATCTTACAAAACCAAACAGAAATAACATTTAGTTATTAATTACACTCAGCAATTCCATTTTACTCCAAAGGCAGCTCAAGTTTACAATTTCTGGTGAGGACATCAGAAAAAAATGAAAATGAATGGAAACTTGAAAGTTCATGAATCTCATTTATGTTACACATATCAAAATCCCTGGTTTCATTTGCATTCCAAAGATTGCTTGGAGATCAAGTCCAGATATGTAAGCCTTGTGGTTACCTTCATCTTCAGATTAATTATGTACACTAAAACATTAAAACTGTGAAAACGTTAATTTTAATGGAGGATAAGGTGTCGAAGATAACTGCATGTAAGCACGTATTTATTAGATGACAAAAGCAGTCTGACAGCCAATAACCAAAAGCAGCCAATCAGCCTTCTTCATTTCTGGTTTGTGATGGCTAATATTTTCCTATTGTCCAGCCAGGTAATAGTAATGTCCCAAATAATCCTGTGCAATTCAAAGTCAGATTTTCATCCTTCAAATCAACCTGACAGAAAGTACATGTATTAATTAAGCATTCTGGGGCAAAATTAATGCCAAACCTCTCAATGGATTGTCATACGGTAAGCCAAAAAAGTATACAGTATCCAGTCATGTAATAAATGTCTCGCTGCACTCGGTCCACACTGTCAAGACGTTAGGCCAATATTCTCCCAACACAGCCATCACACTTGGTCAATAAGATACGTTTATTCTAAGTTTTAGTCTCACCAGGCCTGACTCAGTGATGGCCAGCCAACCATCTTTGGACCTCAATCCTCCAGTCTCAACATATGGGTGCTTACTTCGGTTGGTTTTGAATCGCTCCCCAAACCTCTTAGGGATAACTGAATGTGATTCATCTGACAGGCTAAACAAGTTCTGAATCAAGGAAACATGATTAATAGCAATGTATACTGTACCGTGTATATGTGTCATAAGTGAGTTGGCTCATCTAATAAACAAAATATAAATGACATCCAGATTCAAATACTTCTGTTCAGCACTGTAGTGTCTTTGAGCATCAAATTCCATATTAATGAAATTTTTCAAGAACTTATGAACGAGCCTGTAAGGTGAGTGTAATTAATTTGTTGTCTTATAAGTGCTTATATATTCCAAATTTCCCTCAAAAATATTTGATTACTTGTTAATAATATACATGTAAAAATTTGATTTCAAAATCTTGCACTCAACTTCAACCTTTTGTGCTTAATTTCAACTTTCTGCACAGACTGGCTTACTTGACTCATAGGGGTGAATTTTGCCCACGCTAAAGACTTTGCCTTCTGTGCACAAGCAGGTCTTGTTGCTTTTTAGTACCTTCATTAAGTTATTCTTATATGCACGACAATTAAAAATACCTTGATACCAGTGTCTATCCATGCCACTGTCACAAGTCTTTCTCCTTCACCCACATCAACAGTGCAAATACATTCCCACTCATTTATCATGTGATTCTAACATACACAAAAAAAATAAAGAAAATTAATACAAATCCCAACTTACTGTACAAACTATCTATCTATAACAAGGTAATGGAATGCAAAGTTTGCCTAATATGGAAAGGGCTACAAATCCCAAAATTTCCCACTCTTGAAAGCCTACATAGTACTTAAAATACATCTATGCAGACAAGCCAAATGTGTCTGCAGGACTCCTTTCATCTACTTCTGAGAGCATAGATCCACCCTATAACTGAGGTTTCTTCTATTTTTTCTCTGTTTTTAGAACTTACCAAAATCAATACTAGGAAATAAAGGCACTGTTAAGGAATGGGTTGTTAAGGAATGGTTGAAAGGCACTTCACTTTGATATTGCTTGTCATGAGTACACTGTATTTCTATACAAACACCTTAAAAACTATACAAGGCACAATAATTAGAATACTGCAGCAGTAATTTGTACACCAAACAGGTGCAATAAATAAGATTTTTATTTTATTTTGTTACCTATTACCTTCATTGCCCATAGTTTACATACTCCATCAAGATCGGATGACAGAAGCCTTGACCCTGAGCCATCCCATGTCAGGTTTTGTATCAACTCAATGTGACCTGAACTGAAACTGAATAATAATTAATAGAAAACAACATCAGTGAAAGTAAGGGCTTTTTTCAATCCCATCACTTTGCTAGCTATTTGATCACAAGACTTAAATATCATAATTTGTTTTAAATTTACCAAACATTAGTCTCCCACAAATGACTAACAGAAAGATATTTTTCATAGCATCAAAATAAATCTTCCATGACATTTTAAAACAGTAATTTATCTATTCATTGTTACTTACCTGCACACATCCCATGGGCAATCAGGATCCAGTATATGAATTCCATTCGTAATTCTTAAGCTTAAACAAAAAGGAAGGACGAGGTAGACATGCAAAGACAGACAACTGGATAAAAGGTACGGTACTTAAAATACACAGAATTAATGCACTTATCAATTGAAACCCTGACACCCATGGGACATTTCTCAGGATTTGCTTAGCATATCCATCGAAGTCGAGGAGCAAGATGGGAATTTGACTTGTGCAGAATTTCCTTATGTTAATTTATTCAAGTTAATCACTGTTATTTTGATGTATTGCTCGGCAGTTTCCTATAAATTGTTTTTTCTTTCATTTTATCACTTAGATATTAATAATCCTTTGTAATTTGTCTATAAAGAAGTCAAAAATTCGAACAAAATATTAATAAAGTCAGTCAGGGAATAACAAAGGTTTGCCCACCTGGGTGGGGGTTTTACCAGTTAACATGCCCCAGTAGGGTGGGGGTTTGTTAAGATTTGAATGATGTCAAGTCAAATCCCCACCTTGTCCCAGGGAGGGGGTCAGGGTTTCAATTGTAAATCCAATATCTCTCTCAAGCAGATCTGATATGGTTTGATAAATCTACTCTACAAAGTTACTTCAGCCAAGAGTTAATATTGAATTTTTTTTTTCTTTTCGTTTAGCTTTTACACTTTGGGATTTCTACACACTGGTGCTTGTAAATCACTGTACTAGTTCATATTTTTACTGTTAACCGCCCTTAAATGGGAATCCTTAAGTATTTTAATAAATACTCTGGATCAGTAACTGATTTAAAGGCCGATCATGTATGCATGTACATGGGCCCGTCCACTTCATTTACATGTGTCGGGGGCTTTTGAAGAACGAGGTATATCACAATGGACTCTTTTGTTATTCATCAGTATGTAAATAAGTGGACGGGTATTCTGAAGTCTAGCCTGTACATGTAAGGAGAGTAAAATTAAACAGAATTACTTACCTAGTTGCCTGGGTTTTCTCTTCGACAGCAGTGTTCAGTTCCCGGTAGCCAGTGCTGAATGCTATGAGATTCCTACATGACCAAGCTACCACCACTTTACCACAAGCATTACTGTACACGAGCCGAGGAAACAACAAATCAGGTATTTCAATAGTAAATCCAATATTCAATATTAATGACAGCTACATGCACAGTTACGTTGAAGGATTGTTATGGCGAAGGCGGCTAAAATTCATATACACTGTTCAAATCGCACTTTCCTATCTTACGTAGTGTGAGGTTAAAGTCCTAGATAAAAATTGTACCTTTGGAAGGGCCTTGATGTTGCCCATACACAGTTGTATAATAAATCCATCGTTCAGTCCGCCATATTGAATGACCGCAGACCAGGGTCGCATGACAGGAAGTGCGTATCGCGTCTGTTGGTAAAGAACTCGGAAAACAGGAAGTGATTGATCAAGCCGAATAAAAGTGGTTTTACCAACAACTATTCTTATAGTTTTTAAATCAATACAGGCCTTCGCTGTAGATCTCAAGGAGGTAAGGACTGTGTTTTGCCTTTTGCAGGTGAAATCAATACAGGCATTCAAATGACAGCCAATCAAAAGCGGTTGAGTTCCTTGAATGCTATTGTATTTTAGATGTTTACTAAACGTTGTGCATTGCGACACATGATCTCACTAGGCGCTTCAGAGAATATGGCAGCGGATCTCACGATTGCCGATGTTTATGAAGATGCTTCGCTTATTGGGCAAGATATCGAGAAGGTCATCGAAAGATTTGGCCACGATGCAGTAGTGGACTTTATGCCCAAAGTGATTTGCGTTCTCGAAAAACTGGAGCTTGTTATTGGCGAAAGAGAGAAGGATAAGTTGGAAATTGCTGAACTTAAACTGGAAAATGAACGATTATACCTGGATATAAAGCGAGAAGCATGCCAAAGGAGAAAGTTAGATGAGGTAAGTGACTTTACTGGGGGTAAATTGACGCAGTTGTACGAAGCCATTAAAAGAGCAGTCACATGTGCATATGCATAATGAATTCTACGATAGTGTGGTGTCCTCGCGACGACATGATTCGCTTCAAATGAGAAATATACTTTAAGATCTTTGCTTACAATTATCAATTGTATGCGGAACAACTAATCTAAAGGCAACAAGTGGTTTCTCAGCGCTGAGGCATGATTATCAAATGCTTAGGACGCTTGGTGGCAACATGTGAAGTACATGTAAATTTCAAAAATTACTGTAATTGTGTAAGTCGTTTTGTTATGTCTCTGAAATATGTCGTAAGTTTTTGGAAATCTACGTTATATAGCTGAAATTCCTGTCAAGGCTTGCTTCTCGCACACCAGAATCGGCCCAATATTCACGGATCCATATAATTATACAGTGTATGTCCAGAAATTTACGATAACAATTACATATGAAAAGACACAGTGAAGTTCATTGAGTGTTATAAATATATGTAGGTATAAAGGGACTGAATTCTAATAAGACTGGTGTTGCATCGATGGCAAATTGAATCATAAAAATGGCTTACCTAACAAGTTTACAAGCTGAGTTCAACTACTGTAAGGTAAAAGAGAGCTGAGCTAACTTTTCGAACGTAAGGCCTTCTACACATTCGCCCTGACGAAGTGTTCGCGCTCGAAACCAGATCTTCACTTGAACAACCTAATCGATCAAATTTTTTGATAAATGCATTTTTATGACATTTAAATAAGGTTTTTTTTGAGCGAGAAGAGTGCTCGTCTGAACAATATCAGGCGTCTAAGATTGATTGGGTATAATTATGAATCATGTAATTAGTCCATTTTCATAGGATGACAACCTACAATAGCTTGGTTATCTTTGATGAAAGACGAATTGGCAGCTGAATTGGTGTTTTAAAGTTTTCTCAGTTAAGACTGCAGATTTATAACACTGAGTCGTATTGAAAATTAGAGAAGGTTCTCACAGCACCTTTGCATAACAGTATACTGAAATGTAAAATAAACATTCTCTTTAGGGATATTACTCTTTGGTGTGGATGCTCTCACATTCCATTAATCTTTATAAATAGCTTTGGGAAAGCGCGCGCAATGATTGGCTAATACGCACGATCTATTTGCCCAATGGCTACATGCTGACATCAGATTGTGATGTTGCGAAGTCTTATGTTATAAAAGAAATGGTAAACGCAGCAGCTGTGCAACCATCGAGTTATGGATGCACTTGGGAGGTTTGCTAAGCACTCAAGAAGCTAGAGATGCTCCCAACTGCGCCTCGAGCATCTTACGGGGTAGTGAATCATGTAACACTTTACAAAATATCCCGAGGGGTAGTGAATCATGTAACACTTTACAAAATATCCCGAGGGGTAGTGAATCATGTAACACTTTACAAAATATCCCGAGGGGTAGTGAATCATGTAACACTTTACAAAATATCCCGAGGGGTAGTGAATCATGTAACACTTTACAAAATATCCCGAGGGGTAGTGAATCTTGTAAGCCTTTACAAAATATCCCGAGGGGTAGTGAATCATGTAACACTTTACAAAATATCCCGAGGGGTAGTGAATCATTTAAGCCTTTACAAAATATCCCGAGGGGTAGTGAATCATGTAAGCCTTTACAAAATATCCCGAGGGGTAGTGAATCATGTAACACTTTACAAAATATCCCGAGGGGTAGTGAATCATGTAACACTTTACAAAATATCCCGAGGGGTAGTGAATCATGTAACACTTTACAAAATATCCCGAGGGGTAGTGAATCATGTAACACTTTACAAAATATCCCGAGGGGTAGTGAATCATTTAAGCCTTTACAAAATATCCCGAGGGGTAGTGAATCATGTAAGCCTTTACAAAATATCCCGAGGGGTAGTGAATCATGTAACACTTTACAAAATATCCCGAGGGGTAGTGAATCATGTAACACTTTACAAAATATCCCGAGGGGTAGTGAATCATGTAACACTTTACAAAATATCCCGAGGGGTAGTGAATCATGTAACACTTTACAAAATATCCCGAGGGGTAGTGAATCATGTAACACTTTACAAAATATCCCGAGGGGTAGTGAATCATGTAAGCCTTTACAAAATATCCCGAGGGGTAGTGAATCATGTAAGCCTTTACAAAATATCCCGAGGGGTAGTGAATCATGTAACACTTTACAAAATATCCCGAGGGGTAGTGAATCATGTAACACTTTACAAAATATCCCGAGGGGTAGTGAATCATGTAACACTTTACAAAATATCCCGAGGGGTAGTGAATCATGTAAGCCTTTACAAAATATCCCGAGGGGTAGTGAATCATGTAAGCCTTTACAAAATATCCCGAGGGGTAGTGAATCATGTAACACTTTACAAAATATCCCGAGGGGTAGTGAATCATGTAACACTTTACAAAATATCCCGAGGGGTAGTGAATCATGTAACACTTTACAAAATATCCCGAGGGGTAGTGAATCATGTAAGCCTTTACAAAATATCCCGAGGGGTAGTGAATCATGTAAGCCTTTACAAAATATCCCGAGGGGTAGTGAATCATGTAACACTTTACAAAATATCCCGAGGGGTAGTGAATCATGTAACACTTTACAAAATATCCCGAGGGGTAGTGAATCATGTAACACTTTACAAAATATCCCGAGGGGTAGTGAATCATGTAACACTTTACAAAATATCCCGAGGGGTAGTGAATCATGTAACACTTTACAAAATATCCCGAGGGGTAGTGAATCATGTAACACTTTACAAAATATCCCGAGGGGTAGTGAATCATGTAAGCCTTTACAAAATATCCCGAGGGGTAGTGAATCATGTAAGCCTTTACAAAATATCCCGAGGGGTAGTGAATCATGTAAGCCTTTACAAAATATCCCGAGGGGTAGTGAATCATGTAACACTTTACAAAATATCCCGAGGGGTAGTGAATCATGTAACACTTTACAAAATATCCCGAGGGGTAGTGAATCATGTAAGCCTTTACAAAATATCCCGAGGGGTAGTGAATCATGTAAGCCTTTACAAAATATCCCGAGGGGTAGTGAATCATGTAACACTTTACAAAATATCCCGAGGGGTAGTGAATCATGTAACACTTTACAAAATATCCCGAGGGGTAGTGAATCATGTAACACTTTACAAAATATCCCGAGGGGTAGTGAATCATGTAAGCCTTTACAAAATATCCCGAGGGGTAGTGAATCATGTAAGCCTTTACAAAATATCCCGAGGGGTAGTGAATCATGTAACACTTTACAAAATATCCCGAGGGGTAGTGAATCATGTAACACTTTACAAAATATCCCGAGGGGTAGTGAATCATGTAACACTTTACAAAATATCCCGAGGGGTAGTGAATCATGTAACACTTTACAAAATATCCCGAGGGGTAGTGAATCATGTAACACTTTACAAAATATCCCGAGGGGTAGTGAATCATGTAACACTTTACAAAATATCCCGAGGGGTAGTGAATCATGTAAGCCTTTACAAAATATCCCGAGGGGTAGTGAATCATGTAAGCCTTTACAAAATATCCCGAGGGGTAGTGAATCATGTAAGCCTTTACAAAATATCCCGAGGGGTAGTGAATCATGTAACACTTTACAAAATATCCCGAGGGGTAGTGAATCATGTAACACTTTACAAAATATCCCGAGGGGTAGTGAATCATGTAAGCCTTTACAAAATATCCCGAGGGGTAGTGAATCATGTAAGCCTTTACAAAATATCCCGAGGGGTAGTGAATCATGTAACACTTTACAAAATATCCCGAGGGATAGTGAATCATGTAACACTTTACAAAATATCCCGAGGGGTAGTGAATCATGTAAGCCTTTACAAAATATCCCGAGGGGTAGTGAATCATGTAACACTTTACAAAATATCCCGAGGGGTAGTGAATCATTTAAGCCTTTACAAAATATCCCGAGGGGTAGTGAATCATTTAAGCCTTTACAAAATATCCCGAGGGGTAGTGAATCATGTAAGCCTTTACAAAATATCCCGAGGGGTAGTGAATCATGTAACACTTTACAAAATATCCCGAGGGGTAGTGAATCATGTAACACTTTACAAAATATCCCGAGGGGTAGTGAATCATGTAACACTTTACAAAATATCCCGAGGGGTAGTGAATCATGTAACACTTTACAAAATATCCCGAGGGGTAGTGAATCATGTAACACTTTACAAAATATCCCGAGGGGTAGTGAATCATGTAAGCCTTTACAAAATATCCCGAGGGGTAGTGAATCATGTAAGCCTTTACAAAATATCCCGAGGGGTAGTGAATCATGTAACACTTTACAAAATATCCCGAGGGGTAGTGAATCATGTAAGCCTTTACAAAATATCCCGAGGGGTAGTGAATCATGTAAGCCTTTACAAAATATCCCGAGGGGTAGTGAATCATGTAACACTTTACAAAATATCCCGAGGGGTAGTGAATCATGTAACACTTTACAAAATATCCCGAGGGGTAGTGAATCATGTAACACTTTACAAAATATCCCGAGGGGTAGTGAATCATGTAAGCCTTTACAAAATATCCCGAGGGGTAGTGAATCATGTAAGCCTTTACAAAATATCCCGAGGGGTAGTGAATCATGTAACACTTTACAAAATATCCCGAGGGGTAGTGAATCATGTAACACTTTACAAAATATCCCGAGGGGTAGTGAATCATGTAACACTTTACAAAATATCCCGAGGGGTAGTGAATCATGTAAGCCTTTACAAAATATCCCGAGGGGTAGTGAATCATGTAAGCCTTTACAAAATATCCCGCGATCTCCTCGGGGGGGAAAGGGTGGGGGTAATCAGAAGATCTCGGGATATTTTGTAAAGGCTTACATGACCCACTACCCCTCTTACGCTTCTTTAGTGCTTAGCAACCTCCCGCGTGCGTCCATAACTCGAAGGTTGCACGCTGCACGTTTACCATTTCTTCACTTTAAGTGACAACAGTGAACTAGTTAAGCAGCAAATTTTGTACTCTTCTTCTTCTTCCCAACAATGAATGATGCATTTTGATATCCTGTTTCCATATATTAGCTGCTTGCAGTACAGTTATGGAATATGATTAAGGATGGGCCGATATCGATACCAAATATTCGATACCTGCGATACCGAGGTCAGATCGAAAAATACCGGTACTGGCGAAAAGTATCTATGTTTTCGATGCCGCACTTACAACCACGGACAAAGAGGCGGAAAGACTCTGGGCTCGCGATTGGGTGATGCAGTCGTGCGCAGTGGATCGTGCAGTTACCGCAGTCTACGAGACAAAGTGACGTGTGTGCGATGGAAGAGTGAACTGATCGACTCTGCCGAGTCCCTAATCCGGTTTACTTTTCTTAGAATTGACGTGCATGTGCATGTCTGTTTGTAGAAAGTATGTTTGTAGACGTTTTAGAGGTCACTTCTGATTCCCAACTCGAAGTGCCGTAACAGTGTGAGATCAAGCAGATTACGTGACTTTAACGCAATGACGTCATAGTATCGATATCGATATCGAAGAAAAAAGTCAATCGAAAAGTCAACGCGGTGTGGAAAAGTGGTATCGGCCCTAATTCTAGCAAGTACCGGCAAACTTATACACTGACCGGGAGGGTGGCTTATTCCTATCCCTATAAAAATCAATTCTCCATCTCATGCTAGGTGAAGAGACACTTTTCTTACCGCTTTGAATCACGCCAACTTTGAAATACTTGTAACAAACGTTTCAGACTATATATCTCGAACATTGACCAACAGCTGCTAAACGTGAGATACCCGGCAGGGGTGGAGAGGGGAAGTGGCATGCTTCCCACTCTTGTACGTTAATTCAAGGGTTAAGACAGTGGTGTCGGTTACAGCTAGTTTCTCATGCTCAATAAATGTTGTAATATTTTTTCAGGAGCTTTATCAAATTTCTTCCTCTGGGGAAAGTGATAACCTGAAGTCCATGTTAGTAAAGCTACAAGAGGAAAACAGAAAATTGAGGCTGGAATATGAAGTGTCAGCAAGCAACCAACCAGGTATGGTGCTGCACCGGAACAGGAGCCCAATAGAGATGGACTCCTGACTAGAAACACAAATGAGATCATGCGTGGCTTTAACTTACCCTTACTACATTTTGTCGTTGTCATTTCAAGCCACATCCTACAACCCTACCATTTTTCCTCACATTGACATTCATCATGTGGGAACTCAGAGCTCATCTGCTAGGTGTGCCATGCTGATGAGGCCTAACAAGGCCGAAACAGTTGTCCATGGCTGCTGGCTTTTGAGATCAATTTTTCATCTTTTTTTTCTTCTACCACTGTCGCCTTAGTGCGCATATGTGCGCACTGAGGCGACAGTTCAGCTAGTGACTGCTAGCTGTGCCATGCTGATGAGACCTAACAAGGCCGAAACAGTTGTCCGTGGCTGCTGGCTTGTGAGCTCAATTTTTCATCTCTTTTTTTCTTCTACCACTGTCGCCTCAGTGCGCATATGTGTGGCCTTAACATACGCTTACTACATCTTGACGTTGTCGTTTCAAGCCGCATCCCACAACCCTACATTTTTTATGCAAACGCAGGCCTTGTACAATGAGTGTAGTCAGTGAAACACTGGAAAGGGAGAGTAATTTTTATGTCCTCTCCCTCATTCATTTAGGGATGGACCATTAGAAAAGTGATGGGGGGGGGGGGAGGGTGGGGAATTTTCAGCTTTTGTTTTCGCTCACTGCTTGTGCAGGAATTTTTTTTTCAGGTGAACCCCTCTGCACGAATTTTTTTTACTGCGTGTGAAAATTAAAAGTCACCTTCCTTCTGCATGAATTTTTTTTTACTTTCTTCTTTGCATGAATTTTTTTTCTTGGCATTTTCCCTTGCATGAATTTTTTTTGTTTTTTTCCCCACCCCCCATCACTTTTCTAACGGTCCGTCCCTTAGTTTGATATAATTTTAATGAAAAACACTGATTAACATACCGGCAAAAATGACTGTATCGTTAGCATTACAAGCTGCCAGCAAGAGCTGTATTTCTCGTGTTCTGTTCTTTTGCACCTTCTTGATTAGAAGTTTTTTTGCAGTTACAGCTTATATTAGCGCACCAGGAGATGCCGAACTTATGCACAAAATGAAAGAGACGATAGACAACCAACGGGACACTATTCGGAACAAGAACCAGGAGATCAAAAGCCAGAGAAATGATATGGAGGCGGTATGTGTAAAATATTCCTCACTCATCTGTGTAGATAGGCAAACTAATGGATTCCAACATGGCGGCCTTATGATATTTACAGCTTCTCTGTATTTGTAAGGTCATGAGCAGGAGGGGAAGGGGTGGTACACACAGAGAAAGTTTTTCTTATGATAAAGTAATGGGTGGAGAGGGAGGAGAGCAAACTCCTTAGAATACCAAACAACATGTTTCAATGTTGTGTTGGGCACATCATTTAGTTGCTTTGTAAACTGTTTCCCAATCAGCAGAAACTTTGAATTGTTTGTCGCAACGCGAAGCTTGTTGAGTTAATTTTGGAGTATGCGTCTCTGCGGTCACTCAAAATGTATCTAGGTCTCCCTCTAGCTTGGTATATGAGCAACTCTTTAATATGCTTCAGTATAAATACTCAGGTGATTATGCAAAATCGCGCGCTCTAATTAATTGGTTCGCTATCTCGGATTATCAGCCGATAACGGTCACTCAAAATGCATCGAGGTCTCCCTCTAGCTTGGTATATGAGCAACTCTTGTTAAAGACTTTCCTGCCTCCCTAGGACTGTGTTTTGTCTTTTAGATAAAACGTTATTATTCTAGCCGTTTTGTTTGTACAGAACCAATCAGATGAGTTTTCCTGATCACGTGAATTGTAACTCGATCATTGTATATACATTAATTGATATTCTGATCGAAGAGTTTTGAGTAGAATCGAAGAAAATAAACGATTAAAACGACTGCGATTAGCAAGTTTCTTAAATGGCGCCCAACGTGGGGCTGCGAGCTCCTTGACGAGTATAAACAACGATCATGACGACTGAGGAAAAGAAAGAAAGGTTAGCACGATTACGAGCGATACGTGGAGCACAACGTTCCGTTGTTACGAAAAACGTTAGTAAGGTAAAGGACATCATTGAAGATGAAGCATTTACGTTTAGCGATCAAGTTCAGGAATTGGAAGTCACAAGTCGATTGCTGGAAGCAAAACTGAAGACTCTAGAAGACATCGATAAAGAAGTTCTTTCTCTCTGCAGCGTGGAGGAAATTCCACAGGAAATCGAGGAATCCGAGAAGTATGTGGAAAAGATTATCAAATGCCAGAAGAAAATAAGCGATGTTTCTCAGAGGACCGCTGGGGAGACGCCAGAAACGATTCACCCACTTGCAGGACTAATTCAAGCGCTACCCGGAGGCATGCCACCACCACAGCATGCTACGAATCAAGTCAAGGCGAAATTACCGAAACTAATTCTACCTAAATTTCGTGGTGACGTAACGACTTGGACAGGGTTTTGGGAATCATACAAGTCCGCAGTACACGATAACGAAAGCATTTCGAAAATCGACAAGTTTAACTACTTAAGATCGCTTTTGGAAGGTGCCGCAAGCCGAGCCATTCAAGGCCTTACTCTATCGACCTCCAATTACGATTCTGCGGTGGAAATTCTCGAACAACGATTTGGAAGACCGCAGCAGATAATTGCAGCGCACATGGACGAGATTCTCAAACTCCAACCTTGCACCAGTGATCGTCCATCGTCTCTTCGGTTTCTCTACGACAAGTTGAGCGTACATGTGCGAGGATTATCTTCACTTGGAGTTTCGTCACATGAGTATGGGAGTTTGTTAATACCGATTATCATGTCCAAGCTGCCAAACGAAATACGGCTTGAAATCGCGCGAAATTCGACTTCTGACGTATGGCGGATCGATGAATTGTTGGAAACGATCAAAGGGGAAATCGAAGCGAGAGAAGCGAGCGAAGCAATCAAAGCTCAAGAAGTGCCAGGACGGAAACACAACCCTAGTTCGGGAAAATTGAACCCAACTGCGAGTACACTGGTTTCAACGGAAGACAAAATGTTTCAAATTCGATGCGTTTATTGCAATGGGGAGCATTATTCAGCCTCTTGCACGAAGGTTCGACAATCGAAAGATCGAAGAGAAATCCTTCGGATGAATAATCGCTGTTTTATTTGTCTCAAAACCGGCCATGGAGCGAACAGCTGTTTTAAAACAAAGAAATGCCGACACTGCGATGGAAAACATCATCAATCGATTTGCGCAAGAATTGACACGCCAGCGGAAGATCAAAGAAACCTGAATCGAAACGACAACTTAAGACAAACGCACAACGAAAGCACCACAGTAACTACGACAACTGCGAATTCTATGACCAAGGGAACTGTGCTGCTTCAAACTGCAAGTTGCACGGTGGTCAACGGATCCAATTCAATTCCTGTACGCGTGCTCTTCGACAACGGAAGTCAGCGTTCGTATGTTTCATCGAGCGTAACTTCACGCCTTAAATTGAAGCCTGTCAGTTCCGAAAATTTGCACATCAACACCTTCGGGGTCACAAATTACCGGAAACAGAAATGCAATGTTGTAAAGCTGTGTTTACAAACACGAAGTCACGAGGAATTGGAACTTTATGCACTGAATTACCCGGTAATCTGTTCTCCTTTGCCAAGCAAAATCAGTGTAGTTGACTATGTCCCATTTAGAAGGTCTTGATTTTGCAGACAACTTTGACAGCAGCGAATCTATCGATGTCTTGATTGGCTCTGATTACTACTGGGACTTTGTGACTGGAGATTTCATCAAAGGCGATCATGGGCCAACCGCAGTTTACAGCAAATTTGGGTGGTTGTTGTCTGGACCAACCTACGATCAATCATCTAGCAGTGTTGTTTCTTCCAACTTGATTATTTCTGGAGAAAGGAACTCGATGTTGGAAGGGCAAGATGATGAATTGACTGAGAGTTTGAAGAAGTTCTGGGAATCTGAGAGTGTTGGAATCGAGGAACAGCAAATATCTGCCGACAAGCGAATGCCAGAAATCTACCACAACGGCCGCAATTACGAGATTGGATTTCCATGGAAAGAAGATTTTCAACCTTCCAAGAATGGCTATCAGTTGAGTGAAAACCGATTGCGATCACTGCATTTCAAGTTGAAAAGGGATCCAGATTTATTGAGGGACTATGACAAGATTATTCGAGACCAAGAGCAGGCCGGAATCGTCGAAAGGGTTCCTGAAGAAGAAACAAGCATTAACAAGAGCTGGGTTCATTATTCGCCACACCATGCGGTGATCAGAAAGGATCGCGAAACAACCAAAGTACGTATAGTATACGACGGGTCAGCGAAATCGTCCAAGGAAGAACTGTCACTAAACGATTGTTTAGAGACCGGCGATAATTACATTCCGCATATATTTGACATGCTATCAAGATTTCGAAGTAATCTGATTGGTCTTACTGCAGACATCGAAAAGGCCTTTCTGATGGTGAGCATCAAAGAAGAAGACCGAAACATGCTACGATTCCTGTGGTTCGATAACCCAGAGCAAGACAGACCTAAAATCACGCCATTTCGATTCAACCGTCTTTTGTTTGGATTGCGGCCATCGCCTTCGATACTTGGAGCAACAATTGTTCATCATTTGCGCTTGTACAAAGAAAGTGAACCAGAAATGGCAGCGCTACTCGAGAAATCATTTTACGTTGACGATCTGCTTTCTGGAGCTGGAAACGAAGAGAAGACTCTGGAGATTTATCGCAAATCGAAGAGAATCATGGCAGACGGAGGATTCAACCTACGAAAATGGAACTGTAATTCGCTCAAAGTGATGTCTGAGATTTCAAATTCTGAAAGGCCTCAAGAAGATTTAGTTACGCAAAGCAACTTAACGTCGGATGACACAATTGAAGATGATCAATCTTACGCTAAAACAACTACTGGATTGGATAGTCCTTCAACAACTGAGAACACTGTCGTTAAAGTGTTAGGACTAAACTGGAATACTCTCAGCGACGAACTTTTCTTCCATTTTTCCAGTTTATATGAATACGCCAAATCGCTCCCGCTTAACAAGAGGTCAGTTCTAAAGGTTTCATCAAAGATTTTCGATCCGATGGGGTTCTTATCGCCATTTACAATTTGCTTGAAGATTCTATTTCAAGAACTTTGTTTGACCAAGACCAACTGGGATGAGGAACTACAAGGATCCTTACTTCGAAGGTGGAAATCCGTCTTAGAAGAAATAAGATGTTTTGAGACCGTACGAATCCCTCGATGCTACTTCAGCACCACTCCTGTTGAAGTTCAAGTTCATGCCTTCAGTGACGCTTCCGATCGCGCCTACTCCGCAGTGGTTTACTTACGATCTCGTTACGATGACGGTAGAGTCGAGGTGAAGTTAGCCACGTCCAAGGCAAAGGTAGCACCGAGCACCAAACAATCAACGCCTCGTTTAGAGCTTCTAGGCGCTTTATCCCTCGCCCGATTGGTGAGCAAGTTCAATTCAGCCATTGAAGGAAATCACAGAATCGTTTACTGGTGCGACTCCGAGACGACACTCTGTTGGATTAAGAATCGGAGAGTTTGGAAGCAGTATGTACAAAACCGAGTCGAAGAAATTCGCAGCTTAACTACAAAGGATTCCTGGCGACATTGCCCTGGTCCTCTAAATCCTGCTGATTTGCCCTCTCGTGGTTCGACGTCCACAACCCTCGTAACGTGTGAAACGTGGTGGAAAGGACCGAAATTCCTGTACCTGCCTGAATCCGAATGGCCCGAGGATCGAACGTCTCAGTCCGAAGATGAAGTTGCGCTTCAGGAAGTTGTTAAGACGCCGCCAACTACTGTTCACTCACTTGTGAATACATCAGCCAGCATGCCAGAGAACAAGATTGACCACATAGTCGATATCAATCGATTTCACGATCTAACAAAATTACTTCGTGTAACTGCTCTCGTTATTAAGGCTGTCAAGTGTTTCAAGAATAAAGTTACTCATGTGAAGGGTACCGAGAGAGAGCTAATGAGATTAAGTGCAACAGATGTAAAGGAAGCTGAACGCCTGTGGATCACATCAGTTCAAAGGTTGTCCTTCTCCAAGGAGATCGCATTTCTTCTGAGTAAAGACCGCAGCTCTACCCCTACAACGTACGTTACACAGTTTGGACTGTTCTTAGACGAAGGAGTTATCAAGTGTAAGGGGAGACTCAACAATGCACCGTTACCAGTGCAGACGAGGAACCCCATTCTACTTCCAGCGAAACACGAATTCACCCGTTTATTGATCAGGCAGACGCACGAGTCTGTTAAACACAGTGGTATAAGGGACACTTTAACGACACTACGAGAACGCTACTGGGTACTGCGTGGACGGGAAGCGGTGAAAAGGTTTATTCGAAGTTGTGTTATTTGTCGTAAACACGAAGGAACAGCATACAGCCCTTTACCTCCCGACGACCTGCCGAGTAACAGAGTCTCAGATGATCCACCGTTTACGCATATAGGTCTCGACTTCGCCGGACCGTTGTACGTCGACACTAAGAATTCAGAACAAGAAAGTAAAGAATCACAGAAAGTCTATGTGTGTCTCTTCACTTGCGCCTCCACTAGAGCTGTACACTTGGAACTCACACGAGGACTTAGTGTTCAACCATTCTTACTTGCTTTACGAAGGTTCACTAGTCGAAGGGGACTGCCTGCTACCATCACTTCAGACAACGCCAAGACGTTCCGATCATCCTCTCAAGAAGTACGAAGGATAACCCGAGCAGAAGAAGTTTGGCGATACCTTGCGAACAAGCAAGTTACCTGGAATTTTATTGTCGAGAAAGCCCCGTGGTGGGGAGGATTCTGGGAACGTCTTGTGAGAAGTATCAAGAAACCCTTAAAGAAGATCCTAGGAAGGTCGATTCTCAGCTTTGACGAATTGCGTACTGTTTTAGTGGAGATCGAAGGCGTTATCAATTCCAGACCCCTTACGTACGTGTATGATGACGAAGAATCCATCTCTTACCCTTTAACACCTTCCCAATTGATCTATGGTCGACGAATAACTTCAACTCCGAATGCTGCTCACTATGAAGTTATCAGCACAAATCACTCACTCACGAAGAAATCTCGTCATCATAGACAGGTTCTTCAACACCTCACCAATCATTGGCGTCGAGAGTACTTAAACGAGTTGAAAGAGCGATCTCAAGTTGGTAACAAGGGGAGCAACAGACGGCGTATTGCCATTGGAGACCTTGTGTTGCTGAAAAACGATTCAACGAGTAGAGCTTTCTGGAAACTAGGGAAAGTAGAAGAGCTTATTCCCGGAAGGGACGGCAACGTTCGAGCTGCTATAGTGAAAGTTATCAGTAATTCAGGTCGTCCATCTCATCTAAGAAGAGTCTTACAGCATTTAGTGCCTATCGAAGTCAAAGTTCAGCCGGAATCTACGGTAGCTAATGAAGTCCGACCCGCGGATCAAAATACAAGGCCGAGACGCGCAGCAGCAGCCGCTGGCGAAGCTTTACGACGACATGCAACTTAATATTGTGTAAATAAGTTATTCGCTTTCACGAAATAACTTAGGGGAGTGTTAAAGACTTTCTTGCCTCCCTAGGACTGTGTTTTGTCTTTTAGATAAAGCGTTATTATTCTAGCCGTTTTGTTTGTACAGAACCAATCAGATGAGTTTTCCTGATCACGTGAATTGTAACTCGATCATTGTATATACATTAATTGATATTCTGATCGAAGAGTTTTGAGTAGAATCGAAGAAAATAAACGATTAAAACGACTGCGATTAGCAAGTTTCTTAAAACTCTTTAGTATGCTTCAGTATAAATACTTAGGTGATTATGCAAAATCGCGCGCTCTAATTAATTGGTTCGCTATCTCGGATTATCAGCCGATAATCACCTCGACGAACAAAATGGCTGCCAGTCGTTCGCGCTTTTGTTGAAGTAAACTTTTTTCGTGTTGTACAATGCTTTTTACTTTCTTTTTTTTCGAAATAATCACCTGTGTATTTATACTAAAACAATTATTCGCCTCAGGCTCAGTGGATCATCTGTGAATGTTCATCTCGACTTCGTCTCGGTGAATATTCACCGATAATCACTTCGCCTTCGGCGAATAATTGTTAAGTAACAACCTTTGGTAAGCACGTTCGTTGCAAATGTTTGCGGTAGGAGCTGCTCTTGTTGCGGTTGCATAGGTGCAGTGTTGTGTCCAGGTTTTATTGGGCAGGGGTCCTTGGGACCCCTTGGAAAAATATTCCAGATAGTCCAGTCCAGAATTTTGGGGTTCTATCATAAATATTGATTTCAATCACCTCTTAATTTGATGATGAAGACGAGTGAAAAATCGCATTGTCGGTGTCCGCCATTTTGAAAACTGTGATTACTGGGCCGAGTAAATGTTTCTTCGTTCACCTCCGCTTGACGATACGGCTCTCTCAAACTAAAAAGCTTTTGTTATGAGAAGTCAGAACTCAAAAAATGCGGAGCGAATGAACGCGAAAATCCGTCATTGCTAGCAATTGTGCATCAGAAAGCATGACGCTCCAGTGTTCATCTTCGGAAGTTCGTTGTTCCGCACGTGGCAAGCGGATTGTTTTTCTTTGCGTCGGAAGTGGAAGAAATGTGCATATATTTCAAGTATGATATTTGTGCGTCCACAGGGACCCCTTCTTAGTATTTTAGGGGGTCCAAAACGCAAAATATCGCGTCCCAGGACGCAATGACGCGCTCTGGATGCAACACTGTTAGTGTATCCAGGAGCTTCTATATGACTAATCAAATTAGTTTTTTATTTCAGATTGAAGAACAGATTGAACGGTTGACGAGCATAAACCAAAATATAAGGAGAAGTTTGGCTTCAAGTCAAGAACGAATAACTTTGTTAGCGAAAGAAAAAGCTGAGCTACAGACTGAACTCCGAGCATTCAGGCGGACAAGCCAACAGGAACTTGAAAACGACGACGAAAATTCCGAAAATGAAAATTCCACGGACAGTGATTTGGAATTGGAACAGTACGGAAAAACACTAGCCAATGAGATCGAGAAAGAAGCAACACAGAAATACGAGGATGAATACACAGAAATTGAGGAGTCGCCTTCCATGGATCAAAATCCACCCCCCAAACCTCCACGGCTGCATCTAGAAAACCAAGATAAAGAAGAGCACAGTGAGTCAGTGAACAACAATACAAATTTACTGATTAACGAAGAAAGGACGGCAAAAAGAATTCAAGAAAACGGAAGTGATGTCTCAAATCAAGAAGAAGGTGACTGGGAAATTGTTGAATCACAGAATCCATCCATCAAAGTGGAAGACAAACCAGTGGAACGAACCGGAAAAGGAAAAGAGGAACGCGATAAACAAGATCCTAATCGCCCTAGGTACACTAAGGCAGAATTACTGGAAATTCTCATTGAAAGAAACAAGTTGAAAGAACGCGTTTGGGCGTTACAAGAAGAGCTCGCAATTTATAAACCTAGGTAAATAACAACGGTGATGGAGTAATTATAAAGTATAATGTGCTATATCTTAAGTAAATAATAATAATAATATATTAGTATTTTTCGATTATTGGCTGGTAGTGTTCTTCTGATCAGGTTCTGGCTGCAATACGAACGTTCTCTTCAGCAGTTCCCCTAGCGTGGTCTGGTCTTTTGGGGACTGATTGTGTCAGTTCTTATGGAGGGGTTTTCAGTCTGCTTGTCGAGGCTTGCGATTCACAAAGCCCTTCTGCGCTAATACTTATGTTGTTTATTTATTAGAAAAGCCCTTTGTTTTCTAGCAATAGGTTAGAGGATTTGTCGCGAATTTAAGTACAGGTTTACATCGCATCTAAGCTCAAAGCAGTTAGCATACTACCATAATCCTATTTATTAACAAATAGTTAGAATCAAAAGGCCGTTCTTTCAACAAACCAATGCATTACATTAGATGGAAATTAATATCGATGTAGAGTCGTAGGTAGTTTCTCGATGTTTTTAATTGTCGACTTTTGAGTCCAGTTTATTTAAAGAATGTTTGCAGGAAGGACAAGTGATGTAGACGATGAGTGCAACTCGTTCCAGACAGTAATTGAAGTTGAACTTAGTCTCTGCTAAATCAGCAGAGATCCAGTGGCAGAAGATGTTATTACAGAGAAATGGGTTGAACCTGAATAATATTTCGGCCAACCTTACTGATTTTGATGAAAAAATAGCTGGACTTGATTGTTCAATTTTTCTTTTTTCTGTTTTTGTAGTGATTTGCAGGGGGAAGAGAGCAGTAACCTTCGTAGAAATTCCATGTCGCCTCGAAGAGAGACAAGAAAAGAGGAATCTGGTATTTCAAGAATGTAAGTATTTTTTATATTATTATACTTTAGTATAAATACTCAGGTGATTATACAAAATCGCGCGCTCTGATTGGTTCGCTATCTCGGATTATCAGCCGATAATCACCTCGACGAACAAAATGGCTGCCAGTCGTTCGCGTACTGATGAAATAAAATGTTTTCGTGTTGTACAATGCTTTTTCTTTAGTTTGTTGAAATAATCACCAGTGTATTTATACTAAAACAATTATTCGCCTCAGGCTCAGTGATTATCGGTGAAAATTCACCTCGACTTCGTCTCGATGAATATTCACCGATAATCACTTCGCCTTCGGCGAATAATTGTTGAATATAGTTTTTTTCATTTTCTAGTGCGACTACTCGAACCGTAGCCTGCGAACGCGAACGTTTTTCCGGTACTCGATTCTCTCTGCTGGAAAGAAACGTCTGCGAATCCGAGCTGCCAAACGATTTCTGTGATGTAATAACTTTTGTTTGATCATCGTCCAATCAGATTTTGCGATAAAATAGCACCTCGAGTCTTAGCTCGAGTTCCGCGCGCTCGCGTGATATAGGCGAGATTCACAGTTGTGGTTTCCTGAAAATCTCCAACTATGAATGAAACGCCTGAGAAAATTTTCACTGGCAGCGCGGAATGTTGTGTTCTTTGTAAGACAAGATTCTCCGCTTAGTATCTCTTTTAATTGTATGTCAGTCGTTAATTCGGTTAAGGATAGGGCGCTGATTCCCAGGGAATTAAGGCGTACTACTTGATCTTTCATAAGGCTTCTTAGGGGAGAAATCACGACGACAATATTTTTGTCCTCAGTGGATAGCAAGCATGAGTATACTACCGGCAAAGCCTGATAAATTATCGACTTGCCGAACCCCGAGGCCAAATTGGCAAAAATATCCTTCTTCTCACGAACAAGTTACTTTATAGAGTCTTCCTGGTGCTTGTTTAGTCCATCGATTGCGAAAATCTCGTAGCGAATTCTAAAGAATCTGCCATTTTTGTTTTTCACGCAATCGCCACGTGAACCTCGTAAACCCCTCGCGAGTTAGTTCTGAGTTTTTAAGAGCTCAACAGTGATAGGCTAGTAGTTATTTCTTTACTGAAATCGTTTGGCAGCTCGGGTTCGCGGACGTTTCTTTCCAGCGCAGAGAATCGATTACTGGAAAAACGTCTGCGTTCGCAGGCTACTCGAACCAAGGCCTCCCAGATAAATTTTCATACAAATTTTGAATGTCTATTTTTGACGCTGAACAACAGATTTGTGACAAGTTTCTACCGACTAAGATGATTCTTTTTCAATTTTGATATGTAATGTACAGTTAAAGAGCAAATTACATGCATTTTTAGCGAAATGTAAAACATTTGTAAAGATTCTATTGTTTGGACACTCGATCGTGATTGGATAATTTGTATGAAAATTTGTTTGGGTACCCTTGGTTCGATTAGTCGCACTGTAGGTATATATTTTGGAGATATATTTTCTGTGTTTTATTATTATTATTCATCCCTGTTTATTGAAATACAGTCGAAGCTCTCGTAAGCGGACACCCTCGGGACGGGACAAAAAGTGTCCGTAACTAGAGCTGGCCGCTTACGAGAATGGTTCTTGTAAGCGGCCATTAGAGGTGTAGGGGATAGATGGCCGCTTACAAGGGTATATTCATGTAAGAGGTGTTTCGAAATGTAAACCGTACGTGGATGAACACAAAACAAACACTGAAATATGGTACTGTAATTACTGTAAAGTCATTGTGAGGAAAGATGATGTGAAGTTGATTGATAAAAACAAGATACAGGGGTTGTTAATAGTATTTTGTTTGGGGTGTCCGCTTACGGGAGCTTCAAAACAATGAAAAAGTAAAAGTCGTTATCTCTTAAAGTGTCCGCGGCCGCTTACGGGAATGTCCGCTTACGAGAATGTAAAAATACAGAGTTTGTATGGGAGTTAAAACGGGGTTTCAACCAAGGCGGCCGTAAGTAGAGCTGTCCGCTTACGAGAGTGTCCGTTAAGAGAGCTTCGACTGTAGTTAAATAATTAAATAGTTAGCTGGCTATGTCTCAGAATGTATTCATATTTTTCTAAACTGAGTGACATTCTGAGTAAATAACATTTGTTTCAGAAAATCTCTCTCATCCAAGTCTGAACGATGACCAGGTTTTGCCACTACTAAAACTTTGCGATGTATTTTCTTGCAGCTTCCATATTTTTGCTAGGAAAGGAGAATCATGACTTAACTGCTATCTGGACTCTCCTCTCCGCATGTGTTGTTTTGTTCAATTCAGTGTCATTGACATTTTGATGTCAAGTGATCAGCATGAATCTTCTCCTCAGCACGTCACTGTGCTTGCCGCCATGCATTGTTAGAGAACAAAGAACCTGATCAGCCGTACTAAGAGTCCCAATGGTGACCAACATGTATTTTTTGACTTTATGTTTTGAGTTAGTGGCAGTTTATGTAGAAAAGTTATGAAATGTTGAATAGAAGGACACAATATGAAGGATCGGACTCTGGTGAGAGCCTGGTGAAGCTAAGAATGATTGATGGCAAATCCCTCCTCAGTCTCCTGCCCTTGTTTAACTGACGTCACAGATGCCAGCTGTGATAGTCTTGGTGTCAAATGTCGAGTCAGGAGGAACAAAGGTTTTTGGTTTTCGTTTAAAGTGCCATGTCGGTGCTGGAATCAATTCAATATCTAACACGACTACTGAACAAGTACCACACAACACTAGTGTGTCCCACAATGCACTACTGCCCCTTGCATGTTCAGCTACAAGGAACCGGCGACGTCTTCTTTCCAGGGCAATTCTTCACGCCTGGGACAATTTGTTATTTTATATCAGTAAACAGTTTCCAGCAAAATTCTTTAGATATTATAATAACGCAGGATAAGAATAACGCAGCAGGCTTTTTCGGGAAGAATTTTTTTCCAAGGGCGAAATAGAAACTAAATCTTGCTGTCTAATTTTTGACTAAGATTTTCGATTTTCTTCATTGATATCTTATGAAAGTATTTTGATAAAGAGCAATTGATTTTGTACTATATTTTAAGTTATCCTTTTCGCAATCTACCAGTTTTAAGTATATTCTTATTGATTGTAAATTAATTGAACTTCGTGTTGGACGAAGTCAGTAACTATTAACATCAGATGTTTATTAAATATCTTCTTTCGGCATTTCTAGTGGAAAGAGTCTTTTAGAGAGTCTTTTCTTTACTCGTATACTGTATGCACATCACCTTACATATTTTGGGCAGAAAGAGGAATATTTGTTGGGAAATAGAAATACAGTTACAAGAATCTTGCAGAATTTTATGCCAGAGGGGAAAGTTGTATTCCCCAAAGTTTAATAATGAACAGTGGGAACTTTTTTTTTTAAATAGTTTTTATTGATTTGCAAACATGTATTACAAATGTTATTAATATTAATATTAATGATAATTACAAATAATAACTAATAACTAACAGTTAATTTAATTCACAATTTAAATATTTAACAATTTAACTAAATAAAATTTTGAAAAATGATAGGGTTGTGGGATGTGGCTTGAAATGACAACGTCCAAATGTAATAAGGGTAAGTTGAGGTCACACACATGCGCACTGAGGCGACAGCGGCAGAAGGGATCAAACCTCGTCGCCACCAAAAAAAAAGTGAGAACTTTTGCCTCAAATCGGTTTCACGACTGCAACGCGTCTTATTAATAAAGCTATCTATTTGAAACTAAGTAATTTAAAGGAAAAATCAGTTATGGTGTGCAGAGCGGGTGTGACTTTAGTGGAATGGCGTGGTTTTTCCAGCATTCCGTAGTAACAGGACGAAGCACGTCGTATTCAAACAGCTATAGCATTGGTTACAATAGCAAGGGATAATTAAATTTTGACGGTATCTGTACCAAGTACTGATAACTGTGACTAACGACTCCAACCGGTAGAAGAGGAAACTGATAAGATGCAAGAGGAACTCGTGTATTGCTGGTGTTGTGTAATTTCTAATCAAACACACTGTGTTCTTGGCTTTCAACACCTTCACATTCTTTGGCCCCGCCACGTCATAACCTTGTAATTTGAACACTGGCACCAGTAGTAGTTATCTATCTCGCTAAACAATAATTTTGCCGCCGCTAAATTAGCGGCGCCAAGGCTTGAAGACCTTGATATCATATTTTACTCGCGTCAAAGGTATTCTATAGAGAGTCTTTTGATACTGTCACAATGCAATATTAACCATGGTTCCAATAGTGCCTCCTTGAACAATACACTGACCCAAGTATATCGAGACGGTAAGTCGATTAGTCTTTGTATTTGTCGTTCAGTACGAAAGCAATGTATTTGGCGAAGGAACTTATACCAAGAAGCTGTATCGAGTTTCCTCGACACAAACGTTGCCCTGCAACATGTTTCGCATCGTAACTGTGCAATCTACGGGCACAGAATAGAAGACACACCAAGCCTACAGACCACAAAGACTTCAGGACTTGTACTATACTAAAGCCAATTCCACGCTGTCTGACCGAATATATAATAGCGCACACGTCGTATGATCATTGTGAGATCTGAGCAGAGAAGCAACACACCGAATCCTTAGAAAGAAATTAAGGTAACATATTTGAAAAGTTTCAGTGGCCAAAAACCTCTTTACGAAGATCAAGTATTCGACATGCTTGCTCCTCAGTCTTCCGCGCACCTCATACGTTTCAATATCTGTTTGATATTTCCGTTATCTATTTTTCGAACACAGAGTGTTCATAATATAGCGTGATACTACTTCATGTTTGATGTGTATAACAGGTACCGATCTAACTAGGACACACTACTGATAGTCCTCTCATGATATCTAATCTCTTTTTGTTATTGTTGCATAGCTCACTCTCACGTCTTTGAATCCTAAACATTACTAAGTTACCACATTTTCCGATCTTTGAATTGAACAACCAATACAAGCAAAAACCAGTTTCCTTGTAGGCCAGGCGGAAGAATCATTTCACAGAAAATATCACGCAAACTTTAGCAAACAATGAATTATGTCACTGTCCGTGAAGGGGTTAAGCTGGAGATATCATGCCCGAATTTTATACGCAATATTCTTTTTTCAGTGTTATGTTGTATGTTACAGTCAACTGCGTTGGAGCAAGTCGTGAATTAACAGGTTCTAAACTCGCTGTTGACAATGAAAGCTCCCGAGCTGCTTTGAATAACAATGTCACGTTTCCTCACAAAATATATTTAGACTTGGTGGATTAATGGGCTAGGGACTTCAACTCGTTCAATCCCAGACTGTACGTCCAATACACCGATTGCAAATATGGCGGCAAGCGCACCATAGTGAGGCTGTTCAGTAGTAACCGTTGCTAAGGCGAAGCATTTTCTGTTTTTGTACGCCAGTGCGTGTTCGAGTACACAGCTTTTAAGCCGCTTTCTTTTGTATTTATCGGAAAGGAGTATAAATACGTGAAATACGACGAAAATAACACGATTCTCTACTTCGAAAGTGGCTTCAGTTTGGTATGTACGCTTTTATTGATGTTTTGCCAAGCTGATATGAGAAAGTAGTTTCGTGCACTGTTTGCCGAAACCGTAGCCGGAATATTTATTGTGATTTGAATTTCATTGTATTAAAAGTGACTTAACAGTCTCATTTTTGTTAATGGTTCTCTCACATGTTTAGAATTTTAGTTCTGGTGTGTTTACTGGTGAAATATGCCCGATAACTGTTGCGTGCCTTTGTGTTGCAAGAGCGGCTATCGCGTCGGGGCGGATGGGAGAAAGGTTACCTTTCACAACCTTCCAATAAAAGATCCTGTTAGACTAAAGGTACATCTTTTTAATAGCTTAATTCCTTCGGTTGTGATTATCTTACAGTGTTATACCCTTCTTATAACATTTCTCGATAAAACCACTTTTTCAGACTTGGCTTGTGAAAATTCGACGAGATGTATCCTCAGCATTTCAAATTACGGAACGAACTAAGATCTGCTCGTTGCATTTCAAGCTCACCGATTTTCGCGTGAGCTTAGCAGGTCGCCGTTATCTTAAAGATGATGTGGTTCCCTCGATTTTTCCGTGGTCGGCAGCATCCCCTAAACGGAAATCGCCTCGTAAGAGGCTATTCAACCCTCCCAATGCTCACAAGCCTTCCTGCAGTAGTGAAAGGTCTAGAGAAATCGATATAGATATTACAAATGCAAATCAACTCAGCGACTTACGCGAGCACATTGCGAGGCTAGAACAAGAGAAAACTACTCTTCAAGTAGAGAATAAACGTCTTCTGGAAACCGTCGATGAACTCCTCGATGGCCAGTTTGGCATAACAAAATTTAAAGACTCGGACTCAGACGTCAATTTCTATACCGGTTTCCCAAATTATCAAACTCTCCTAGCTTGCTACCAATTTTTAACCCCAGGTGAAAATGGTGAAAATATTGTTTACGTAACTAGTTTAAACGACGACTTGGAGTTTTCGACGCTTTCAAGCGATCTTGATGGAACCCGGGGAAACAAGCCTGGAAGACGTAGGAAACTTGGTAGTATGGATGAGTTTTTCATGGTCCTGGTCAGAATGAGACTTGGGTTATTTGAACTTGATTTGGCACATAGATTCCGGGTGCATGTTTCTACAGTTAATAGGATTTGTATTTCGTGGATCAATTTTATGTATCTAAAATTTGGGTACCTAAATATTTGGCCAGACAGGGAGGCTATAAACAAAGCAATGCCCCAGTCATTTCGGGATAAATACCCTAACACAAGGGTTATTATTGACGGTACAGAAATTAAGTGTCAAACCCCTTCCTCTCTGGTATTGCACAGTGAAACTTTCTCTACCTATAAGAGCCACACGACATTCAAAGGACTGATTGGTATTGCCCCCAGTGGTCATATAACTTTTATTTCCCAACTGTATGCTGGTAGTATATCTGACAGGGAGCTAACAGTAAGATCAGGTCTACTAAACATGCCCTTTTCCCATGGTGATGTGGTGATGGCTGACAAAGGGTTCACCATTTCTGACCTTCTTGAGCCTATTGGTGTTGGCCTGAATATCCCACCCTTTCTTGGATCAAGAAGTCAACAGACCCCTTCAGAAGTCATTGCAACCCAGGAAATTGCTTCAGAGAGAATACATGTAGAAAGAGCTATAAACAAAGTAAAGAACTTCCAGATTTTTAATCAAGTAATTCCACTTTCTTTGGCTGGCAGTCTGAATCAAATGTGGACTGTTTGTGCTATGTTAACAAACATGCAAAACCCCATTATTTCTTAGCTCAATTTTTTCTCCTGAGTCAGTTCAATGTAAATAATACTATTATGATACAATATGTTTGACATACTCTATAAAAATAAAACATGTCATGATGCTATGATGTTACTTGCTGTTGCAGAAGTTACTGTACATGTTGTTACAGCACATGCGCCAGCTGGCACTTCTTGTGCTTTTAAATATTTAGCATAATGTTTAAAGAAAAACTGCTCTAATTTCAACAACATATTAGCAAAAAAATCAGCATCAAAATAAATACGTTGAATCACCATCCCCTTAAATGTATAGGTGACAAAATCACACCACTTTGTCCCGGTTATTCCCATCTGCCCCTGAACTTGGTAGTAGTACTTGTGGCTTGTCTTAAGTGCTGGGAAGTCATCTTTCATTTCCAGATGAAAATGACTGTCACCAGAACAGGCTGTCTCTGGGGTGACATTCCTGTGTTTGAAAGGGCATTTAATTTCAACAATCCCGTAAGGGTTGTCCTCTGTCTCATCAATGACCTTACTGTCTGGTGAGCAGCCAAGGAATGGGTATGCAGGGTTTACAACAAAGCCTGATGGAAAGGTCTTCACAGGGTGGCCACTGTGTTTCAGGTAATTGTGGTACTGTTCAAGGGCTTTACCTTCATGTTCAATGCCATGCTTTAAGGGCTCTGGTAAATTTCTTAGGTTAATGGAGGTATTCTGGTCTCCAACTAGGCCCTTGAGAAAAGCACAGCTTACAGATTTCCGACTCAGGATGTCTCCAAATGTAGAAGCTGTAAGTCTGAGTCTCCTTTCAGACCACCATCTGCTACTGCTACGCTGTGATTGTGTCTCAGCCTCGAGTGTGGAAGTAGCATTTTCACTAAGTCTTAGGGAGTCATAAAATTGACGATGTTCAATGGGGCACTGAGTTATTGTAAAAAGGGGGAAAACTAAAGATATTGGGAAAGGAGGAAAAATTGTTCTTGGTATTTCATTAATGTTACGTTGCTTGGACAGGTCAATATTACATACCACTTTGAAGTTCCCTTCAGTGGGTGCAAGCTGATAGCTTAAATAGCCTCCCAAGGGTGCTGGCCCAACCTTAGTAGGTACCTTTCGATCTCCAGCAGTCATGTACAAACTGATACCAAACCTTTTGTTTACCTGTTGCAAATGGGCCTTAAAATTTTGAATTTCGGTGCTGCTGGGGACTGCCTTGAGCGCAGGATACAATGAACAGGTAATACCAGGTGACGTTTGATGTAAAATACTATCCCCACCTGGCATATCTAATTTAGGCTTCTTAAAAATCATATCCATTAATGGCTCTGAGGAAATATTTCTCCCCCTGGGCTTGTGCCACTGTTGGGGAAGGGAGGTGCAAACCAAATCATGAGGAAGCAATTTAGTTTTTGTAATATAATAGTGGGAAACAAGGTACATCAGGCCTATGGCATGGTTGCAGAACCCTAGAGACCCAGCTACACAGCTACAAGATGCTGCTAGGACATCGTGAGGGTGCTCAGTTCCAATGGCTAATCTTATTTTATGCGGGGCTTCACTTTTTCGAAGACTTCGGTAGCAACGGGCTCTAAAATAGAAAGTCTTGCTTTCTTGGTGATGCTTAGCCAAAACGTTGTGCAGATATCCTTCGATAAAGAAACTGACACCACGTTCAAACGGTTTCATGACCATGTAGTCTGGGGAACTTTGAATGTTCTTTCCCGAGGTTTGAACATATCTCACTATGTTATTATAAGTGAACGGGGGAAGGTCTTCCAGACATTTGCTCATATTATCCTCCGTGGGACAGAATCGGAACTTCTCTTCGTTCTCCCTAAGAAGATCCACGTCGGTTTTTTTGATTTGATCACGATAAACGGTTTCCGCTCGATCGTCATTTACAACATTGTTTGCAGTTTGACGATCGTCCGTTGGCAAGGATTTCTTTTCTAAGACCTCCTTAACTCTAGAAAAGGACATAAACAAACGACGCCACATGTTCAATTTGCAATCGGAAAGTCGAGAATAAAATGAAACGAACGGCAAAGATGCGTAAAATTTTATTTCAGAAACACGAGGCCCTTACTTTGCAACGAGCTGTGCCTTGACTTTTAACCCTTTGAGGCTGACATTATTCGTTCGCAGAAGTTGCCTGAGTTCCCCCACATGCATCTTCTCTACGGGCCTTTCCATGCTCTTCACTAGTCTGAACATTTTCAGGTTTCAGGAAAAGAAAACATACAGTGGAGATCAACGAGGAATTTCAATGAAGTACTTCGCCACGATCCCGTTTATCGCCGCGACACATTTACATAACAATGCAAAAGCAAACCCTACTATAATAAAAGCACTGACCTTCGAAGCAGTTCAGCTGTGTATTTAGAATATCTGGGGCCTAATTTTTCCCAAAACGTATTTTCTCTGGATGTATTCTGAGCTAAGTACACGCTGCAAGATACACTTGAAAGGTTCTAACAGAACCGCTCAGCCCTTAGCAACGGTTACTACTGAACAGCCTCACTTTGGTGCGGTCGTCGCCATATTTGCAATCGGTGTATTTAATGGGGACCAATTGTAATGAAGTGGATGCGGCAATTTGTGTGCTTGCTGTTTCTGAGACCCACATACAAGATTTCTCATTGTTAACGAATTATAAACAACAAATCAATGGTTGAGGAAAATGGAAAATTCGTATCGTAACCAAAACATGCTTTGTTAGACTCGAACCATGAGCTGGTGTTACCGAAGGTAATATTTCCGCACCAAACAGTGATAACGTGACACCGTGTTTACGGCAGGAACCATTGTGCTTCTATCGCTCACTGATCGATGGTAATGATAATGCGTTCAAAGTTTCGCGTTGCTAAGATTCTTTAAAAATTTTCATTCGATCAAAGAGAAAGATTCATTTAGCTGCTGGAGATCGCCGGCATTTTTGAATGCCTTAAATAGTTTTCAGTCTTTAGTGGCGGCCAATTTCCTGATCGATGTTTCTCTATCTAATGTTGCAAGTACAACTGGTCTTATCAACGGGTTTGATAAACTTTTTTTTCGTGTTTCAATTTCTCTCCGACGCAGCACCTGTTAAAACCGAACCGCTCTGTATGCCCTTTTACTTCTGGCCTGGTAAACAACCAGGTATAGTGTTTGATACGTGAGATGTAATCTACGTGTTTTAATAATTGAACCATACAATTAAACCTCGGCGGATGGTCGTAAACTTTAACCATAAGAGATGAGATACTGGCAAAGTTCATTAAAATAATTCACTAAAGTTATATAAGCTCTTAATTTTTATTTCTCTTTACGTTTGTGAAGACAAACTCGTAAGTAAAGTGTTTTGAAGAACTGCAGCAAACTTCGCTTTTTCACCTCAGGTTTTCCTCCTGTAAGAGGATTGAAAAAGAAGAATGGCGTCACCGTTGTCGGGGTGAGTTAATTCTAAAGTAAAGTACCATAAAATCGTCTTATTTAAAATAAGACTATCATGATACTATCCAGACGTTGGACGTGTTTATAAGCATATGCAGGAGTAAAAAGCAAGTTCAGTGGAATTGACGAACTAGCTCTTAGAAAAGCCGACTAGGCCATTCAATTTCATTTACATACTTCAACTGAAATGTAGTTTGAACTATTTCGCGATTTTCTTTTTCTAGTACTTCTGCTTTGCTTGGATTTCATCTCGTAGAATGTTCCTGATCCTTGATATTTTCCTTTCCGTATTTGCCATGCTGAAACTTCTATTCTGCTGTTATTAAAATTACTAGCCTGAAATTACTACTATTACTATGATATACTACTTATTAACCGAGAGTGAGGTCATTACAGGGAAATCTCGGACTGAGACCTTGTTGTATTGACCGAGCGATAGCGAGATCAATACAGTCAAGGCCGATGTCTGAGATTTCCTTTTAATGACCGAACAGACGAGGCTAATAAGTTATTTATCATATAGCACTGGAAAAAAGAAAAACAGAAGGGTTTTTCAATGTATGCTAGCGCGCGCAAGAGGTCATTCGAGGTCATGTTCACTGAACCGAAACACGCATGACCATGCGATCGAGACCAGAAGTGACAGAAGAAACAGTTTCTTTAAAAATAATACAACTTTTGTCCAAATCAAAGGAAAATGCCAAGTCAAGTCATAATGCCAAGTGATTACAAGACCGCCCGCTCAGCAGCCAATCAGAGAACGCGTAGTATTGTAGCCATATAATAGATATTATTATTGACCATAGCCAATCATCGTGTGCGTCACTCAAAAACTGTAACATTGTAAAAACTCGTAGGATGACTCCAATAACAAATCGTTTATTGAATGTGTTTTAGTACGTAACATCGCTGGGTGTTTTATTCCAATTTTTGAATTGTACGGACTGATAAGCTGAGGTATCTCGCGCCACTTTTTCAACGAGTCATAAGTAAGCCTAGAAGCAATAGTAACTTGCTCGCATGCGGATTCACAAAGTGCTGATGAAATGTATTTGCTTTGTAAAGCGATCACTTAACAACGGTGAAATATAAACCGACCAACCATTATTTAAAAATACCAATCTGATCGTCTTCAAGATGTTCCGCTGCTCGATTAATTGTTGGTTTATCCAAATACGATCCTATCTCTTCCACTTTGTGTAACCTGCACTAAGCGTGTCAAGTTTAAGCAGTTGCTTCTGGTTTACAAGGCTCTTAATAATCAAGCGCCAGAATATATAATGAATTTTCTCCTAGGAAGTATAAGGGACGGACCATTAGAAAAGTGATGGGGGGGGGGGGGAATTTTCAGCTTGCACGAATTTTTTTTTTCGCTCACTGCTTGTGCAGGAATATTTTTTTCAGGTGAACCCCTCTGCACGAATTTTTTTTACTACGTGTGAAAAAGTCACAATTGGACCTTCCTTTTTTACCTTCTTCTTTGCATGAATTTTTTTTCTTGGCATTTTCCCTTGCATGAATTTTTTTTGGTTTCCCCCCCCCCCATCACTTTTCTAATG
The DNA here is from genome assembly GCA_949710005.1 of Ricordea florida. Lineage (NCBI taxonomy): Eukaryota > Metazoa > Cnidaria > Anthozoa > Corallimorpharia > Ricordeidae > Ricordea > Ricordea florida. The sequence continues at coordinate 29,281,331 of OX453277.1, forward strand.
GTCCGTCCCTAACACGACTCATCGCCTGTGTTTCTATGACAATCACCTACTCGCTATTCCAAGAACTACCCGCAAGACAATTGGTGATAGCGCCTTCGCACACTCGGGGCCGTTTCCCTCGAACAAACCCAGTCCGTCTTTGTCTGTTTTTAAATGGAAGTTGAAATTAGTGTTTAATGAGTGTCTTTATACCTGATAAAGACATGGATAGACTTTCTTTCCAATTTTGTAGAGCAAAGTAAGCCCAAGTCTAGATATTAGAGCAAGAATGAGTTGATCTACATCGGAGATTTTTAGACTATTCAAAAAACGAGCACGAGTGTATTGTCAGGTTAAAAAACTCGAGGCGAAGCGTAATACTCATACCTCACCTTTTGAGGGAGTTATGTTACTAAATGTGGCCAAATTCAGTCGTGAGTGAAAAGATGCGAAAATGACCGAAATGAATACAGAGGGGGGAAAATGAACACAATTCCACTGTATTGAAAGCTGTTTAACCTATCAGTTTATCAAAGCGAACGAACGGGAAAGATGCGACATATTTGCTTGTTCTGAAACTCTGACCTTTTTTTTAAAGCATGTTCAGTCGTGGTCAGTAATTGCGAAAACTAGCCCGAGAGCCACGACAAGAGTTGTTGGCCTATATTTTTCCATTCAAATAGCTTGGTCACGTGACCTGTGACGTCAGCCATATAATTTAAGGTTAAAGATTATAGATGTACTATTGTGGACATGTTTCATATTATGTAAGTTCATTACAGATGTGAACTTTATTACGCTTGTGTCCAAATGTTATTACAGATAGGACCTTTATTACGCTTGGGTCCAAAAGTTATTACAGATGGGACCTTTATTACGCTTGGGTCCATTTATTACACTTGTGCCTTCTACAAGGTTCACATCAATGTAGATAGCTTTGATAAGTCGCTCTTATTCTCGATACGTTTCTCGATGGAAGGTTCACTCTTATAAGTGATCGCTCTAAATTTGTCTCTCCAAATATTCACTCTTAAATTTTCGCTCATAAACTAGTGCATCGTAAAGGTTGAGGAACAAAAAGGAATAATCTTTCTCTTGACTGTCCTCCACGCCTCGTGCTTTTCAAAATGGCGGATAAGATTTCAATGAGTCAGAGAGCAAAAGTAACGAGCCAGCGATATATCTCAGTCAGCGATATATCCCTAACAATGTAACGTTAAAAAAACGACAGAAACCGTCTGCATTTTATGACCGGTGCGAGCCTTCAGCTGGGCCCCGGTAATTAGACCCGTAGCCCTTGAGGGCGAAGGGTCTAATTGTTTTAGTATCACCCAACTAGTCGGACAGAAAAAGCAATAATAAAGTTAGCAAATTCAAGTTGAAGAAAGATTTATTTGGGAATAAAACAAAAGAAAGCGCCACGAATTTCGCTACTCGAGGACTATTACTAATAGTCCTCTAGTAGCGTAGGCAATCAGATTGCGGCATTTGCATTAGTCCACTAGTTGGGTGATACTAAGTCTATTTAGACTTGATTGAGTAATTGGAACTAAACCAAATACCAGATCAAAACCCATGAAGGTTTTTGATAAATATTTGTACTTTGTAGATCAATCAATATTAAAATTAATTTGATCCCTAATAATTTCATCGCAAAAATACATAGTTGGCTTACTTTCTCCCAGTAATGATGAATACAAAGAGACGATTTTTCTTTAGATGGAAAGCGTGGAAACTTCAGCTTTCCCGTGAGAATAAGATTCGGTAGAGCGGTTAACCTTGTTTGATTTATAAACACGTGCAGTGGTCCGTGAAGCCTAAAAAGACAAAAGCAAAACATGGGTAAATTTTCCCACGACCAAGTAAAATTTTGCAAAGGTATAGGAGACATGTAAAACGAGAGAGTTACTGTGCCTGGTAGGTGTACTCCATATACTTTTGCCTTTTACCTGACAATGAAAAACCAAACCTTATATTACTGAAACAGCTAGAACAATTTCACAAGTATATTGATCTATTATGTATATAAATTGCTGTTTTATAAAATGAATACAAGTATTGTTCAAATTTACGAGTCGTGGTAACAGCGCACTCTGCAACTTATTCAAGCTGGATTGTTCAAGTAATTGATGATTTAGAAAGAAAATAGAGCACGTTATTGCTGGTTTTTATATCTAAAGTACTCTGTAGCCAGATTATAGTGGTGAAAGCATATCGTGGATCAAATCAGCGTTTGAGTGATCGTAACATAGCTTATAAGGTCCATGGATTCATCAGTGGTGACCACCCCGTGTACTTTTATATTTTATTCGTTTCGTATTATTGTCAACAAGATCACATCGTCGTAACATTCGTCCTTATTCTGTCTCATTCCATAACTGTAAGTATTGTATCTTGTAATTTTTTCATTGTTTACTGACGCTACAGTTGAACGGAGTTCGTAGAGGAGCTTTAAAAAAAGCGCTACTTGTGAATTTATAAACCGCCCTCATAAAAATCGAAAACGTTTCTTTGTCTGCGTATTTTATGCACGTTTTAAATTTCAACTTGAACGCCCCACAAATGTCAGTGTGTTGTGTTCACTTGAATGTTTGGCTGTTAATTTACACTCACACTCACTCATCCTCATCGGGTCCATGAGGTCTCTTGAGGCCGACCAGAAGATCACGCCACCCATCCCGGTCTGAAGCCGATGCAGCAGCAGCAGCAGCAGCAGCAGCAGCAGCAGCAGCAGCAGCAGCAGCAGCAGCAGCAGCACCCCATGTCGCCATCCGAGCTTGTTCCTTTTCTTTGTCCACGGTTCTTCTCCACGTCTCCCTCGGTCGACCTCGCCTCCTGCCAAATGTAGCAAAATTCAATATCACTATATTCATTTAATTTAATCCTTATAACCATTTAGAATTTTGATATTCATTCAATTCAATCCTCCAAAATTCATTCAATTCATTTTTTTTAAATTCATTCAATTTTATGTGTCCCTATTGATTCAATTCATTGACCAAAATTCATTCAATTCAATCAGTTCATATTCATTCAATTCAATCAGTTCATATTCATTCAATTCAATCCGTTCATATTCATTCAATTCAATCCGTGGAATATTCATTCAATGTTCGCACTCATTTATTTAATTTTGGGGACTGGGGCGGGGAGATGAAATTCACAGGGTACTGGACATAACTCTACCAAACATGGTGGAATCGGTGGAATCAGAGGATTTAGAGGTCAAAAATTTCTTACAGCATGTTAAAAAACAGGACTGAGGAAATTATTAACCAGAGCTCAACTGAAACAATAAGCAGCATACCAAGGTCTCGGTCCATGTAGATTTCCTGGAGAGAACGGTAACATTAACTCGGTCAGTTGGCAAGGATATTTACGGAAGAAACTGATTTGAGAACATTGGACGATTTAAGACTGGTGTTTTCCAAATTACTTGAGAAGTTTCTCCAATATTCTGGATCAAGACCATCTCGAGTTTGTTCCTTGTCAAGTGGTAAATAATGAAATGTCTCGCTGGACAATCGTGCATCAAGTTTGTTTACTTGAAGTCAAACATTTAATCTCTGTTCAGTTAACTTCAGTAGCGTCACCAAGAGTTCTCAACCTCTTTCGAAAAAACTGTGGAAACAATCGCCTGTGGCTCGTGTTCTCACAGTATTTCTCGTTCTCCCAAGCTTCCACTCTTGTTTCTATAACTCAATAGAAACATGGTACGTGTTTTCTATTTTTTAAACGGAGAAAACCCTGAGGGACCAATGACTCTTGAAGAATCCAACAACAAGGTTGAGGTATATCCTGCTTAGTTTCCAACATCAACGGTGATGAACTGACAGTTCTTTTAACAAATGCTGCTGATCCTTTGGAAGAGTCATTGTGTTTTGGTATAGACATTTACGTTCAAGCCCTTGAAATAGTTGTGTCGAAGTTTGACTAGTATAACTCAAGGAGAGCATAAAGGAAACAAGGCATATCAGTGAGAATTGTCATCAATAAATGAGTGTTCCAAGGAATAGAGAATACTTATCAAAACACGAGGCTACAGATCTAGTATTGTGTACAACCAATGAATCAGGTTTTCCTTGATCCGGTTCTTTCGTATTCCTATCTGCTTTCTGTGTTTGCCGTCATTTGGTGTCGTATATTTCTTATTTTTCAATTTGCAAATTATTTCTCGTTAAAACCTTTACACAAGCATTGAATAAACAGACTGCAGACAGGGTTGGTTACGACTACAGCATGTATGATAAACAAGAAGTCTCCTTACCAGTATAGGTTGTTATAATGGCATTTTAGGTCCTCATTGTGTTCAAAGCCAGTAGTGGTAGCTACAATCACATGCTATCACTGCATATACTTAAATATAGCATTTAGAAAATTACTATTATGACTGTTAACTTCTTTCTATCTGGAAATCTGTGAAAGAGCAACTGAAAATTAAAATTTCAAATTTTGAGATAAATCTAGTTTATCTGTTAACCCTTTCACTCCCAAGGGGTCTCCATTTGACGAGTAAAATCGTCTGGCGTTAGGCAGAGTAAAATCTGTAAAGTCACTCTTGGGAGTGAAAGGGTTAAGGGAGATAGTTTTTAACCCTTTCACTCCCAAGGGGTCTCCATTTGACGAGTAAAATCGTCTGGCGTTAGGCAGAGTAAAATCTGTAAAGTCACTCTTGGGAGTGAAAGGGTTAAGGGAGATAGTTTTTAACCCTTTCACTCCCAAGGGGTCTCCATTTGACGAGTAAAATCGTCTGGCGTTAGGCAGAGTAAAATCTGTAAAGTCACTCTTGGGAGTGAGAGGGTTAAAGAGCAATAAAGGTATTCTACAAAAGGCATCTCTTAGCATATACATGTGTGCCTCTCTAAGGAGGCCAGCAGCCCGTTTCAGTTTCTCTTCATCCATAATTTCTCGAAGAAACAGGAGCGTATGAACTGCACATCGCTTTTCCAAGATGGCAACTTCTAAACCTATGCAGGAAGTCCCAGTACCCCTCAAATTTCATCTCTCGTCCCAGTCCCCAAAATTAAATAAATGAGTGCGAACATTGAAATGATATTTCCCCGGAGGGTCAGTACTTACCTGACGGGGAGATGTGGTTCTCCGAACCCCTCGTAGACTGATATGAGCAATACTGATGCATATGTCGCGCAGCCACGGCCTGGGTACCACAATATAAAGAAATCAAAGCGCATGTGCTCTTCCTCGCAGTAGTGGCGAGTGAGGCCGCACCGATTGGCAGTACCAGGGTGGGGAAGGAAGATAGCTGCAATGGCTTGGGGACCAGTATTGCTCATATCAGTCTACGAGGGGTTCGGAGAACCACATCTCCCCGTCAGGTAAGTACTGACCCTACGGGGAAATATCATTTCTCCTTCACCCCTCTCCGACTGATAGTCGCAATACTGATGCAGAATTCCCAAAGCAATACTGCCAAGCGGAGCAACAACATAAGATAGCATAACCAAACCTTTAATAAAGTTCTAAGAGGCATGCTGGACAATAATTGAAGCCCAAACAACAGTAACAACAAAGAAGTTCTGAAATACAAACAAAATCAGAAATCAGTTCAGCTGTTCAACACTGCCCTGGAAAAGGAACCACTAGAGTGTTCCCTGTGATAAAAGCGTTCAAAGGTCTGTGCGGAAGCCCAATCTGCTGCTTCCAGGATGAGCTCAACAGACAGTCCTGCTGCAGCGGCGGCAGAGGTAGATGCTCCTCTAGTTGAGTGACCGGTATATCCTAATTCAATCCCAGCCAACCGTAAGGCCTTTGATAACCATCGAGAAACAGACTGGCTTGAAATAGCTTTATAAGGGGGAATATAAGACACGAATAGCTTTGAGGAGGTACGCAACTTCTTCGTCTTCTCCACGTAGGCTGTAAGGCTGCGCACAACACAAATCTTGAGATTCCCTGGAAAGGATGGAAGGAAAATCTTGCGGGCTGGGTGACCAGGCCTGGAGGTCTTAGTGTGTGTGGGGAGAGTAAATTCCCATGAACCTTCCTTTTTAAGGGAGTAGGTCAAGTCCAATGAAGATAGTTCATGAGCTCGTGCTGCTGATGTGAGTGCCAACAATAGAACTGTCTTGTAAGAAAGCTGCTTCAATGTCAGATCCCCCAAGGGCTCAAGGGACTCTAAGAATGATAAGGCCATTTGGACATTCCATGTACCAGCATATTTTGGCTTGGGAGGTTTACTCTTAAACACACCTTCCATAAACCGCGAAACAATAGGCAGGCGTCCTAACTCTGTAGAGCCAACTGGGTCATGAGTCTGAGAAATAGCCGACTTATAGAGGGCTACTGTCCTGTACGCCAAATTCCCCTGTGTAACTAGAGATGCCAGAAAAGCAAGGACTTCTGCTACAGAAGCTGAAATGGGACAGATACTCCGTTGAGAACACCAGCGAACCCATGCCTTCTACCGGCCTGCATACCGCTTCTGGGTGGCTGCTCCTCTTGATGCCAGCAGGATGTCAACAACTTCCTTTGAAAGGCCTGTTGTTTCGTAATGATTCCTGATAAGGGCCAACTGCTAGATGCAGTGACTGCCACAGAGGGTGGTGCACGGTGGGCTGAAATGGAAGGAACAGCAGAGATGGAGACTGGGGTAGGAGTGGAGGTTGATCCACCAGCATTTGAAGCAGTTCTGGGAACCATGGTTGCCCAGACCAGTTGGGTGCAATCAGGAGAGCTGTTGCCTGATCTTCTCTTATCTTCCTGAGGATTCGAGGGAGAAGGACCACTGAAGGGTGGATTAGACAGGTCCATTTGCTCCAGTCCTGGAGAAATGCGTCCACGGCTACAGCTCCTGGATCCGGGTACCTCGAGACATACTTTGGCACTTGATGAGTTAGGCAAGATGCAAAGAGGTCCACGTCCGGTGTGTAGAACCTCTGACAAACTGATTGGAAGATCTCTTTGTCCAGAGTCCACTCTGTTCTGCTTTCGATCTGTCTGGAGGCAGTGTCTGCTACTCCATTCTGAATCCCTGGAATATGCTGAGCTGTCAGGGACACTCCTGCTTCCAGGGCCACTGCCCAAAGTTGCAGTGCCTGAGTGGTCAGGGCAGGGGAGCGTGGGCCCCCCCGCTTGTTGATGTACGCCACCGCTGTCGTGTTGTCTAACCGCAAGTGGGGAGAGGCTGGGCAGAGGCTGTTGAACCCGCAACAGGGCTTTTAAGGCTAAGGTTGCTGCTCGTAATTCCAGGACATTGATGTGTGCTGTTGCCTCCTCCACGCACCAGTGACCGCCAGTAGATCTCCCCTGGTATGCTGCACCCCAACCCTTCTTGGACGCATCGGTCCAGATGGTAGCATCTATAGGGGGCAGCTGAATTGGACAGCCATTCAGGTGTTGGCTCTCCGAGACCCACCACTACAGGTCGGCCAGGGCTTGTGTGGTCAAGCGGATTGACACTCTGCTCCCATGGCCATACTGAGTCACAGCTTGTAAGTGCAAGCGCTGGAGAGCTCTGTAGTGAAGAGGGGCAAGCATGATCCCGGTTTGAGAGGCATGGCTCAAACGTCCAATCAGTGTGGCCAGAGTCCTTACCGGGACACAACTCTGTTCTAGGAGGAGTCGACAATCCCCCAAAATACTGTTTAGCTTTAGCTGAGGGAGAGAAAGTGTCATTGTTGTCGAGTCCAACTGGGCCCCTAGAAAGACAAGACACTGGGATGGAGCAAGTGAGCATTTCTCCACCTTGACCAGGAAGCCCAGATTTTCCAGTAAGGCTACCAGCTCCGCAAACAGGCTCTGCAACACCTGGCTCTTTTGATGAAGAAGTAGCATGTCGTCGATGTAAATTACAATCCGAATTCCTAGTGAACGGAGCACTGCTAACATTGGTTTCAGAGTTTTTGTGAAGGCTCGGGGAGCAGAGGAGAGGCCAAATGGGAGGCACTGAAACTCGTAGACTCTGTCCTGATACACAAACCGCAGATACTTCCTGTGAGATGAGTGAATGGGGATTGCATAATATGCATCCTTCAGGTCCAGTTTCATCATAAAGTCTCCTTTCTGTAGTAGGGACCTCACAACCTGTAGTCCTTCCATTTTGAAGGACTCCTTTCCTAGGAATCGATTTAGCGCCCGAAGATTGATAACTGGGCGAGCCTCGCCATTTTCTTTTTGTACCAGAAACAGGGTTGAAGTGAACTGGTCGTCCTGTGATTGCACTTCCCGCACTGCTCCTTTTGCTAACAGATTTGCAATTGCCAAGTCCATTTGTTGGGCCTCTGCATGGCTTTTGGTACGGGTGACCCTCGTACGCCACTGCCTGGGGCGACTGAAGAAGGGGATCTTGTATCCCTGAATTGTCTGTAATGTCCATGAGTCCTGGGTTATTTTCCTCCAATTTGGAACAAAAAACTTTAAACGACCGGCTGATTTGTGATTGGGTGGGCTGAGTGTGTCTAGAACTGGCAGTTGATAGTCATCTGTTACCGGCTTTGATACCAGGGGGGTGGGAGGAGATGTCTGTTTTAGCACGCTTGGAGGATTGGTGGTTAGAATTGGAGCCAAATCCCCATTTCCGTTTCCCGCCAAATCTGTTGTTGTCACTGGAGCGCTGATCTGCACGAAAGGACTGATCCCTTCTGTAGGGCAGTTTGAACTGGCGCTTTGCTGGTGGCGCACTGATGAGTTTGCTGTTGGTTGAGCTGTGGTCATGCTCGCTCCTTATCTTGGCATGAAATTTATCCGGAAAGAGGTGCTTATCGGCAGGGATACTTTCTTTCAGGGTACGCTTGCCAACTTCCGTAAGAAACTCGGAAAACCGTTTTTGCCTCCATGCATTTAACCTGAAATTAGCATTGCCAAGTAGGACCAGAGCATCCTCCAGAAAATCCTTTATGGAATCGGGGTCCACATCCTCAGCCTCCTCCTCCCCACCTACAGCGTCCAGGGCTGACAAGGCTGCTAGAATGGGTCTTGCTACTACTATAAATGCATTCTGGCGTTCAGCAAACCCATCATCAAAGGCAAAGAGCTCCTTAGTTTTCGTGTATCCGTGTCGTTTCTTAATATCATCTTTCATTCCAGCCTCCATAGTGGGAGAAACAAGCAGAGCCTCCGTATCCTTAATTGGAGGGTATGTAGAAGTCAGCTCTTTCCATTTTTCTTTGGTCAAGGGCCGGGAGAACGCTTTCGTGGTGAAATCCAGCAGGTCTTGAGACAGTTTGGTCTCCTGTTCGCTGCTGTAAAAGCGATCGCTTCGAGAACTCGACGGAAGCGGTTCGGCGGTTTTATCCACCGAATCCATAGGGCTTGACTGACCCGGCAAGTTTGGCGAAGTGAAGAGGCTTTTTAGGACAGCTGGCATAGACTTTGCTACGGCCTCGGCAACCATCTTCTCAAGATTTGGAAGATCTGGTGTTGCACTCCCGCTTCCCGCCAAATGGATCGGGACAGACGGTGTGTTGTCGGTCTAAGAACAACAGAAGGCGGTCAATGACTCGTACCTTCAATCGTGAACATAACCTGCAATAATGTCCTAAGACTCGAATAAACTCACAAAGGCAAACATACTTACATTATCTGAGAGTTTTCCAGTCATTTCCAACAGGTAAGCTGCACGAAGGCAGAGAAATAACGCTAAATGAGCGGAGAAAAGCAAAACATGGTCAGCCGAAACGAGCCACAAAACGAAGAGGAAGAGCACATGCGCTTCGATTTCTTTATATTGTGGTACCCAGGCCGCGGCCGCGCGACATATGCATCAGTCTTGCGACTATCAGTCGGAGAGGGGTGAAGGAGAATGAATATTCCACGGATTGAATTGAATGAATATGAACTGATTGAATTGAATGAATATGAACTGATTGAATTGAATGAATATGAACTGATTGAATTGAATGAATTTTGGTCAATGAATTGAATCAATAGGGACACATAAAATTGAATGAATTTAAAAAAATGAATTGAATGAATTTTGGAGGATTGAATTGAATGAATATCAAAATTCTAAATGAGAAAAAGGATTAAATTAAATGAATATAGTGATATTGAATTTTGCTACATTTGGCTTGCCATACTCCTCTTACCTTCAGATACAGCAATCCTTTAAATCGGACGTAGCTCCTGTTCTTTTCATCATAGCAACTTCGATTGAGACCACAGCTATAAAACGTACGTTATATAAATAGAGTTGCACACAGTTATTTTACTTGATATGAAAGTGCCGCCCAAAGGACTGCTAAGAACATCCGGGCTCGCACATGTCCTTTTCTTTGTTGGTACCTTTTTCCGTGGGTCTCTACTAGATGGCTCCTCTTTAGACAAGTGCTTATCCGTGGGACCGCAAAAGGTCCCTTAGACTCAACATTCTGTGGATCCTTTTAGCAACGTTGCATACCTCCACAAAGGTTTACACACTTAAACACAATTATTGTATTGTTTAGAGTATAGTTTGACCAGTAATTACGGTTAAAAAAAACTTCACTCTGCACATAGACAAAATGTAAACGAGAAGCGATATAATTTAACCCGACTAATTTGTTCGTAGCGTAATTTATATATTTTCGGTCCAGACTCAGTTGGTTTGTTTCGTTTCCGCCTTACTTTTCACTAAGTTATTCAATTTGGCTTCTGAGGAACATAACAAAAAAAATTGGCTTTTGTCAATCACTTGATCGATGACGAAGCGAACAATGTTCGCATGTCAATGAATACGACACGCTCTATTAGTCCTAATTACCGAGGCGACAAGCGAGGTTTACTGGTGTCGTGCTTGTGTTTAGGTAAGCTCAAAGCTTAACAAAACATGCCAAACTTACGACAAACCAACAACCTTTCCTTGAAAGCAAAACTAACTGGATTCCAATACAGATAAGGCCTTCAGGTACTGAACCGAATTGGTATATACGTATTGTAAGGTAAATACATGAAATGAGATGGAAAACAACTGCTCTATACTTATTAGAGGGTTAACAACACCGTTAATCTCTGTATCCGCAGCTCTGTTTAGTTTTCCATAAACCTTAATTTGACTTGCAACTAACAAAGAATGAAACGGCTTCGTTTTCGCGTCTAGCTCTTCTGATATTTATTACTGGATGGTTTTCTAGTGGGGTGCCGGCATACATAATTATGTACCATCATGGCTTTTACACTTCGCAATTTGCAATGTCGTACAGGAAATAGTTCTTAGTTTTTTCGCTTTCATCGATCTAGTTTCTGGAAAAGCCAAACAAGATGATGTCAACGAGTTGGCCCGTTTCACTCACAATAGTCAACAAGGATTTCGCGTTCAATAGTTAGAATGTTAATGAAGAATAGTCGGTGATGTAGCAAAGCCGTTAAGGGTGAATATAATGTTCTCTGCACAGTTACAAACCTGGCAATAACTGGTTCTGTGAAAGCAAACTTTTGATTTCCATGTTTGTAATTTGAATTTTAGAGCGTCGATTCATACCACGGAGATTGTGTCAGTCAAACAAAAAGTCAAAAGTTCATGTGTTTTCCTTATAACTCACCCCCTTACATTTTTAATAAGGCATTGTCAACGTTCGATACAAATTTTCTATAAAAATTCGACTTATAACTAATAGGGGACAGCGAAATGTGTCCAATAGACAGTTTTTTTTTCAGCGTGCAGAATCACATGTGTATTAAACAAAGACCAGCTAACAACAGCCGCTTATCGCCTTATATAATCTGCTTTTAGAGTTTTGACAAGAATGTTTACGCTTGGGAAGTTTTAACTTCAACAATGTTACTAATATGCCTCTACACATTGCATAAATTAAGTGAAGTAACAGTAAAGCGCTCTTTGCATTTACTAATTGACAATTCCTGTCCGGTTGTTACTTAAGTTGTTATGTCGAGTAGTACTACAGTTCAGCCAGGTTTTAGACTTGAACAAACATTCTAGAGTTGTGAGTAAACTGGTGAGTCTGACTCGTAACAGTGTATAACGGAAACTGCTGAGAAAATTGTATCTTTTTTCTCGAGCCTGATGCTCTAAAGATCGGTTGAATCTACTGAGCAACTCTGCCACGATTGTTTAAAATTTTTTCACCTCCTCTTGATCTTCAATGCGGGAAGTCACGTTGGCATTTTCTGTCTGTCAGGTGGAGGGGGGGCGGGTGAGGTGGGGGAAGGGGATGGGTATGAGTAACCCATTGCATATTTTATATAGATTTCTCCGCCCCTAAGTGGGAGTTCTCAAGTCGACCTATTCTGGTCTGAGAATGGGTGCTGATTATTATCGAGCAGGTTCTAGAACTAGGCGTGCTTTGTATAAGTTTATCTTTATCGTGGAGTAAATCAGAATTTAAACCACCTACCCCCGCCCAGTTCTTTTTTACAATATCACCCCCTCCCATAGATTTCGAGTTTTGTAAGTTGACACCAATTTAAATATTGTGTTTACGATTTTAAAAATAATTACGGTGGAATGGAATTTTTAACGAATTTTACTGTTTCCCAGTAGTTTCTTTGTGTCTGTTCTGAACTTCGATCTTATAAGAACTTGAAAGCGCACGAATTCATACCTTGTGGAAATAATATAAAAAATTACTATGCCTGGATGGGTTGAAAAATTATCCGAACTCCACGTATCAGTTTCAATTCTCTTGCCAATTTTGAGTTTACAAGAAACAAGAGAAAATATCACTCTACACTTTCACTACAAAATATTGTCTCTAAGAGCAACTGAATAACGCAGGTAACTTTTTAGATCAAAAACTGTGTTGATGCGATTGTGGATGTTTGTGATTAAAACGGAAGAAGAACATCATTACCACACATTTTATATCATCATCATCATCACATCGTCTTTATCACCTTTTTATTTTGTGTTTAAACAACACAAGCACCTTCTGGTGTAGGGCAATATACAGGTCAAAAGTTAAGATTGAATAAGATAGTTAAGGCGCTAAATTTTGACTCACCGAAGTGCAATTTTTCTTTTCTCAAAAAACTGACTCTTCAGGCGTAGAAGAAAGTCATTAGAAGTGTTCTACGGTCCTAATTGACATGTTCTGGTGTTTGCGAAGCGTTTTCTGTAAGCTAGTGAAAAATTGTTTATTACCATGGCAACGCAAGGTAGCATTTTTCCATTTTACTCCAAATTGATATTAACATGGCAAAAAATTCCAACCACGTTCTGGCCATAAAACGTTGTGGAGACAATCACCTATTTAATTTTGATGCTTTTTTTTTAATTCAGAAAAATGCCTGTTGTGCATCCTAGAAAGGATATATCATAGAAATTAAACTGATTACCCCTGAAATTTTCACTGTTTATTGCTTTCAAGTAGTTGTTGTGGATGAGCGTGGTGTTTTCTTTAGCTCTTGCTGTGGCAAGAGTTACAAAGAAAATTGTGATGGAAATTCACCAAAAATACTGCTTTACTTTAAATGGGCACTGGAATCAATTTTTTCTTATAATTTCTGCAATCTATGACTCATAAGCGTTCCAGTGATATGTGGTTTTATATGGTTTGAATTAAAACTAAAGATGTCACAACTCCTTGAAAAAATGGCTTTATTAAGGTTAAGTTCCGCCTTAATTGTACTTCAGGTCACTCTGTCTTTCTAAAATGCAGCTTCAAGTCTCCGATATCTTTAAACATTTTGAAAATTTATTCACCTTTCGCGTCTGATGGCTTCCCTTGGGACGGTTTGGTAATGAAAACAACGTAGAATTGCAAGCATTAAAATCGATTGTTAGAAGTACGCACCGATGAATAGGATTTGTTTTGCCGTCAATACATGGTGTTTATGAGCTAATTTCTTTACGGTAATTAATATCATATTGTTCAGATGGCATTTCTGCAACTTGTAAAAGTATATAAACAACACTGCTATTAGGTAAATATCTGAACGATCCATTTTTCATTTCATATGCACATCTTTTGATTCAGCCATTTATTGAAGCAGTCGAAAAAAACTCATAGCCAGGGTTGGTAGTTGGCTTCCAAACTTTATAGGGATTTAGTCATGTCAAAAAGTTTAAATTACTCGCGGATAAACCGTAAATTTCTGCATTCCAAACAAGAACTAGTCAGCGAATATGTTTGATTTGCTTTGATGTTAAACCGAAACGCGTCCCATGTATAGATGTTGAAGTTAATTTTGAAAATCTTTACTATTATCTAATATAATTCGTCCATCTCGTAACATTTAAAAGCTAGATGACCGTTCTAACGCTATAGCTTGAATACGGCCTATTAGGAACTCAGGCCTAAGAAGGTTGCTGAATTTACTAAAGACTGTAATTTGTGAGCGATTTTCTTCTTCTTCTTGAAGCGTGAGGAATATCTTTCCATAAACAGGTTCCTCGTGGTAACTATTGTTTTTTGACATGCTTCGCACATGCTTTTGTTGTTGACATAACGCGTTTTTCAACACTGCCCTTGGGGACGTAGAGTAGCATAACAGATCAACTTGTGCCATGGATTTTTCATCGAAGCATATGGAATAGGAATAAAATAGTATTAAGCTTATTATCGTAATTTAAACGTGTCGCTTCGCTGCATTATTTAGTGAGTCTGATGGTTTATCTTTCTTTCTTCAAGACCTTTTATTTGTTACAAATGAGTACGAGAAACGTACAAATGTCATTAAAGAAGAGTATTTTAGTCGTCATGTCTGGTAGTCGCTCGCGAACTTAGGAAAAATCCACATTTCATGTAGAATTAAATTAGTAACGGTCTCAGTTGTAACGTAATTTTTCCGTAATGACTAACGACGCTGTTTCAATCTTGACTGGGGATACTGATGTGAAATGAAAGAATGAAACTTCTGGAAGGATTAATAATTACCCGTGCTTTGTTCTTTAGTGACAATCCAAGCTCCCGAGAATATGAAGCAAAATATCACGACTTTGGGGAAGGAGATAGGAGGGAAACCAAAGAGGCAAAGGAAAGTGATAGATTTACAAGTCATGTCAAGGAAATCAAGGAATTAACATCACAAATGACGAGTGCAGCGAGATTCTTTGGAGCTGAAATGGCTTCACTGCATGAGACTGTTTGTAAAGAAACCGACGCCTGTAAAGCGTATATAATGGAGAATAATCAAATACCACCAGTGCTCCATCAAAAGCTGCAAAATAGAACTTCAGACTTAAAATGTGAAGTTAGGGTGTTGGAGAGCCATTTAGAACAACTGAGGAAATTATTGGTACTTAAGCAAGCACAAAACAATGGAATAAATGAATTGGATGAGCTCGCCCCGTGCCCGCAAAATGGCATCAATCGAAGCGAAACAGAGCAGCTGTCGTTTGAAGAACTAAAAGGAAAGTTAGAAACAGCTTTGGAAGAGAAAGGCAAACTGCAAGAAGAGAGGAAGGAATGGGTGAAAAAAGATAAACGCTTAAAACAAGAGTCAACCTTTTTTGAGAACACGAATTCTGATGCTCTGAAGCAATTGGAAGACGAGAAAAAGAAATTAGAAGATGAAAATATAAATCTAAAGCAACAGCTAAACAATTTTATTAAGGACAAATTGTACAAGTACGGTATTGAGGAACAGGATGCAATGTCACTCACATACACAGAAGATGAAAATGGTGACAAGGGTGCGGTTTGTATGGGGAGTGATGATTCATTAGAGTTGGTGTCTTTACGGAAGGAACGTAAACTGTTACTCAACTCAGTGTTAAGACTGCAGAATCAAAGAAACGTCACCTTGGGGAGTAAAGCAAACGATCTGTGCCGTCGAGAAGCTGCAGTCCAGTGTAAAATGAATGTTCTCGGTCAAATGGAGAACCATGGCGTATCTTTGTCTGGTAAACTGGAAACGAAGAGACTAACTGAAATGCAAGCTGAAATTGATGAGCTTGAGGAGGAAAATAAGTCCTTAGACGAGGAAAATTCCACTTTGACAGAGGAGAAGAGATCGCTTGAAGATAGCGTGAACAAATTGAAAAGTCAATTAACTGACACTTTGGACACCAGCCTTGACGAGTTAGATCATTTTCACCAGGTTATCGAGGAGCTTCAACAAAAGCTGCAACTTGCTGAAGCCAAAAACAAAACACTGCGAGAAAGCATTGTCGAGGTGGCTGAAAAAAATTCTGAGCGCCTGACGTCGGTTCTTGACGAAATTGAAAGGAAGCATTCCCTGGAGGATGCGTTTGACTATTTGGTTTGTGAAGTTGAAAAGCTGACTGAAGTCAATAATCTTGCTATAGAAAACGCCTGTGAACCTCTTGTCCCATGGGATGCCTTGAAAAAGATCAATCAGTCGAGCCTATTAGGTGAAATCAAGGCTTGTAAGGAATTAATAGATTCACAAAGTGATCAAATTCGGCAGCTGCAGGTGGATAAGAGAGATGTGGAGGACAAGTATATCAACCTTAAAAGAGAAATACTTGTTCTTCGATCGAAACGAAGAGAGGAGCGAGTAACAGGCCAGCCACAGTCATCAGCAGGAACAGAAAACATGAAGCCGACACGCAAGGACTCGCACGAACGCTCTGAATTTCTTAAACAAGAAATTTTACGTCTAACGACGCGTCGAACGGAGTTAGAAGGACTAGTAGTAACGCTCAAATCAGACAACACTACTCTAGAAGAAGAGAAAGTTTGTTTATTGGACTCCTTGTATCATCAACTTGAAAGAAATGAGTTACTTGAGATGCAAATCGATAATCTCAAGACCATAATTACGGGGTATAATGGCAGCAGGGAAAATGTACAATCCACAACAAACCGACCGTTCCAAGTAAAAAAAGAGAGTCGTACAGCGAACGACGATCGCGAAACAGATGAGAACCAAAATGAACTGATGGAAAGTGCATTGAATGTCGATGCTGATGTCGATGTCGATGCTGTAAAGATCGATGCCAAATCATTGGAATTACAAGCGAAGTCTGTGAATGCGAACTCTTTAGAAGAACTAAAAACAAGTAATACTTTGCTTAAAGATCAGCTACACTGCTTAGAGTCGCGTCTACTCGAAATTGGAACGGAAAAAGAGTCTCTTCAACGTGAACTAAACAAAAGCAGTGAAAGTCAAGAAGAGTTTCGATCATTGGTCGCACAACTGAAAGCCGAGTGTGCAGTACTTAAAAGTCAACTAGAAAAAAATCAAGAATTTTCCGGCACTCTTCAAGAATGCCTACGTGAAGCACATGAAGAGAAAGAAGAACTTATGGAATCCTTGGACGATATGACCGAAGAAAAAACCGCTCTTGAGAATAAGATAGAACTCACTGAAAATCAACTCAACCAACTGAATGAGAAGTATCAGCTAGTGAAGAACGAGTTGGAATCAGCGCACGTAAAGGGCGTGGGAAACTCAACAGATCTGGTATATTTAAAGTTATTAGAGCTCTATAAATTATTGTTTGGCGTGGTACGTTCAACCGATGACCAGACTACAGAAACATTGCCACAAGAGGAGTTACAAACCGATGTTCTTTCATTGTCTGAGAAAATAAGCGAGGAAGCCGTCCAGTTAAGTAACGAACTAAAGAGAGTTACGTCGGAGAAAGAAAACTTGAATGCACGCTTGGATGCCTCCCAAACCGAGAAACTGGCCTTGCAGAAACTTGTCAAGGAATTAGATGAAAAGCGAAAGCAAGTGAAGAGTTTTGTAATAAAACTAACTGAGGAGAAAGAGTTCATGTCTGAACACATGGATGAAATCAAGCACCAAAAGAATAATTTAGCTGACGCTCTTGAAAATGTGTATCGAAGCAAAGAAAGCATGCAATGTCAACTAGAAGACGCTCTGCATAAACAGCAACAGTACAGGGAATGTTTTGATGAAGCTTCTGCCGAAATACAAAGCTTGAAAAACTCGCTGTATCGACTAGCTGAAGAGAGAGATGCTGTAAAACAAGTATTACTTGAAGTGAAGAAAGAGTTAATTACACAGCAAGAAACCGCGACAAAGTTGAATGAGAGGGAGAATGGAGCTGAGGACGATGCTCACCGTGAAAGCTTCCTGGAAACATGCAACACAATGGATGACGAGGAAAGTGAGCCTGTAAACCGTCTGCAGATAGAAAATACCAAACTGAGAGAAACGTTAGAAAAACTGCAAAACGCTCTGGAAAAAGGAATTCGTGAGGGGATCTGCAAAACAAGCGAAATGGATGGTTCTTATGATTATGAGTCTGATGAAGATGACGTTGAAGCGTTCACGGCATCAACATATGAAAGCGCTCCATTAGTTCAAACGACCATCGCAGTGTCTCAAAACTATTCTTCTGAAGACAGGTCTGAAAATGGTTCACACAAGCAAATTTTACATGTAAATACTGCTGAGTACGACCGCTCAGAGGTACTTCATTCTCGTTACAACGAATTGTGTCAGCAAAACGAAGCCTTGTCAGATAATTTAAAACGCAGCGAAGAGGAAGTCGAACAGTTTAGAAGTTGGTTCGATTCTATTTCAGTCGAAAAAGACAACTTGGAAAAGGAACAAGAAAGAATGGCCACGGAAAATGAGGAGTTACTTAAAGATCTGGAAAGAGCGAGGCTTGAAGAGAAGAAGCTTCGATTGCGTGTTGAAGAACTCTTGAAACAGAGAGAAGAGGAGCAAGGAGCTGAGGGAGAAGGAAAAAGTTTATGTGATCTTCAATCCTCTTTGGAAGCGACGGTGGAGGAGAAAAATGAGTTGCAGAAGGAGTTACAAAAGCACGAGGATATTTGTAAGGAAATGAAAGAATCACTTCAATTGGCTAACATCCGTAACCGCTCCCTCGAAAGCGAAGCAAATGAATCATGGGAAAAAGCTAGGGCTTTGGAAAAATCATTAAAATCCTTTAAAGAAAAAAATGAGAAACTGAATAAGCGCATTCCTGAATTACAGAAGGAAAATGATAGGCAATCTCTCGCAATGGAAAAACTAACCAAGGATTATTCAAGTGTGCAACAACTTTGTGAAAAACTCGAAATAGAAAACAAGAAACTTGAGAACGTCTCTGTAGAGTGTGAAGAACAAAAGAAAGAAATTGCGAAACTTCTGAGAAACAACGAGTTGCTTGAAAAACAATATGAACAGAAATCTGAGGAGATAAAAGAACTCAAGGAAGCACTGAAAGTTACCTCAAAGGACAAGGAAGACCTGGAACTCATTGTCCGAGAGATGGAAAGCAGGCAACAAGCAGTGCAAGCAGAAGAACTACTGAAAACCAGACAAGAACTGAAGAACACGGCTACAGAACTTTCAAGTTTAAAGAGTGAACTGAAAAGCGTGCAAGATAATCTTGATGCAACTGAAGACGATTTGGAGATCTTAGAAGAAGAGAGAGACGATCTTAAAGATAAAATAGAGCAAATTACTAAAGAAAAGCAGCAGCTTATCCAGCAAATTAACCAAAAGTCGCAGCAAAATGCGAATCTACTGGATTCTCTAGACAAACTTACAAGGGAGAAAGATTCATTGGAACAGGAATTAAAACGCGTGAAACAGGATGTAAACAATCGATGGACTGACCTGCAAACATTGCTTTGTGAAGCACCCAGCAACATTACGTTTGTACAGCATGGCGGCGACGTTCAAGAGGAGGTGTCCGATATTTATCAACGTGTTCGCGCATCTGTTGAAGCGTTAGTGTCAGAGAGAGCATTGTTAAAGTCAAACCTTGCTGAACAACAGGAAAAGCTCCAAAATGAGGAGTTAGAATCGAACGATTTGAAAGGAAAACTGCAGAGTTTAAAAGAAGATCTTGTAAAGGCCGAAAGTACTTCCCGGCAAATACAGGAGGACAACAGACAGCTATTGCTAGAGCGAACCGAGCTGACAATTCAGCTACAGGATGCCCTTGGAGAGAAACAACAGACCAAAGAAGAATCAACGAGACGTGCGCGTGATGACGTGCGGCTGTCGCGTGAGATAAGTGACGTTCGCAGTCTCATTGAAAAGTTGAGTTTACAGAAAGAAAAGTTGGGTGCCGCCTTAGCTAACAAGGAAAATCAGATAGCTAATGTTACTGCTACGGCTCATGAAAAGGCTAAAAGGCTAGAGGAGAAGGAAAAGGAAGCCGCCGGTTTGAGTCACAGTAAAAAGGAAGTAATCACAGAACTACAAGAATCGAAGAAAAGCTATCAAGAATTAAATGCACAGTTGAAAAGCGAGAAAGTGAAGGTGAATATCTTAAAGCAAGA
This sequence comes from Ricordea florida, assembly GCA_949710005.1. Taxonomy (NCBI): domain Eukaryota; kingdom Metazoa; phylum Cnidaria; class Anthozoa; order Corallimorpharia; family Ricordeidae; genus Ricordea; species Ricordea florida. Next base: position 29,301,382 of record OX453277.1, read on the forward strand.
TTTAGAGAAAGCGAAGAAACAAGTTGAATGGAACCAAGACGAAACATCAGACTTGAAGGCTTGTGTCACCAGACTCGATAAAGAAAAAGCTACCCTAAAGGAATCTTTAGAGAATGCTGAATGTAAATGCTTGAATCTTGAAAAACGACTACATGACCTAGAACAGGAAAATGTCGATATAAAAGGACAAAGTGCTGAATTGGACACTCAGCTAAAAGCCCAAAGACAGTTTCTTACCACAACACAACAAGTAAGCAAAGAAAATAAGGAGAAATGGAAGAAGACGCTTGACGAAAAGGATGGTCAGTTGGAAATGATATCGCGAAACATGGAAGAGTTGAAAACTACATTGTCTAACTTGCAAGATACCGTCGATGAATTGAAACGAAAGAATAATGAACTTCAATCCCAATATAACAAAGCTGAGAAATCACGTAAAGAAGTGATTGAAGAGAAAAATAACCTGAAAAAAAAGCTAGATAATGAAACAGGAGCCAAAAGAGAAAATGATGCAAGAACAAAGGACCTGGATAGGGTATGTAATAAATTAAAAGAAGAAATTAAAGATCTGAAGAGGTGCATTGCAAGCACTGACAAAGAAAAACAGTCTCTTACAAGAAACATGAAAGTCATGGAAGATGAAAAAACAGCAACGAAACAGCGCGTAGCTCAGTTGGATGCTGAATTAAAGTCTGCTGAAAATGAGCTTAAAATGGCGAAGTCAGAGGCAACAACCATCAGAGAGGAACTAGGAATAAAAACTGTTAAACTCTTACAGACAGAGAAAGAACTAAACAAACTTAATGACTTTATCAGCGAGGGAAACCTGAAGTTCCTTCATCTCGAAAAAGAGAATGAAAAACTGAGAAAAACTTTAGCAGCTACAGAAAGCAAACTAAGACAAACTGAAACCAGGGCAGGAAAAACAAAAGAGCAATACGAGAAACTAAAGGAAAAGCTGGATGCTATAGCGAAAGAGATGACTGCTTTGAATTTAGCTCTTGACACTGCGCGAAACGACGGCAAAGTTCTGCTTTGCGAAATGAAGACAGAAAGAGAACGTACAGAAAAAGAACAGAAAGAGATGAAAGTTGAATTTGACACACTGATGAATAAGTTAGAAAAAACACGCATTGAACTTGGTCAGGAAAAAGAGCAGAGGAAAGATGCTGTTGAGGAGAAACGGAGAGTGAAAGATGAATATGAAGCTTTAAAGAAATCTGTCAACGCTCTGAAGGAGAAGGAAGAGAAATCTTCACACGAAAGACATGAGTTTGACATCAAGTTACAGAAAGCAAGAGAACAAGTTAAATGCCTTCAAGAAGAGGTCGACAGATTAAAGGACGAATCTGTAAAGAGCAAGAATTCATCTCAGAGGTTTAGTGATGAATTGAGAGGTGAATGTAACATCCTAAAGCAGCAGCTGGAGAACTTGTCAAAGGAAAAATGTGAAACTCAACGAGAAAAAGACAAAAGGAGACAAGTGGAGGATGAGCTAGAAAAACTCAAGGAGGAATACGCAGCGTCTAAAGCGTCTTCTGGGAAAGTTACAGAAAACTTAGCAACTGAATGTAGCGAACTTAAAGAGAAGTTGGAAAAGTCTTCCTTGGAAGGATATGAACTGAAAAAGAAGCTCGAGCAAACATGTTACGAAAGAAATGTTGCCAAAGAAGAGTTACTTAAACTCAACTTCTCTGGCCAAGACAAGGTAGATGCCAAAAAATTACTGAGCCGTGAGAATGATAAAACAGAAACACTTATTCAGAGTACTGAGGCATTGAATACAGAGTCTGAGAACACAACATACATTGACGAAAAGATGGCTCTTGACGATGAAATAAGAAAAGAACAAGATATATCCTGTGGCTTGAGAGCTCAGTTGGAAGAATTGAACGATGAAAAAGATGAACTTGAAGAAATTATTGAAGAACTCAGAAATAAGACAAAAAGATTACAAGAAGAAATGGACGCTTTGATCGTTGAAAAGGACATTTTAGAGGACAAATTGGATGAAAATTCAATGTTCTTCAAACAACAGATTGGAGCACTTAATGACGAAATCGAACAGTTAACCAAGCAACTGGAAGTAGTAACCAAAGACAAAACGTCTTTGTACGAAAAAATAAGGGTAAAAGAAGTTGATTACGGTGATGTTCTTGATGAAAGAAAGAAACTGGAAGAAACGCTGGAGAAGAGCAAGCGAGAAATAAACCGCCTTTCAGGTGAGCTGCACACGGCGACTACTCGACGGAAAACTCTCGAAGAAGAGTTAAAGAAAAACAAAGACGTACTTAAAGAAATGGAGAGAAAAGTGGGAGAATTGACGGCACGAGATCAAGATATTATTTGCGAGTTAGCTGAGAGAAAGAATGAAAATTCAACTTTGAGGCTCGCAGTGGAGGAAATGACGCTGGCGCAAGAAAAATCGGAAATGAAATCAGGAACAACTGATGAATATCAACAGGATAAACTGTCTCAGCTACAGATAGAACTTAACGAGAAAGACACCGAGGTGGCATCACTTCTAGAACAGGTAAACGAGCAAAAACGAATGAGAGAGGAAGAGGAGAAACATTTCAGCGAAAGAGAAGCTAATTTGGCTGTGGCCCGTGAGGAGTTTTTTAAGACCTGGAAAGAAAGATGGGAAGAAGAAGAACGAATGGAAAGTATTAGACGAGCAAATAACCGCCTGCAGGAGGCGCTAGATATCGCAAAAGATGAAACAAATCAGCTAAGAAAACAACTACAGGAGGGCACAGGAGAAACGTCATTGCAGCCAAAAAGTGTTCAAGACACTCAAACTGGATATAACAGAAAGAAGACATCAAATGCCGGGCAGCAAGAGGCGAGTGTAGAAAAAGTGCTGATTACATCGTCCAAAGTACCAGAACTCAGTCACGTGCCCCCAACAGTTGAGCTAAACCAATCAGAAGAAGTAAGATCCAAACATTCCCCGCTGGACAGTGCAAAGAAAGAGATTGCATTACTGGAATCTCACGTGCAAGAGTTGAGAAGAGAGTTGCGCACAACTCGGGAACATGAGTTCGATTTACAACAGGAGCTTTCTGATGTTTCAAGAACATTGAAGCATCAGGAATGCCTTCATCAGCAAGAGCAAAAACGATTTCATGCTTACATCGAAGAAATGGAAAAAGAGTACAATAAACTGCGGAGAGACTATTCATCGCTGATAGCCATGGAGAAGGAGAAGTCCTGGGGTACCACGGTTGAAGATTTGAAAGGTTCGCTGCGCAAAGCCGAGTCTGATATGTTAGAGGCAGTAACTCTTACTGCTGAGTCACTAAGTCGAGCTAAGAATGAAATGAGTGAAAATCAAAGGGAACCTGAGGCTGTTGGCGCTGGAAAATCGAGTCGCCGCTCAAAAAGTTTCATTGAAACGTCGACAAAGGGACAGAAATGTCTTTCCAAGCAGTCAGATGACGATTCCAAGGAACAAGAAAGACTTGAAAAGAAGCTTAAAGGTGCTGAAGGCTCAAAACTGCTCTTAAAACAGATCCTTAATGAAGCGTTGATCGAACTGGAGCGCTTTAAGCGACTTGTTGAATGTGGTCATCAACAAGGAAAAGAACAAGGAACAGGCGTTATTACACAAGAACCGGAAAAAGCTACCCGAGCAGTAGAAACGCAAAGCATTTTAACTACCGGTGATTTGGAGGAGACGGTGCTTCCAAAGAAGCGGCTTGAAGAACTTCGTAGTAATATCAGGCGACTGGAGAGCAGTTTAGAAGAAGAACGAGCAAATAGTGAAGTCAACCTTGTGGATTACCTGAGGGTAAAGAACAAACTCCAAGCAGAGAAAAGCGCCTTGCAACAGAGTCTTGTAGAATCACAGAGGAAAAACGATTCCCTACAGGCGTTAGTTGACAGTCTTAGATCCAAGCTTGAGCTTGCTCTTGAAGAGAAAACTGTGAAAGACAAAGAGATTGCAGAGGTTTACGTTGAATTAACAAAACTCAGAAACCTTTCTTATGACGAAAGAGAAGAAAAGAACGCACTAAAACGGGAAAACGATGAACTAAAACGAGCACTTCCCGAAAGAAATGAAAGCGATACATGTGTTTCGAAACGAAAAGAGAAGTTAAATGCACTAGAAAAAGAAAAAAACGGTTTGCTCAAAGAAAATGAAGAACTGAAAAGCTGCTTGGCTCATATGAAGTCGAAACTTGAGACGGGGGCTAAAAGTAGCAAAAAAGAACATTCTGTTGCAAAGAGTGTAGAATTAGAAAATGCAAGGTTCCAAGTGAAAGAATTGTCTGCTGCCAAAGAAACCTTGGAGATCCAAAACAGAGCGATGGAAACTGAATTACGTAGAAAGAAGGAGACCCTTGAAGATTTGCAAACAAACTACAACAACTTAGAAAACAGATATATAGCAGATGAGGAAAAATGGAAATCAACAGTGAAACAGTGCACAACGATAGAAAGTGAATTACGTTTAAAGAGCGAAAATCATGAAATATTGAAGGAAGAACACAGTGATCTACAAATTAAATTCAGAACTCTTGAAGATAAGTGGAAAAGTGTTGACGAAGAACGGATGAAACTTGTGGAAGACGCACACTCATTCAAGGTGAAACTTGAAAAGAAAAACGGTGATCTGCTATCCAAACTTGAGGCCAGGGAACATGAAGTTATTTCACTGGAAGCAAAAATTGAAGGCCTTGGATCTCTTCAGAAAAATCTTGACAAAGATGTACGGAGTTTGGAGGAAGAAAGAGATGAAGCTTTATCACAAGTTCACTCTTTGCGGTCAGCGAAAGAACGAATAGAGGCAAGAAACAAAGAATTGAAAATCCAGATAGAAGAATTACTGCTTGCTAAAAGCGACCAAGATGAATTAGATGAAAAAATCAAAAACTTATTTTCGGAAAATGACAAGTTAGACGCGTTGAACAAGAATTTGGAGATGACGGTGCATAGACTAAAAATGGAAGTTGACAGGGAAACAAAAGATAAAGAAATACTTCTCCGAGAAAAAGAAGAAATGTCTTCAAGGCTGACGCAGCTTGAAAAGGAGAAACAAGAAGAAACGTATCTAAAAGACCGGCTTGCTTCTCAGTTAGAAGAAAAAGATCGAGAAATGAAAACAAAGACTGAGGTTCTTTCCAGCCGTTTAGACGGCATTCTAAAGGAGACAGAAAACTTGAAAAACTCCTCAGGTAAAATGGAACAAATGGGAATTGAATTCAGTCAGTTAGAAGATGAAAATATCCATCTCATAGAAATGGTTGAAAGACTGAGGGAAGAAAATTCCTCTTTGTTAAAGGAAACAGACCTTTTACGCCGGGCATGTCAACAGCTACGGGCAAGAAAATCTATCCAAGAAGAGAAACGTGTGGAAAATGTTCAAAACTCTGAAGTTGGTTGTGAACCAGGTTTACGAAAAGAATCGTTTCATAGGCCATTAGGCCACCAGCCTATAGGAGATACGGTAAGAAAAGGAGACATTAATGAATATCCAGTTGTTGGAAAAGTGATGCAGAGGAACACTACTAGGCCAGCAGACATAGCACGTGATATTAGACTATCTGAAGGTTCTGTAGCTCCATTTACAGCACTATCAGGGGAGGAGACGGAAGGGAAAGTTCACCTTGACTCTGAACGAAAATGGTCCCATAGCACCCCACCCATGAAACAACGCCAATGGACATCCATTACAGAGCCCAAGATCAAACCACACGGCTCATCAGCGGCAGTGTATAAAAGACAATCTCCAGTCTCTAGTGATGCTGATTCCAGTCGCAGCTCAGATACAGACCACAGTGTCTGTTCAAAGAACTTCTATTGTAGTCCTATCTTGTCCCTGGTGGATATGTGTCCACTTCATCGCAACCCCTCTATAGAACGTGCCCCTAATCAGTGTCCCATTTGTAAAAAAGATGGGAGAAGGACTGGTACTGTGCCTAAACAATTTTTGACTTTAGAAAAGTATGTTTAATGATTTTACCTTACAGGGGTAGAAAGCGGAAGATGTCTTTACAAGGTAAACCCAAGTGAAAGATTTTATCACAGCTGACCAAAGCGTATTATTTGATTCTCAATGGATTTGAGTAGACCTTAGAATGGAAGAACTTTTAAGTACATATTGATTAGGAAAGTTATGTACTGAGTTTAATCCCTTACTAATTAACCGTCTTTTTGAATCAATTTCAAATTCATACAAACCCTTACAGTGCGCATTGGTCTTCTGTGATTCCTCTGTGTCTGGAGTGAACAGGTTTACTGTCAAAGAGGAGGAAGGAAAGCCTTAAGGTCCATATCTTTATTTTTCCAGACATTTTCATGCCAATATTATCCGCGTGAAAATGAACTGACCGTGAAAATGAAATCGATCCTTTGTTTTCACCTGCGACACTGTGTTATAATCAAGGAATGTCAGTGATGTTTTCGATCCGTGAGCTGAGTGCATTCTTTCGTCGTGGCGTTGCTGATACCGTCTTTAGTTACGTTGATCGTCTGAATTATCTCACAAATGTACAAAAAGAGCGGAGTGAGCATCCTAGTGTTCTCATGAGACGGTAATGTGTCTGTCTACAGCTCCTTTAGCAGTGTATGCATGACTGTTTTTCATTGGTTGTAAGCAGAGTTATGGTATATATAATGACAAATATACCCGGGCCGCATTTTAGACGGGATAAATTAAATTTTACAATTGTATATATAGCACGCTAACACAATAAACGGAAGAAATGTATTCCTCTTTTGTATGAGATCGTTGTGAAGGGAAAACAGATGACTAACATAACGCCGTTTTGCAGTTTTTCAGGTAACGACTGCAATCCCAAAGCTGAATTGATCACCTGTTATAAAGCTATTGATTAGGATGGGTAGCTGAGAGGCAAGAAGCAAAGATAAAAAAGTATTTCTCCCACGCCCATAGAGCAACTCTTTACAAGCCTTGTTGTAGATTTTGAATTGTTTATAGAAATTATACTTTTCGATTGAAGTTTCTTACAAAATGTCCTACACAAACTCATCACCTCACGGCAACACTAAAAGTTCAGTTATGTCATCGTTACCATGATGATTTTTGTCGTTTAACCACGATACAAACAAACTGAGTAACATTACAAAACTTTCAGTTTCTTTTCCATGTTTATGAAGTGTAATAAGATTTTCCCCCTTGACTGATTTGAAGCACATTGCTTTTGAGCAAGATCTTCAATGAACAATATTACAAATTTAAAATTTTTACTACGTTAGATGAAAAAAATTCTGTTCTGTTATCTGTGACAAATAGAAAACTGTATGTTGCTGTAACGAATGTAAGAATCATTTTTAACCCGGTGCTGTCCCAGAACGGCGAATAGTCAGGAACTAAAGAAGCCAATCAGAACACTCGACAAGCACGTTCCACTGACTTCACAAAAACTAAAACGCTTTTTCAACAAAGTCAGGAAATAATACATTTAATTGGATGTAATGGTGACCCTACAATCTGCTCTAGCCAATTAAACACAGTTTACATCAGTTATTCGTCCAATAAACTATCAAGACAGGAGCGCATTACCCGGAGCGTGCAACTCCTTTAGGTTTATGCAACGGCGTTTTCATAAGTAAGGTTATTCTTAGAGCGGCTTCTCCCGCGAAAAAAAAGTTGTTTCCGTTGTCTCAGTTCAGTCTCATCGGAGCTGCTACTCTCTGTGTAAATACCTTGACTATCGTCAGAAATTCCCAAACCAATTCGGAGGAGAGACGATCTAAAAATAACCTTACTTGTGAAAACGCCGTTTCACAGACCCAGTATGGGAGTTTCACGCTCCGGGTAATGCGCTCCTGTCAAGATCAATTTCACTGTGACACGTCAGTGTTAAGACTTGTTGGGTTCTACTGTAGTTATGGCTCATATGTCTGTTACCACAGGTTCCCTGACATAGTTCTCAGGAATAAAACCAGACTTCTTAGAACGTGATGAATACGCCCACATCCAACCAGGTACGATTTGGTCTTTGAGGTTTGCATACACATATTCGCCTGCTCGAACCGACAGATCATCGAAAGCAGTTCCTATAAAGTTATATAGCACAATTAACCGTGCTCCTTTAAGTGTGTATGTCTTTTCACTTGAGGCTGATGATGTCACTTCTGTTGGTGAAGACTTGGACTTCACGCCAGTTGAACACGAACTAGTAGGTGTGACGTCAGAGGAGTCCAAGTCGGTCGAGTTTAATGACGTAAGATTAAAGTCGGACAATCGCTGGGCGCAAGCTGTAACAAAAGAATGACAAATTTTTAACAGAACATGACATCGGTTTTTCTCTTATCGTTGAAATCTAAAGACATCGACTAGAAAAAGGAAACAAAACAAAAAACTCGTGACGAGTTCGTTAATGGTTTCCCCTCATAAGGAATTTACTATAAAGTGACTGCTACTGATTGACATTTCATTTTTCAGAATTAAATAGTACTTTTGAATAAAAATGCAGTGTGTTTGTTTTCCTGAAAAGTCCTGTTGCGGAAGTAAAACCATGAACTGTCAGAGGGTCCTAGGATTCAAGAAATTTTTATATAGGTAAAGACGCACACGAGCCCTTAAACTGCCGGAGCTTATCCCGGTTTCAATAGAATGAAGCACCTGGGAGTATTACTACTCCCCCCCCCCTGGATGGGATGCTAGTCCATCGCAGGGTCATCCCCAGCATTATATCGCCGGTACCCATTTCTACACCAGGGTGGAGAGAGACAGTGTGAAACAACACAGTGCCAGCTACAGGACTCGAACTCCAAACCTCCTGCTCGGAAGTCCGACACGCTAACCACTACACTACTGTGCTTCCACAAATTCTCATATACTTCACACTATTGATTCAGAGTCAGTTAAACACTTGGATAGCATGACTCAGCTGGAAAATAACCAATTAGTGGATAAGTGGAATTCCGATCCACTTGGAATCGATATTCTTGGTCACCTCCTGAGGAAAAAACTGAATTAGCCAATCTGAGAAGATTAAACAGATGAAGGTAGTGTTGGTCAAGTTGAACAAATTAAAGGTATGGTACAATGTCAAGTTGCAACAAGTTATTGATGTTATTGTAAGTAATATATGGTCATTTATCAAGCAAGGCATATCAGCGCTTAAAATGAGTCACTCTTTTGAAAATCCTTAAAAAGGTAAGCCCGTTCAAAAATCTCTGACAATCAAGCAAAGCTTTTGGGACAATAACAATTATGATTTTCGTCTCCACTGAGATAGATACAAATGCAAACCGAGAAGATTTTCGCGTAACGTATAGCTCTAAGTTTTAGTAAATAGGTCGGGGTTCAAAAATCCGCAGAATGTTTATCTATTACTTCAATGATATATTGGTAAGTTAGTATTTATCCCATCCGTTTCAATATCGGACTAATTCGCACGATAACTGAAGCTAAAAAAAATCACAGATCATCGATCCTACTCTAGGTGAGATCAAAGAGAAAGTCGAGAGCACCAAAACAATGTTAGGGATGGCGAATGGTAAATGCGAGACTTTGCGAGACTTTTCTTTGCGAGCCCGCTGAGGCATTTTGAATTTTTAGATTGCGAGACCGAGACTTCAAAGTGTTTCAGTGTGTGCGAGACTCTTTCGTATAAAAATCGAGACTGCGAGACGCACATAACCGCTAAAAAATGAGACTGCGAGACCCGTGAAATTCGACTGAAATTTTGCGAGACCCAGAGTTTTTGAAGGACCATTCGCCACCCCTAATGTTTGCGCTTCAATCTAACAATTTTCTGAGAGTTTAATGAAATCCTTTCACGTTTGCTTAGGCAAATGTCAATTCCGTCAAATTGCGTCAATGGCGTCTTTTTTAGGGGTCAAGTTTAAACGGAATGAAGACACGTACTGAAATACAATGCTATTCGTCATAAATAAGGTGGTCTGGATGGATTGGACACACTGATGCAATACTCCTATACAGTCCTCAAATGCAAATACCTCGCGCTCAAGCAGCTCCTCATAATTACAGTCGTACCGACTGAAAACTACATTGTGCAAATGCTGGATGGTATACGCCAGGAATAAACTAGCACTCCGAGGTTATCATAACCATCACAATCAAATGAATCCACAACGAGTTGATATGTTTTTATAGCCAAGAATAGACGTTGCTGTTTATTTCTTTTATCGCGCGGAGCAGCACGGTATAAACTGACTGCAGTTCTAAACATTTTTAATTGTCAATCGTTTTGTACATGGATTGTCTCCCGTAAGATCAAATTCATGTCAAATTGTCTTCTAAAGACAAAATAAAATTTTAACTGAGTTTAAAATTAAGACATGTACGCACAGGGAACGAGGCTCAAGTTCTCTGAGCGGAAAACCACGACTTTTAGTTGCTTCGACGCTGACATCTGGAATTTCTGATATCAACACAGGTACTGCTAGGATGAATAAAGCTTTCTAGCAACACCAAATTTTTCAGTCACAGCCGGAACGGCCTATTTTGACAGTAGGCATTTGCAAATGTTTTATACTTGCCCATTTCAATTTAGCGATTCATTAAAGCGTTTGACTTAAATCATTTCTTTTACCATTTAATCGTACGGCAGTGGAATCAACCGCAATGCGGGCTACATCAGTAGTTTAGCACATGATTATCAAAACTGTTTACCTTCACACAAGTGAGACACAACAAAAGTTCTTGGAACAAATCCTTCTTCGCCGTCCTCGGTTGAAACCCAGACCCAATCTTCGTCTTGATCATTTAAAAGCATAACAAACTCTCCTCGGCATACACTCACATCGTTTTCATCCTCTGCTGTGTAGTTATGAAGTACAGTTAATTGAGGCCCGTAAGGTCGTTTTGGAAAATATGTGACTGAATTCATTTTGTGTTTGTCTTTGTGGCGCTCATACACCACTGTAGTTTTTTCTGCTCCATCGTCGCTGTCCTCAAAACTATCTTCATACCCCGAGGTACTCGATTTGGAGTCTGTTGACACATTGATTGTAGAGCAGTAGCAATATGGAATAAACCCCTCATTTCCTGAAGAATCTACCACGTAAATCCAGTCATTCTGTTGATATAGAACTTTCACATATTGGCCTTTACGTACTTTTAGTTCCTCCTTATCAACTGGGTCATAACTCTGTACTACTTTAAGACGAACGTTTGCTGGTTTAACCAAGGTTGCAGCTCTGATTTTTCGTTCAACAAGTGTTTCGTGCTTAAACCCAGACTCGTTAATCCTAACACTTCGCTTTGCTGTTCTCTCTCTCTGAGACGAACCGTTTTTCAGAGCGGACTTCGTTTCCACAGGAGCTGGACTTTCCTGTAATACGCTCGTTGATGGACGGTACACGTCCGGAGAATATGGTCTTTTGCTTTGCAACACTAACAAAAGATAATTTAGAACGTGAAAACTTCTCAGAGAGAATAAAAGAAAAGAAAAAAACAAAATCGTAGTTAATTAGGCAACAACAGCTACAAACAAAAAACTTTACCGCAAGGGTTTCAAGGGACAAAAACCAAATCGATCAGTTAATAAAACAAAACCTCTTTACCTTTCTTCTTCAGAGTGAGTTGGGAAGGACAAAAAAACGCCATAATTAAATTTCAGTTTCGTTATCAAACTACTTCATGTTAAATTTCCATGTCGAACGAACAGCTTCAAGGCTTGTTTGTTTTGCTACGACAGAAATACACCAACTTAGAGGGAAATTTGCATCTTTTCATCAAGCATTCTCAGATCAATCAAACCGAAAATAGGAACCTCAATAAGACACGTTGTTGTTGACATTGTCCAGCCTGTGTGACATTTGTGACCAATCGTCTCTTAGCCGAGTATTATTCAAACCGCACTGAACGTAAAAACTGTTTAAAGAGGAAACAATGAACTTCAAAAGTCTAGGCAAGTTAGATGCGTCATGCATTTTTCAAAGGTGTTAGATTTTTCTAGCTAGAGAAAAAGGATCTTGTACTGCATCGAGCTGTCAAAACGTATAGTTTGGTCGGTTCAAGGTGAATGACATCTCCAGTTGTAAAACTCTCGTTGCCGTCCTATCCCTGAACTGATAAATCCAGTGGAGTCAGTATACAAATATTCTTTGCGGTCCAGGAACATGATCTAAAAAAGCTGGCTATGTGTATGATAAACTCAGTGGCATTCAGTTTTATAATAACCAATACAATATAAAGAAGCCGTAACAGACCTTGAAAGTATACCAAGTTTTTGTAAGGACTGTTAGAGAAAATGTAATTCATTAAAATAGGGTATAATTTTTTTTTTCTCATGTAACCGACTGGGAGATCAGTTGCACCGTTTGAAAGTCTAAAAACGGCTACCACTGCTTAAGGCAGAAACAATTCAGTCATAAAGAAAAGAATGAGTTTAATCAGTCTAAGGTTCTGACTAGAAAACAACACTAGAAGACAAAAAAACCATGCCGCAAAGTGACCATCATGCCAAATAACCATATGGTTTCATGCGAGTTTTGGTGGTTCCGTGCCGGTACATACAGTGTACATGCCATGAACGGTACCATGAGATATCGAAACAAACCGGTTAACAAAATTGCAAGGATGTTTGAAAAGCGAGAGTTTAAGATAGTTTATTATGATTGCCAGATTTTATGATAGCAAAGCCATTATCGGCTGAAGACTTCTGGTGCCTGATAGCCGCACAACAGGCCGGATTTTTTTTGCGTATTTCAAGCGAACAGAGGCGAAAACGAGGCGAGCGCGAAGGCTAGTCACGCGCGAGGGAAGGAGAGCGAAAAAAATAACCCCGTTGAGTTTTTCGCGCTCCTCCCCTCACGCGCGACTCGCCTTCGCGCGCGACTCGTTTTCGCCTCTGTTCGACCATAGTTAGTAGAGGGGAGTTAGTCTACTAACTATGGTTCGACTGAAATACGCAAAAAAATCACGCCTGTTGTGCAGGCTAGGTGCCTGAAAAAACACGCGGCTGCCGAGAACAGTCACTGGTTGTGTGGCTTACACGAAGTGTGTAGCCAAATTATGGCACGATCGGATTTATTTATTTGTCTACGAGAGTCGAGCGCCATGGCCTAGTCAGCCACACATGTACGCATTGCGGACCTAATTGTTATTTCGTGAAAGAGTAAGAGAAACAGGTAGGATAAATTAAGATCGACCATAATACGTTTCGGCTTTTCTGCGTTATTTTTGGTCCAGCACCAGGTGGTGGTTCAGTGGCTGAGAAAGTTAAGGGACGGACCATTAGAAAAGTGATGGGGGGGGGGGGGGTGGGGAAATAAACAAAAAAAATTCATGCAAGGGAAAATGCCAAAAAAAAAATTCATGCAAGGGAAAATGCCAAAACAAAAATTCATGCAAAGAAGAAGGTAAAAAAAATTCATGCAGAAAGAAGGTCCAATTGTGACTTTTTTACACGTAGTAAAAAAAATTCGTGCAAGCTGAAAATTCCCCACCCCCCCCCCCCATCACTTTTCTAATGGTCCATCCCTAAGTGGATTAACATTAAAAGGCTGTGATATTGCCGGTACACATGATCAGTGTAAGCCATATTGTATGGGTTTCAGACGTAATAATAAAGAATCCCGACAGTTACATTCCTTATATCGTACTTGTTAATGCAACTTTACCGTTTAAAGTTTTATCGTCGAATTTTTTAGTCTCGTTTGCACTGATGTCTAATTGGTCTGATAACTGACCTTAATTCGAAATCAAAGACTAAAATCTATTTAACTTTTACACAACATAAGTCAAGTTAAGGAGTCCGTGACGAATTTCAAAGTGTTGCATCAGTGTTGATCAAGAGAACATGAGGGACATTTTCTCTTGGTATTGATATATTGACTAGATTTAACTACCAATGCTTCCGTTTTAAGTGAGGCATGAAATTTCCTTAAATGCCATCATTTTTTCTTGAGATTTTGCCATTTGTTAAACACAGATGCTGTATATGTGCAAAGTTGGGTAAGTTACGAAGTTCCATGCAAGCGGTCTGTCCGAGATCGTATCAGATTCAACACCCTCCCCCAAGTGTCAATATCAGTACTATGCTTGGAACGAGAAAACATCAAATTGTGGAAAAATACCCTAACTTAATAATCACTGAAGGCCAGAAAAGACGGAGTTGTGTGAATCAATTAGCTTAGATAATAGCGTGTACTATTAACATGATAGCACAGTCTGTGATGGCACAGAATGCAAAGCTATGCAAATACATTGTGCCCTTCACACAGCACGTTGTTTTGCCTGATATATCATATCACTCAAGTCACTTGCCTTTATATACTAGGGATTTCATGTCTTCACCTCATTATGGGATTTCGTCTTAAGGGATTGAGCAATTTTAGCTTGAATTCTTATTTCTCTAGATCAGTGCACTAGTAAACTGACTCATTCTTTTAAATTCGACTGATATCCCGCAGAGTCACAAAAATGGAGTGACTTGGCAGCCAACCAGGACTGAATTTGATCTTGTCCGATCAGTTACTCAGTCACGTGAGCACACGTGGTTTCAACTGTCATTACAGATGGCACTTTTATTTACAATTTTTCGCTGCACGAAACGTGAGAGGAAACCAATAGATGAGCAGTAACTGTTTTAAGAAAATTCCTTCCACAATTCTTCACACTCTTCATAGGTGAGTGGTTTTGTTTGTTAAGATGACACCGGCGCCGCTGAAGCCGCGAGTTACGATGAAATTCATGTTTATGGTTTCTGCGATTTTTTTTGTCTGTTTCCAAATGGAGGTTGTCACGTCAGCTCCAAATGCAACAAATTTCGAATCTTCGTGCCTGTCATGGAACCCTCGGTTAAATCCAAGCATTGGAAATGGTTACCTTGCAACTACCGTATACAGCGACACTGTTTATATTTCTGGAATCTTTAATGGACGAGCAACTGAAACACCAAGTCATAGAGCAAGAATCCCTTCAACGTCGGCGATAGTTCTTCGGAGCAATCTAACCTCAGCAACCACTGAGGAAGTTTTCAGTCTCAATGTGGAACAAGGAGTGTTTTACCACCGCCTCAAGGTACAAAACTTTTCGTTTGAGCAAAGAATTTACGCACATCGCGTATATAAACATTTGCTTATTACGGAAATAGCTGTTAACAATGATATGGACGAACAAGTCAGTCTGTTTCTGACCAATGTGTTTGGAGCTCCAAGTGCGGATATAAAGTTTAAACGAGTTGCTTTTCAAATGGAAGACAACAAGAACAAAGTTAATGCTATGTACGGATTTGTACGAATCACAGAGAAGCCTGATAGTAAAAGACAAGGTGTAGCAGTTGTATGGGCAGATATTCCACCCCAGCTACTAATACGGCCATCCCCAAACACACAAACCTGGTACTTTATCACAGCCATTATGACCAGTTTAGATGCAGACGATTTTCTTACAGGCGCCCGCAATGCATATATGGTAGCGATGAAAAGCCCGGGAGATCTGCTTTCTAGTCACGTGACAGCTTGGAAGGAACTGTGGGACAATGGCAACATAGCAGTGGAAGGTAACATAACGTTGGCACAGACGATATCTGGAAGTCTGTATTATATACTCAGGTGAGAGTTAAGGAGATAGTTTTCAAGGAGATTAACCCTTTAAGCCCCGAGGGGTCTCCCTGTGACGAGTAAAATCGTCTGGCGTTAGCCAGAGTAAAATCGTCTGGCGTTAGCCAGAATAAAATCTATAAAGATACTATCGGGGCTTAAAGGGTTAAGGAGATAGTTTTTACAAAGAAAACGAGTGTCTAACGTTTCATCTACAGTC
>OX453277.1:29322093-29447093 GCA_949710005.1 Ricordea florida
GATTGCGTCAATTTAAATAAAATTCAGCATTATTCGAGTTTACTTGCTGTTTACTTGCGTTTTTTTTTCATTTAAGTCTTCATTTGACCTTTTTCGCGTTTTGTTATTGTAAAAAACAAATTGACGTCCGTTTTTTATGCGTCTGTCCTCTTATTGATGATAAATTGCGTCATAACATTGTCAAAGTTTGTTGTAGATCCACTCGCCTATCGGCTCGTGGATCTACAACACTTTGACAATGTTATGACGCAATTTATCATCAATAAGAGGACAGACGCATAAAAAACGGACGTCAATTTGTTAATTTGACAGTGCAAATTCTACAATACTTACTATATAGAAAGCGCTTACAGTGAACGGCCACCTTTGGAGCAGGCTTTCACAAATGTGGCGGACGGGATATAAATTAGGAACAAATTCCTATATACAGTTTGTATAAGTATTTACAAACGATAAAAACCACACTGTATTAAATTACAATATTGTCACACTATGTAAAACAATAATCTCCATCATTCAGAGAAACCTTTAAAAGCCTAAAAATTTGCTATCTTTTAGAGCCACTGGCCCTGGGGGAATTATGACCCTTGGCGATTTTCTTGAACATCTGCTTCCCCTTGGAGAAGATCCCTTTCTTTTTCTTGGGCGTGTCCGCTTCAACCATCACGTGGGTACCATTTGGAGTGTTCAGCTTCTCAGGAGAAGAATCCAGCGATGATTCCTACGAGTAAACAAGATTTTTTGTATTTTATTGATATTTATATATGTTTACAAATAAGAGTGACAATAACAAAAAAAAAAAAGAAAAGGTAACAAAGAATACTGACAGTAATAAAAAAATATTGTTACTAATAATACTACTTATAAGGAAAATACTAATATAGACAAACAAAACTCAGTTGTAGCAAGGAGAATCTTAAAATGTAAATCAACGAATCACTCTCCCCACCCCCACCCCCCAAACATTTTCCGTTTTAAGTCCATGAAGAACGAAGGTGAATTCAATAACACTTTTACACGTGTAACTTGAGTGCAACTATTGTTCTAGAGTTTGGAAACAAAAAGCTACAAATGTAAATAACACTTGTAAAAGTTTTATTGAATTGATCCTGGTCAACAGCTGTGATAAACCTACACTGTATTCGAGGACCTGAGCCGGAGTCTGTTGAACAATACCGCTCGATCACTAATAACTAGCAAATAAAATAACTAGCAAATAAAATAACTAGCAAATAAAATAACTAGCAAATAAAATAACTAGCAAATAAAATAACTAGCAAATAAAATAACTAGCACATAAAATAACTAGCACATAAAATAAATAGCAAATAAAATAACTAGCAAATAAAATAACTAGCACATAAAATAACTAGCACATAAAATAACTAGCAAATAAAATAACTAGCACATAAAATAACTAGCAAATAAAATAACTAGCACATAAAATAACTAGCACATAAAATAACTAGCACATAAAATAACTAGCAAATAAAATAACTAGCAAATAAAATAACTAGCACATAAAATAACTAGCACATAAAATAACTAGCACATAAAATAACTAGCAAATAAAATAACTAGCAAATAAAATAACTAGACATGAATAATAAATGAATACTAATACATGAAGTATGAGAAGAAACCGAAACAAGAAGACCACAAATGCAACAAAGATACAGAAGATAAAAGTAATTTTTACAAAAAAAGGAATTGACGGAACGAGAGCAAATGAAAAGGATTCAACAGAGTAAAATCGTGGTTAAAAAGCAATAGTTTTAATGACTAGAGCGTAAAAAAAGAAACTCTGCACGCGTGAAAGGTGAAGAAATAGCTCACTTATGCCGTAGATACCAAAAAAAGAAGCGCAACAATTTGATGTAAGAATTACGAGAACCAAAATCGGTTTCGCTAATCTCTCTCTTCAAACTTCTGTTTCTGGAGCGTTTCCTTCATCCACAATAAAAAGCTCGAAAACGCGTGAAACGAAATGGGTGCCATTACAAAGCGACATAGATGAGGTCGAATATGAGCGTGACCAGATAAAGGTAAAACGACTTGTATGAACTGCGTTTTAAAAAAACCGCGCCGTTTAAGTGAATTATTTCTCTACCTTATTTTACAGTACGAACAGATGACGATAATCTCTCGGTCAGGGAATCCATAGTTGCGCTTTGCTTCAGAATATGGTGAGATGATACACAGGTACCTAACGATACGAAAGTCACATGATTGGAAAGCTGTCACCTAACGATACGACAGTCACATGATTGGAACGCTATTCCGTATCTACCACGATATTCAAAGATGTAACAAGCCAAATCTGCCCTGCCTCCTGAAGACTTTTAACATACAGTTTCTTATGGCGTTACATTATTGCCAACATGGAGGATGCAAAAAGGCCACAAGTACAGCCTTCCATATATGGTATGCGTCGTGTCATCTGGTCACGTAAACATCACAGTTGGAAACTGAAGTGACAGGTCGAGCTCTGTTAGTGCGGGTTCAGCTTAGTAAGTTATGCGTTATTTTCAGCGCAAATCAGCAGGCCTTATAAAATTATTAGTTCTCGTAACTAACAGAAAACAAGTCAGTTTTACGAATAACGTGCTGTAGATGAAAAGTGTCATTACATTGTGATCTAAGGTTAGGTGTTAAACGAAACAGTGTATTGACTTAATTGATACACTTGGGGTAGAAAGCATGTTAAACCGACCTGCCGCTCCAACCATGTTTCCCTTCAAAGGATATACACTTTAAGACCCAAACATCACTGAGCAAACTCTCCGTGACCAGACAACAATTATTTAGCTCTTTGAAAACGCGCTTGTTGGAGGTTAGAGCGAGGAAATAATGGGTTAAATACCAGAAGGAAAAGAGAGGAAGCTTCAAGCGGCGGTTATTCCAGCCAGCAGAGACCACAGTATAGAATTAGGAGTTCTGTTAAAAGAGAAATGAATCAACATGATAATAACACAGTGAGTTAAGTACATTCACCAGTCAAACCCGAGCGAGGGCTGAAAGGAGTTTCACCCGGAAGTGAACAAGAACGGGGTAATTTCGGGATGGGACAAAGGCAAATTTAGTGGACACAGGACTTTAGTAAGAAACTTGGCAATGATAAATAAGCCAATGAATCTAAAGGAATCAATCTTGGACAGAGAATAACAGTGTTAGATTAACTACAGAAAAACGAACAAAGGAAACGAGGAGGGGGTACAGCTACTGATTAACTAAAAGGCAAAATAAGGAAGAGCTACAACAGATTATGTTTCATAACCTTTAACAACATCTTTCACTTAAGTCTTTCAAGGGATCTGTAAGATCGTATCTCAACAAATGAGTGTCACTGTTATTATTAGTATTAATAGCTACAGATCAATAGTTTTATATCTGATTATTATATATTGATGTAATTTATTGTCAATTTCTATTTTTTATTATTACATAATTATTGTAAATTAGGCATGAAAAGCAATTTTGGATTGCCTAATAAAAGTATTGTATTGTTTTGTGTTTCATGCGAAGTGTCTCCACCATAAGGCGAGCACTGGACGGTTCCCATAACCACTGGAAATATTTCTTTTAAAAAGTGGTGGACGATTATCTCTCAACAGATAAAGAATTTGTTCCTTTGGCACAATCCGGAACTGGATTTGTGATCCGAGATCACAAGGATCATGGCGCATCAAAGGAACCGATCAGTGGACAAGGATTCATCGATTCCTTTGATGCACCATGATCTGAGTGATCTTGGATCATAAATCGAGATCCGCATTATACCAAAGGAAAGCACTCTTAGCCACTTCTATCAGGAGACTACAGAGGAAGGTAATGTCTAGAGCAATATATTTAAAGACATACATGACTGGTGTCTTGAGAAACTGGTTCCAGATTTTCGGATAAATCTTCGAGAAAGTTAGACGGCACCAATCCACGAACTCCACGTAATTCTCCCGAGTAAAAGCCGTCTTCATCCATATCACCGTAAACCATAATTACATCCCCAACTCTGAACCTCAGCTCAACCTACGAAAGGATGAGAAGACATCTCGCGTTACAACATCACTACAATGATTTAGCTACAAATGATTAAGATTATGGAAGTAACAAAAAAACCTTCCACCTACGCATAAGTTAGCAAGTAAGAGGAATACTCCATCATAGTTTACACCTTTTTATACAGTAATGTTTAGTATCATCTGCTTTTGGTCTTGATCTTGCTTTGTGCGAAAAAGGAAAAGATGCCATTGAACGATATTGAACCTCTTTCGTTAGTAACCGTCTGACACATTTACTGTAAAACCTTTAACTACAATCACTGTCTCAGCGTAAGAATACTGGGAAATCCCTAGGATCCTTACCTGATATTTCTACGTGGCGTTTAATAAAATTGAACGGCATATTTTCTTGATGTCATCACTTGAGGCCCTATATATGTATCGACAGGACGGTCTTCCTTATCCTTTACAAACCTATCAACTTACAAGGGCCGCCTTTCAGTTGGTAGGCCTCACTATACTAGGGTTGTTTTAAGCAGTAACATGGTGACCAGAAGCCATCTGATTGGCTGTTTTCTTACCTCGCTATCTGGATTAGGTGACAAAGTATTTGGATCATAATTAAACAGTGCTACCATTCGTCTTGGTGGAAGCTGATAGTTTGCACTGAATCTCGGATCCTCGTATCCTTCTTCTTCTAGAATACTCCCGTCAGTTTCATCCTCCTGAAGTGACTGGGACTGAAGGCTCTGTTCAAGCGGTTGAACAGGGTCTTGACTAAGGTTTAGCGAAGGACTGGTGACAGCACTACCAGATTCTTCGTCTTCTAGTTGTACTTCTGATACCATATTGAACGGGATAAATCCCGCACGCCCGTCCAGTTCACCCCAGTAAAACCCGTCCTCGTCCTTATCACCATAAACCTAATGAAACACAACACAGAGGTGTCTGTCAGTAAGCGCTGAATTTTGTTCAGTCCGACAGAGTCTGACGCATTATTCGACGGTGGAGCGGCAGGTGATTCGCACGGCGTTTTTCTCATAAGTCAAACAAATTGTATACATTATGTATTGGACTCAGGCCATACTCCTTCCGCTTACATGAAATAAATGCTAGATTCGGCACACGGTGTGTCTTCTGAATCAAATGTCGCGCCACTGTCGCTCCAAATTTACCTAACTCAATTGGGTTCGGCACATGAAAAATACGGCGTCTGAACTGGGCGTTAAGAACTTAACTTCTTATCCACCAAGTAATAAGCTGTGACATATATTTATCTTACGTTTCACAAAGGATTTACTTATCAACCATATGATAAACTGTGACGTGTATTATCACACCTTGATGAGGTCGCCCTCTTTAAATGCCAACTCTTCTTCCTCGGCATCAGGATTTGGTGACATGGTGGCCGGATCGTAATCGTACACTGCCATGAACACTCTCATTGGCTCATCGGAAACAAGTCCACCGCTGTTATTCATGTGGTCGTTGGAAGGCTGACCTCCTACTGCAGCATAAGATTCAGGATTGGCTGTGTCCTGTTCGTTGTCTACGGGTGTTGAAGACCTTTCTACTTCACCATGGTCAGCCTCGGTGTCACTGTAAGTTTCATCTTTCTCTTCTGATTTCACGCCTTCGCCATCGCACTCTTCAAGTTCAATATTATCAAGAAGATGGTCATGTGACTCAACTGAAATGTCTGACCTGGGATCGTCCTGACTCTTTGCTAAATATCTCGCCAAGCCAAGATCGTCACCACCGGAAACTACTCCCTCGGGCCGTTCCATGTTCCACGTAGAAGGGTCGTCGTTTTGTGAAATACGGCGAACACTTCCGATGTCAACCGAATAAGATGACGATTTTTGCCGAACGTGGTCTTCATCCAAAAGATCCATGACGTCATCATCACTCAGAAAACCTTCGGAAGCCGAGTGAGATTGTGAAACTCGACTGACCAACGCCTGTGATTCAGTTAAATCTTCCTCGTCTTCCTCTTGGATTATGGAAAGTAGCGCCTGCTCACTTGATTCGTCTTCAAAGTCACTTTCTTCGTATTCCAGAGGTCGGATAAAAGGTTTTTTATCTTCACCATCATCTTCATCGTGTTTTCGTCGTGGTATGACCTCTGCCTCATCTAATGATCGTTCAAACTCTTCCATATCAATATCACTAACCACTGATTGATCGCTGTCTTTCCTTCGCACCTGTGGTTTCACTGTCACCATTTTTCCTGTTGACTGTGAAGCCTCCTCTGGCCCGTCCCTCCCCTCCCTCGGTTCAACTACATGCTGCTCGGCTTCAGGAACATCGGCCTCTTCTTTATTTTCCTAAAATCACAAAAAAATAAACAAGAATCTAACAAGTTTCTTCAAGATCAGGATACAAAACAAGGTCTCCTAATTTTGACACAACAGCTTAACCTTAGCAAGTAAAACCTTCCCTGCAGGTAACAATTTCTGTACGTCCAATTTTTGAATCATGTTTAATATTCTATAAAAGCCACTTAACACACACACACACACACACACACACACACACACACACACACACACACACATCTGGAGTTGCGACCTTCGTTTTAGTTTTCCCTTAAAGAAGTGATGTGAGATCGGAAAATGACATAAAAGCACTGATTTACACATCTGATCTCTAACTAAACATACCGGCCATTTCCACACTACATTCACATTATTTAACATTACAAAGAAAGGCAACAACAGAATATAAGTAAGAGTGTAATACCTCCTCCAGTGGATGGGATCCATCTGTGTTGACATCTGCTATTGGTTCGGTACTGTTAGCGGACCCCCCCGGAACCTCTTGGTAACAAATCTCCACCTGCTCATCTTCATCGTCCTCAGAAAAAATGTCCTCGCTTTTCTTCGCGCTGTCGACAATTTCCGAATCCTCTCCGACGTCAATTTCGGAATCCTCCGAGAGATCGTACCTCCAGACGACAGGTTCTCCCTTTGTTCTTGGTTGTGGTAGGGACCCAGGCTCTCCCTGTCCATGATTGAAGCTTCTCGGTAACTCGTCAACAATCCCAACTTTTGCTTGACCAGACTCATCGCGACTGTCTCCCCGCACACTGTCAGTTTGATCCGAAACAGAATCAACCCCATTTACCGATTGCTCGGCTGACGAACTGAACTCCTTCTTCTGCCGAGGCGCTTCGACTCCCTTCGGTTTTACGAACTCGTCAACTTTGAAATTGAACATTTTAACAGGAAGCCTGACTTCGTTCGAATCTGTCGACTCGCCTTCGCCCGACTGAGTCCTTACAACGAGACAAAGAACTTCACTGTGACTCCTTTTAACAGCACGTTCAACCATCCATGAAACCACTGTCACGCAATCCGCTGTGGGTGAAGTGACTTCAGTACAGGGAAAACCATTGATGTACAATTTGTATCCTGTCACGCGAGCACCGTTTGAAGTTCCTTTTTCTGTGATAGTTATTGGGATCCAGTTTACATGAAGTGAATTTGAATCACCTTCCACTACTTCCACATCAAGAGGAGGATCAGGATGTCCTATGACAAGGAACATCATCTAAGTATCGCAATGTTAACTAAAACCGCCCACGTATTTGTTGTGGTTCAGTTCTATGATTGGTTTAAAATTTCTTTTCTTTGTTTTTTTCTAACTCTAATTATCATGCATTACCATAACCAGAAACAAAGAAAAATATAATTTGAACCAAGGATAAAATTGAATCACAACATATTTACTGCATGAGTCAAAGTCTGTTCCTCTCAATGCACTTCCACAAATGCAACTCAATGCACTTTTGGTCAAAACTATACACAGTAACTAGTTTCATGGAAGAAAATAAAAAGGTCTTTCTCTGACTCCTTTCAAAGCCATGATAATTTCAAATTTTCATTTACAATTTTGTGAAAAATACTCAGATAAATGAGAAAGGTTCCACTCACCACCAGGCTCTGTTCTGAACTCTGCTTTATCTGTTAATGAATCTACTTGCAAATCAGCTTCATTGTCATAATCCAGTGACTGCCTGGGGTTCTTAGCACGAACAAGCACTTTATACGCATGGTCCGGTTCAAGGTTCGTCAGCGTGTGCTGGAATGTCCCAGGACGCACTGTTCGGTGAATGGTTCCATTCACAATGATCTCGTGACTGAACGAGCTGTTGCCTGGTGACCACTCGATGTTGGCAGACGTCGGCGAAACGCATGTGATGTGCACGTGACTGGGGGCCAAACTGGCATCTGAGAAACAGAACGATAAAGACTAGGTTTAAAATATGAAAAAAAAGCAAATATGATACATAAATAACTCCCAAAGGTAAATTGTTTTTTCATTACAATTCCCAATCAATGTCACGGCAAATTTTCAGTGATCCACCGTTTGCGTTTAAAATAACTGCTTACTTTTTTTCTGAATGAACGGTGCTGTTTTCGTATCAACAGTTCAACTGAAAAAAGGGTTACACCGTATTCTGCGTCACATCATAACTGACTGCTTACATCCTTACCAATGTCCATATTAGTTATGTTAAGCTCTTTATAGAACAGACCGTGGCATTGTTATGAAGTGTTTGTTCTTTCTACCTTGTTGCTTATTGGCAACAATAAGCAACAAAGTACCAGACATGATATTAACACACCTCTGCCTATCTCCACTACAGCTGAGCGGTCCCATGACTCTTCGCCTGTTGTAGTTATGGTTCTTACTGATATACGGTAGGTCTGTAATAAAAACAATATCACTATTATTGCAAGCCTTACCCTTTAACGAGAACAAAGACCATTATCACTGATTAACACGCCGTAATACTTCAAACTCACTGACCTACTGGTTTGTAACGTTCATACACAGCAAATAGTGTATTTTGTAAGTTTGTTGATCTCGCCTTTCGACTAGATCTTGATCAAACAAAACCCCTTATAAGGTAAGAAAAGTAAACAGTTTGCAGGCGTGGGGTGGGGGTGACAAGGCACATAAGCGAAACGTTTATCCTAGTACATTGCATCAACTGCGGCCTCTTGAAATTCACTTGCTGAAATTGTGCTGGCACCAAAAGAATGCAAACAAAACTGCTTATTCGTTTTACTGTGTTCCTGTCTACTGACAACTGCGGGTTTCTTTTTTCTTTAGTTAAATCTTCACACAGAGAACGTACCTTGTCCGTATCAATATCTTCCAGTAGCGCTTTAGTCTTACTGGCTCCCTTCAGCATCAAACGCAACTCTCCCTCCACATAAACACCATATCCTTTCACCTGGTCAGCGGGCAGGTCGGCGGGCTTCCAGCTCAATAACACACTGCGGGTAAATTGACGCTCCAAAACAAGACGCCTAGGGGAGGGGACCCCTAAAACAAAACCAAATCAACCACCCAAAATTAAAATTTATGAGCCCACCTGTTCAAAAACAAATAACACGGGGTCAATTGATTAGCTACTACAGCATCGTGACAATCAAACAAACTTATGCATTATGTGACTTACGGAATGGTTCAAGATCGGTGTCACTCGTCACAGCATCTGCTATTGATCCGTCCTCATTGTCTTCATCTTCAGACAGAGAGAGTTCGTCGTCTTCGTCGTCTTCTTCTTCCTCAGTTATGTCATCCAAAGCTACGTCAGGTATATGTTCCAGCGACTGGCGTAACGCACGATGAAGTTTCCCTAATGTCACGCAAGAAATACAAGTCACACAATAGTCACGAAGGACTCAAACACAGAGAAAACCGTTGTTTTTTCCTAGAAGGGCGTCATCAACGAGTGAACTCACTTTAGGAACCAAAGTATTATTTCGGTGTTTTTCTCTCGGATGGTCAGATCAGACGATAAGCAAAAGAATTGCCATATTCATCTTTTACATGACTTTGAGAACGTACTTGACAACAACAGTTTCTTGTTCCTTTCCTCCCTTTGTGGATCGTGCCAAGTTTTGGCACCATAACGAACCAATTGTACATATCTTTGAAATATTTGTAATTGACTGAGCTGATTAGCATCAAACATTCCTTTGCAATCAAAGTGAAAGATGCCGGGCTCTATTGAGATTCCTTATACCGACTCTGCTATGCTAGATTACAATGGCAAAATTGTCTCTTAACTGAACAAACTGCTTATAGTCAATATGAAAAGTTAAAATGCTGACAAAAGCAACGCTTAACACAAACCCTAGCGTTTTAAAGCGCATTGAAAAGCAAAATCATATCTGTATTACCAAGAATAGTATTTGCTTTAAAATCACAAGTGTTGAAAAGTGACACAACATGCATTTTTGCGCCGCTTGCAGTACTGATGTTTTTTACTAGTTTAGGTTACAAAATGAAGTTTATATGTTGGATGTTTTACGTGGTAAATACCCGAGAATTTTAGCATTCTAACTGGCTTGAGTTGACGCTCTCCGTTATCTCCAAGGACAGTTAATTCAGTTTCATCCTCATCAGACTCGCTGTCGTCTTCTGAACAGCAACAAGTTGAAACAATTTCACATTAGATATTGATCGCATAACATGAATTACTCTGCAGACTCGCCAATATACAACAATACTGTTAACACTTTATATATTATATAGATATTATCAGAAGCAGCTCATCTGTTTATTACAAGTAGCAGCACACAGTTTAGTTCTTTTAAAGTTTTTAAAACTTGTTAATGACTAACAAAAACGAGTTGGTGGAATTAATATGTACGCATCCGTTTATTTACTAGGTGCAAATAAAAGTTTAAATTTACCAAAGTTAATTGCAAAACCTTGTTTTATAATAATAGATTCTGGGGCCTGTGCTCGTGGCTACATTGCATGTGAGAGTTACATTTCAGAGAATGCATGCAGGCATCCTCAGTTTATAGATACTGATAAAACAATAGCTTCTTTACTGTATTAGATTGAACATAACCTGCAAAGAAACAAGTAGAGCTCAGGCGAGATCTGTCACTGACGATGAACAGCTTTCCAGTTAAGAATATTAAAGTATCCAACAAGAACGGCTACCAAGGCAGGGATAACTAAACGAAAAGCATGTTGACTTTAGTAATATAGAATGAAGTAGTTTACCGTCAGTTTCTTCCTCGTCACTGCTGTCTGTAATATCATCTGTAGCGATAAAAGACGTAATCCTTGGTGACAAATCATTACCAAAGACAAAAACAACGGTCAAATACTTTCCGCGGAAAAGGACTGTGTTAAAATGACAAGATCCAAATTACCTATTCCCTCTTCTGTGCCGTTCACCATCATATTCATGTCACTTTCATCTGAGAAAACAAGATACACAAGACACAAGACAGATGTGAATTTATGGAACAATGAAGAAGTTGAAAGTGCACCGTCGCCAGCTGAGCCTGGGGTAAACAACAACAACACCACCACCAGCAGCAGCAGCACGAGTAGTAATTGCCATGACAGTTAACTTTCTACATAATATTAAGGGGCAAAAAAGCAAGAGCAGTGGATTGAATTAGGGGTTAATTATTTCTGCAGAGGTTTTCACGTACCTGCGACTTTTTCCACAAAGTTGGATGGCACCAATCCCCTCTGACCACTCATCAGTTCACCCAGGAAGTACCCATCCTGTGGAGGACAAAGACAGACAAAGTTGAAGTTGGCCATCGCTTGACAAATGAGAAATAAAGGACATTGAACGGTAGAAAGAAAATTTAATTTATATACTGAAGGAATAACAGGAGGTTGAACGCAAAGTGGAAATTAAGACTGAAGATAGAAAACGGTATTCATAAGCGACAAGTTGAATTTATACTAAACTGTTGAAAAATCCAAATCGAAACAAGAAACTGAATGAGCGACCAAGTTGAATTTATACTAAACCGTTGAAAAATCGAAATCGAAACAAGAAATTGCGTGAGCGACAAGTTGAATTTGTACCAAACTGTTGAAAAATCGAAATCGAAACAAGAAATTGCATCAACAGAAACCAATAGTTAAAGCTGCTTAATTTTTGTAGGTATGCCTGAGGATCACGCACACACTAGCTCATACCACTGTGCTGTTGCTTTGGAATGTGGATGTCAAGGATGACATGGAGTGCTAATCAACCTTTCAAGTTTGTGGGCCATGTCATGGATGAATTCTAATAAGCACCTATGGTTCCTCTCCCTTGTGCAACATTTCATCGCTATTCTCGTTTGAACGTTACAGGAGGGGGAACACACTTATTTCCGTGATCTCGTGATCCACCATTTTTTGTTGTCCGTGAATCATGATGTATTGAAAACCGTCCTGAGAATCGTGATTCAAGTGCAATCCGTGAAACGCGAACTGCTATAATCCTTCATCGTCACTCGTGAATTCACGTGCATTAAAGACGATGATGATAATGATGATGATGATGATAATGATGATGATGATAATGATGACGATAATGATGATGATGATGATGATGATGGTGATGATGATGATGATGGTGATGATAATGATGATGATGATGATGATACTCTCACATTCATGAGGGCAGTAAACATTCGTAGTGGGTGAGCTCCCTCGGGGGCGAGCTGCGTAAGTCAAATGTTTTTCATACGGTCCGCCCACAAGTGAACCAAAGCAAAGCACTCTGTTTTACAAAATGAGACCAGAAGTCGCTTCCGTAACTTTTTGTACGACTTCCATTTTCTAAAAGCATGAAGAAGTATTCGTGACTCGTGAAACGTGAACGTTTGGTTCGTGACCTCGTGATGAGACCCCCCCCCCCCCCTTGCACCCCGTGTTACAGGTAGGAGGGGACGTAAGGTTTTGCGGTCATGCGGTTTTGAGTTATTTTGGGTGCGGTTTCACGGCAATTTAAATTTGAAAGCACGGTGTTGCGGTTTTGCAAAATTAAGCGATTTGCGGTGTTTTGAAATTTTAGGTCGCCTTAAAGTGTAGTTTCACTGCATGATTTCGGTGTTTTTAATTCTTAATAAACTTTAATTTAATTTAATTTCCAGTGCAGTTTTGCGGTATTTGGACCCCAACTGCGGTCCCTTCAGGTAGCGTACGAACGAACCAGCTGAGTCAAACTATTTTGACACTAGAGAACATGACTCACCTCATCCATTTCACCAAACACATAAAGATAATCACCAGCCTGGAATGCCAGTTCAGTCTCTGGACTCTCATTGGGTGAATGTTGTACTGGATCATAGCTGTATCTGGCGATGTAAACAGCTAGCTTCTCATGAATGGCTGGATCCACATCACTGTCCCCCTCCCTGTAACCGCTGTCCAGGACCCCTTCCTCTGCTGTCTTCCCATTTCTTACTACCGCTGATAATATCTTGTTGTGACCAGAGGGCTCAGTGTCATGTGAGTTCAATTTACCTATATGATAAAATTATGATGCAAATGAATATATGAAAGACCATATATTTGAACTGCGGAGTAATATGTAATGACATTAATTGATCATCGCAGTTATGTGCACAACTTAAGCAGCTGTGAAATTAAAGCCTGAAAGAAAAAATCAGGCTTGAACGGGATTCGAACCCATGACCTCTGCGATACCGGAGCAGTGCTCTACCAACTGAGCTATCAAGCCAACTGGGAGCTGGTCATATTGTGAGTTCGTAATATACCCGTAGATGGGGAAGAATGATGCAAATGAATATATGAAAGACCATATATTTGAACTGCGGAGTAATATGTAATGACATAAATTGATCGTCACAGTGATAAAAAATTATATAAGGGACCGTTCATTTTTCATGAGGGAGGGGGGGGGGGGCTGGTGTGATTTGAAAAGCACCATTTAAAATTTGCATGACCCCCCTCAGCTTGCCAATTTTTCCCATACCCCCCCCCCCCTATCAAAAGAAAGAGAAGTCAATTTCGGATTAAAACATTATGACATAAAAGTATTGCTAAAATATTTCACGTGACCCCCCTTTTCTCTCATTTTTTTTTTTCGCATGACCTCTTAAAATCCCACCAGCCTCCCTCTGTCGGTCGGTCCCTAAAAACGTCGGGTGCTCATTAAAGAACAAAGGTTACCTATTCCACCAGAAATAAAAAAAATGATCATTCCCTATAACAATAACGATAATAAAATGATGAAATTTACGAACGTCATAGTGTACGGAGTAGTCACCTAATCCCCCGAACCAGAGGTTCATGGGTAAACAAATGACGATACAGATATAGAAATAGAATTCAATCCGTCGCCATCTTTGATTCATTCAGTAACCTTAGCAACCTATAACAACCGCAGTCGTGTGAGGCCACGAGTAATAATAGATTATTTATCGCGATGAATTTTGTCATATAAACAAATAACAATATCTTGGTGGTACTCGGCACTCGCCAGGCCTTTGCACTTTTAAGAATTCTTTTTTTTTTTTTTTCCCAAGAAAATATGGTCAAAAGTCGGAGTGTGGCTTATACACGAGTGCGGCCTATACACGTGCAAATACGGTAATAGGAAAACCCTCAGAGCACGAAGAGAACTAACTACAAACCCAACCAACACGTGACGAACCAGTCCCAGATGTGGGATGTGAGTGCTCTCACCACTGTGCTTGCCTTGCTCTCCATTCACTAGACTCTCTGGACATTCAGACTGGTTCATGATGTATGGATTATTAAAGGAGAATAGACAGATGCTGATCACCACTTACCAACTGGCCTGTCTGAGTGATCTGTTTGTTCATCTTCTGGTGCGGAACTGTCTGGTTGATTATCTTCCATATCACCCAGATCTCCATCAGCCATACTTGTTAAATCTTGGCTGCCCTGGCTGCCATGTCTCTCTCTACTGATGCTACTGCTACTTGTGCTTGTGTCATCACTAACAGCCACTTGGTTGATACGCCGAGACAGGGCTTCAAGGTCTGTTTCAGGCTTTTTGGATTTGTCTTCATGAACCTCTATATTCTCTGTTTCACCATGTAGTTGTTCTAAAATTTAAATATCAGAAGGAGCATAAATGGAAAGTCACCACTGCTTACCACAACAACGAGAAGCATTTTCCTTTCTGACAAATGACTGGCAACAATTAAATTCACAGCTTCATGAGGCAAGGATACAGTAAATTTTTGAAAGGTTATACTAAAGGTTATACAAGGACCTAAATTTTACAACACCTTAAACACCAACGTCATCAACGCTTCCTCACCTTTTTCCTTTAAAAGAGCACTTAAGGCATTTATTTATTAGTATTCTCCAACAGAAATCTTGCAAAAAAGCCTTTTAATATTCAACATTATTTATAAACTTCCGTAATATTGGTAAGTTTAATTTTCCACCAGATATTATTTTGTATCCGTTGCCGTAATTTTTATGCCATCTTCGAAAAATTGTAATTGAGGAGGCCTAATTAACATAAGCTCTATAGTTTCTTTTAGGCCTCCTCCCCATTTCTTCCTACATTTTTTTTTGGCATTTCTTTGTAATTATTGTAATTGTGTGGCAAATTTAAAAAAAAACACTGCCTCAAACACTACATACACATGGTAAGGTAAGGTGTCTAACCCCTTATATCAAAGATAGTAGTCTATAATATAGATTTATAATCAACTATTACAAATCTATTTGTGTGGATGATATTATGCCAAAGAAAACTCACCACTGTAAGTGTCATCCTCTCCGCTATCTGAAGCTGCTAGCTCATTAATCCTTGATGACAATCCCTCAAGAATATCATCTGATTTTTCAATTGGTTCTGCTGTTGTAGTAGATTTCTTGGAATTTGCTTCAGCTTTTGTTTCTGGTTGCACTGAAACCGGGTGTCTAGCATTACTTGGTCTTATCACACTGGAAGGCTTTAAGTTAATGCTGTTTCCTGTTGGAGTCATAGTCAAAAAATTGTGAGATGCCTCTTTCCTGACTCTTACATTTTTAATTATTATAATTACGGTCACCCAACTAGTTTAGCTTTTCAGTTATTTTGGGTATCCCACTACTGTATGTACTGCACTGTTTATTTATACATTTATAATTACAATCTTGTAAATTCTTTTAGTTGTTTACAGTAGTAGAAATAAACTGTTGTTGTTGTTGAGATGGACAATCTGTATCTACTAAATTCTAGAAGCACTTCAACCATGTGAAACAGTAATTCAAGTTGCACCTTAGGTAATAATTTTTGTTGAAGTTGAACTGCAGGCAAACCCACTGCTAATACAAAAAGTTTTATTTCTTGCACAGAAAATGATATCCATGGTTAGCAAATATAAACTTCTCGTTAAAACTCACTCTCTTTTTCCTTAACTCCTGGTTCTTCCTTATGAACTGCTGGTGACACCACACTGAATGACTCCGACATTGTTTGAGTTGACTTGTGACACAGATCTTCGCGTTTTCTTTTTCTTAGCCATTCTTCCCCCCTTAACTCTTCCACCTCTTTCTTCAGGTTGATGTTATTTTCTTCAGCATCAATACATTTCTGCTCTAAGCTCCGCACAGTGTCTTCAAGAGATGTAACAGCCATCTCATGGGCCCTGTTTGCCTCTTCCTGGATCTGTATAACAAGGAATGTTCAAGATTAAACAAACTGGCTAGTAGATTTTCAAAACAGCTCCCAAATACAAAGACGTGAATCTCTACACCAAGGTAAGACAATGAGTGAGCTTTAGAGCAGGTGGAGGATTCAATTTAGTGAATTGGCATTACATGGCATTAGACTGAACTTTTCATAATAACTATCAAAAGTCCCCGCAATATAAAATGCTGCCTGCAAATATTGCAGTGACACCTGGAATTTTGATTCTGATACAATGAAAGGGCAACCAAGTTCAACTTAAGACACATGAAATGATATACCATCAAACTATGACTAAGCACCAGTTTAAGACTTATACAGAAAAAGGAAACAAAGCTATTAGGAAAATACACTTGATATAAATCACCTTATGCAGTTGCCTGATTTCCTCTTGTCTCTCCTTCAGTTTTTCAACACTTGCAAGATATTCCTGCTCTATTTTCTCTTTCTGTTTTTCCATATTTTTAAGATCCTAACAGGATTATAAAAACATCATCACCTTAGCATACATGTAAGTGGATCTGGATAATGTAATCAGCCATATACATGAAACACACATATTAATGGCATATTACTGGTGCAATGATTCAGCAGAGAAAGTTATAAATAACAATTGTTGGTAGAACAGCAGGTAGATCAAGGTCAATGTCACCAGATAGTATTTTAACTTACCTCTTTAACTTGCAGCAGTTCTTCCATTTGGCTTTTCAGTTTCTTGCACTCAATTGAAAGAGATACATTGCTTTGTTCTGCCACTTTAAGTTTCTCATTGGCAGCAACAACTTCGGTTTCCACCTGCGCACATGTATACACCAAAGTTGTATAGAAATTGGTTTGCAAAACCCACACGTTATTTAATTCAAACTACTAACAAAAATTCTCTTAATGTTCACTAGGCTAACAAATTGAGATATGCTTTATTGAATGATTTAATATTTTCAGGAAACATGAGTCTGGATAACAGTTACAAACTTTTGATTTTTTTTCTTGTACCACACAAATTTGAGAAGCAATATCAACAACCAAAATTAACTTAGACACTATTGCACCTCTGGTCAAAGAAACCTAGAGCCTTAATAACACTCTTCAGTAGAGAACTAGGCCAATTAATAAATGGGTAAAACTAAAAATAGACGACAATAACTTTAGAAATACTAATCATTATGCAAGGGGTTATAAGGCACATATTCATGAAAACTGCAACTGCTGTTATTGAAAGTGATTCAACTCTGACATGTTCACCTCTTCCAACTCCTTAAGTCTTTTTCCCATTTCAATATTTTTCTTCTGAAGCATGGTACTCTTTGCAGCGAATCGTTCCCTTTCAAGTTCCTAACAATGATATACAAATAGAGGCAAACAACCAATGAATCTTAATTCTACTAAAATATTACATTGAGAAGCTGGCTTCTCGTCAAAACGCCACTGAACATTACTTAAATCCAAGTTGATTTGGATATGAAAACATTTACAGTATTTCTTAGCCATGTGTCCTGCTGTTTATAACACCAGATGGAAACTGCTGTATTTCTTTGTGTGTTGAAATAATTCATTTTTATCATTGTAGTAATTACATCAAATTACAATTAGGTTAGAGGGTGGAAAGGTATCATAGACAGAATTATAACAAGACAGATTTGGTTAGAATGGTAACAAAACTAGAGCTGAAGACACTGAATTAGAAACCCCATAAAAATAAATCTAAGTCATTCTAATCAAAACATTAAACAACTAGATAAAACCTGCTTCAAACTAACTATTCCTGTCAGTAAAATGGCTAAACACGTTATTTTCAAACAAAAGTGGTTCATCACCAGTTTGGAGCATCTGGTTTGCTTCTCTTCCAGATCATTTACTAGCTTCTGGTTTTCTTCCTGTTTCCCTTTCAGTTCTTCAGCCTGTGAATCATGCATATTTAAGATACTATTTTTAATTAAACATGCATCTTTGTGGTTAAAACTATTTACCATGCATGTATTTGTCAAAGCCACCAGTAACTGAGAAATACTATACAAACTGTTTTTAACTTCTACTATAACAGGTAGAAAAAAACAGTGCTTACGTCTGTGCAGTGTATGTGTTGGAAAATACAGTGCAAACTTAACCACCTTACATGCAGAAAAAGAAATGGATAATTATTATGTCCATCCTTTATCATAGGAATAATTATTAAGTAAAATAATACTCACCAGTAAACCAATTTTAATTATTAAAATAGTAACACAATTTAACAGAATTAAAGCCAGGGTAAAGGAAAATGAATGAAAGATGACAAAAAGAGACCTTTTAATCCTACATTCCCCAGTTGAAATTCAGAAATACTGGTAATAAAACTGTTTGCAAGTGTAGACTACTTGGCATACTTGAGATACAGCGTATTAATTAATACAATATCATTACTATGAGGCCCTGTTAGGGGTAAATTCCGACAAGCGACATGGCCTTAAAACGGTGACATGAAGGAGCTAAAATGACGACGAACGACAAGCCGCTCACGCGAAATTCAACAGCGACCTTGAACCTTCCAAAATTGCGACATGAAAAGGTTTCAAACTCAGATGGGCGACATAAAGAACCCCCCTAACAGGCCCTCTACTATAGTATTTCTGCAATATAAGAACATTCCTGATGGCATGCTTTTAAAGAGTCCAATATACACACCGCTGTAGTGTATCACTACTGTTGGTAATAAAACCTTCAAACCTTATGGTCATTCAATTTACACATCTTTCCATCTATAAAAACATTAAATAGTTACTCTAATGCTCATATGACTTTTCAGCTGTCTTGTAAAGTCAAATAGAAATATACCAGTAAGTTGTAAATGCTAAAATGATGTACTGATAATATTAAATTATTGAATTTAATTTTTTTTTTCACATACTGTAAGCATAATTTATCAGTCTGAACAATTAAAACATCATCATGTGCAACATACATGTTTGTTACTCATAGAACCTACCAACTTCAGGCTTTCAGCTTCTACCTTCTTCAGTTCACTGACAGATGCCTTTAAGTTTTTATTCTCAGCTTCAACAACAGCAATAGCTTCTGCCTTTTTTACCATCTCTATTGCTGCATCTCCATGTAAGAGTTGTGGGCTAGGAGTGCGAGAGCATTCACCACTTGATATCTGTCTTTCCAACCAAAGTCTTTCCTTTGCTGACTGTCTGATTATTGAGTGAAGCTCCTCAACTTTATCAATCTACATCATACCACAAGAGGAAAAAAATCAAGGTAGTTCTATACCAGGAAAAGAATTCTAACATTTAGTGACTGTTGAGCTCCTATGTATAGCTGCAGCAACTATTCTTCATGTTGAAAACACATAAAACCTCTGAAAATTATTCCTCTCTTGCACCTTTTACAGATTACTACATTTGAAGTCATGACTTCTTCAACCACAAGTAACTCTGGCATGTGATCTGGAACATTATCTTAATAATAACTATCGGATTACTGTGGATGTACATGCACAGTTTGAATGCCATATTCACTTAAATTGTTACCCTTGGCAAACCTTAATATATTATCTCCTAACATTTAATAGTATTCTAAGGCTAACAGTATTGCAGGCACTAAATGAAAATTATTATACAACGAACAGTTAAAAAAATATGCAAAGATAACACAAGGCCAGTTAACTAAAAAAACATTCTACCTCCTTCTTGGAATTAGATAAACGAGTGCTACTATCTTTGTTTTTCCGATGGTGTTTCAACATGATGTGCCCCTTAACAGCCCCAGAACGACAGTTTGTTTCCCAAAATGAAGAATGCATGATGACTATGTTAATATGGCAGAAGATGCAGTAATGAGAGTAACACTTAAAACAGCACCAAATGATAAGAGAATGCAAAGTAAATGAAGACCAAAATACCAAGCAAAATGTATCTGTTATTTGAAGTATGGATGGCATTTTGTGTGTAAACATGTTAATATTAGCCCTTATTTAATAATCTTCCAATATCAAAAATACTTATTGAATAATAATAGGCACACACACATTGTTTCAGACCCTCTGCTTTCTATTTTCTTTACAAATAAATGAACAAACTAACCATTAAAATTTGTCCCTTTGACTAGAACTGCGCCAATAATTTCTGAACTCAATATGAAGGGGGGCCTGGAATAAAGCCCTAAGTGGACCACTGATCAACTGGTAAATTCACCTTCCAATTTACTCTGGAAATGCTTAGAAATTGGAGGAGAATTACACACTGAATCAGGGGTTCCTTAGGGCTTATCCTACATAATCCTTCAAATATCAATCTTTAGACTAGGTTTCATACTTTAGTTACTGTAACAATAACTGAAGTTTCTGTAGGCTGTTACACTAAAATGGGAAGTTCTCTTTTCATTTTACCACAAACTGTAATTTGAAGTTTCCAGGCCCAGATTCTCTGCAGCCCCACTTTTTTAAAATTTGTTCACGAAATTGCATGACTTTGACCATAATTACTGATTGAGAAGAAAAAGAGAGGCTTTCAAAGTTCTACATGACCCTTTTAAAACATACATGAGTAATAATAACAGACTGTACGATGAGGTTATGCAAATCCTAATCTATAGCACACATAACTTATAGAAAATCATTTCTTCAGGCCTACGATTGACATTAGCTTATTCAGATTGTATCTTACCCTAGACATTTGGCTATTCTGTGGTTGTGCCAATTGCTTTTTCACTTCTTCTAACTCCTTTTCCTTTGTCATTAAAGTCTTTGCATGTTCTGCAAGATCTTTAGCCCTCTGTCGTGCATACATACGTTTAACATGTTCTACTACTGCATTGTTCAAATTGATATCTTCAGCTAATTTCTGGAAGTCAAAAGCGTGGAATGATCATAAGCAAAATTACTTAACATGATTGACAACAGATGAGCACCTAGGTATGTCATGGATGCAGGTATGTTAGAGTGTGGTATAAAACATGAACTCAACCTAACCTGTTACTTAATACAGGTACATTACTACTCAGATATTAACAGACAATTTGTGCATAAATTAATCATCAACATATAATTATTGCATCATTGTACTTCTTGAAACAGTTAAAACCAACAAACTAACACCAATTGATATGACACTCTTCAAATTGACATGTGTTTGTAATGCATTGGAGTACATAGGCCTAGTCTTTTACCCTGCTCCACCACAATACTTGTCTAATGGCGTGAATAGGACGCAAAAGCATGCCCTGTGAATAGTCTATCCTGAAGCTCCTGAGGTTGCAGATATAGATGTTTCACTTTATTATATGGAGAAGAGTGTTTTACTGGGGACTAAACCACTCGTAGATTCCATACGCCACTTCATCCGGGACCCAAGTGGCGTATTTGCCATATGTCACCTTTGTGAGTGTCGCATCATTCAATGATGTCACAATTCCTGCCTTTTGCTTTTATTGAATTGGTTTCTCCATATAATAAAAAGAACATTACACGTTGGCACAAAGATATGAATTTTATGTTCTCGTGGCAAGAACAATATCTTGATATTGCTCTTGCCACTTGAACATAAAATTCATATCTTCTTGCCACCGTGTAATATCCTCTATATATGAGAGGTGACAGGCTGTAAGTAAAGCATTATTTGATCAAATTGTAAAGAAGAAAAGCCATAAGCATCACCCCTTGTTGCTGCCAATTAATGAAGTTACCTACTGCATACGAAACCAACGATTTTTTAAATTACCAACACTTTTATTATGGACCATAGTGGTAATTATATACCAGTAAGCGATTGTATCACATGCAAATGATCTTTTGATCTGAACAAGTATCATTCCTAACAAAATTGTCTTGTAAAGTACTTTACAATTCAGCCAGCTCTTGGCAGCAATGATGTTACTGAATAAAGTTTCTACCTATCTCCATTGTAAGTTATGCATGTACTGTACCTGAGCCGTAACCTTCTCCTCCTGAAGTTTCTTGGCCTTGTCTTCAAGTTGTCTAGCAATTGACACTAGCTCAGAGTTTCTCTTTTTTAATTTCTTGACCTTCTCCTCAGCAATGAAAGTTGATTTTAAGTTACCACTCCTCGCATTCTCCTTCTATAAAGCAAAATTCACTTGAAGGTA
Organism: Ricordea florida; assembly: GCA_949710005.1. Taxonomy (NCBI): domain Eukaryota; kingdom Metazoa; phylum Cnidaria; class Anthozoa; order Corallimorpharia; family Ricordeidae; genus Ricordea; species Ricordea florida. Next base: position 29,344,624 of record OX453277.1, read on the forward strand.
TTTAAAACTGATAACATTTAATTTAATCAAGTCAGAGTTAAACCACTTTAGTGCATTATCTAGTATATTATAACATATAGTAAGATTCAGATAAAGAGAGGCCTAGGGTTTACGTGGGTTTGGTTGGTAAACATAAAGTTATACGCTACATGTAGAATATCTGGTAAATAAGAGACTGTCCAAATTCCATGATTTTAAAATAAAGTACAGTCCATACTGAGTGCTAATGGCTTCGCCATTACAGTTTGTTTTGCACTATTCTGTTATGGTTTAATTCCTCATAAGGACATCATCAGACAGCCAAACATAACTTCTCAAATCTGCAAATTGATCACGAAAAACACCCACCAGGGTAAAGCACAATTAACAAAGATAACAATAAAAATATTATTTGATACAAGATGTTTATCACTGAATGAAGTATTGTGTTAAGTTACGCACCTCAAGGACAGCACATTTCCTTTCCAAGCTTTCAACTTTGCCCTGAAGTTCAGCATTTTTCTTCTTTAACTCCCTTTCTCTATCTTTCTTGACAAGAAGCTGCAGGAAGGAAAGACAAAAGGGAGTGAAACCAACCAAAACTATTTCATTCCCAATCATAAATGGGTGAATAGGACACCAGAAAACAATTGTATCTATCTATCTATCTATCTATCTACCTATCTATCTATATCTATATCTATAGATATATATCTATATCTATCTATCTATCTATATATATAGTTGTTGCCGGAGAAAAAACACACAAACAAACTACAGGTTTATCCCTACAAGCCTGTTTCGTGGTTGCCCACTCATCAGGGGATATATGGGCAACCACGAAACAGGCTTGTAGGGATAAACCTGTACTTTGTTTGTGTGTTTTTTCTCCCGCAACAACTACTTCGCTCTACGTTCACGTATTGAGCACTGTTTTACGATTAATCAACTTTTACACTTTATATTTATATATATATATATATAGCATAGAGCACATTGAATTTCACTCTGGCAGCAAGGGAAACATCAATCAAAGAAGTACAACTGACTTTATTTATTTGGTTCAAACCTTTTACTATATGACTATTTATAACAAAAAAATTCATTACTTTGTAGGTTGAGCCACAAACAGTGTTATATAACACTGGCTTTAAAAACAATGGTGGGAATTGGCACTCAAACAAAATAATCATATGGAATAGAACAGCTGAACAAAACATAGCTTCAAAAAATGTTGGGCAAAACAGTGCATTTTACCAAGATCATATGTTTTCAGGAGATACGCAAATTAGATCATGTCTCGTAAAAGATCAACAATAATTCCAGTTAATTAAGGTGTGTTGCATGTTTGTTGAAGCCTATTGATGCATTTTGAAATATTTAAGGTCGTTATTACGGAATATTACATTCTTCCCAAGACAGATTTAGAAATAACTCATTCAAAAGTATCTGTACAGTAATTAGCAAGGCTTTGGGTCAAGACATCTTATCCTGTTTGTATCAAGACTGTTAGGCAGTACTAAACATCTTAATATTAGCAGTAAACAACACTTGCTGTTGCTAATTCCTGCAAGCATTACTGCATGCGTTCCAGCAGGTGCAAAATAAACAAAGAATCCAGCAAAAACTTAACAATGAACAAGTGAAAGCCCTTACATGCTGAATTTTTTATCACAAAATAACATTTTATTATGAATTTTGAGATATTTTTTCTGGCCAAGCTATGAAACAGTGAGGCCTGATGGAGATATTACCACTGGAAATGCCAAAATGAAATATAACTGTAAACGTATAAAAACCTGTCACATCCAAGACGTTCACTTGGATGTCGCCGGTTTAACAATCAGGATTTCCAAAATGTGTAAACATTTTCCGATATATAAAAGCTGCTGAGCATATACACCGTACAAGGTTTTAGCAATGGTATGATAAAAAAGGTGTACACAGACAAAGACTATGTGATAAAATTTATGGAATCGTTGTTCTGAAACTTTTTTTCCTTAATTCATTTAAGGTGTCAAAACGACGATAACTGAATAACTTACAACGAGGAAGCTACAGTACAGCAGTCTTTAACATTTACTCTACAGTACAGCCACCACAAAACAGAAAGTTTATCCGACCAGGTTATTTGTCACAGTCTTAAGCGTATTACGAATTACGACGATCAACAACTCTTTTTACCCACAGCAGATCAACCATTTCACGGATGGAAAATTATCTTAACTACTACACATGAGCAAACAAAATAGAGAGCTGTGTTGTAAACATTTTTGCTCACAACCAAGGCAACAATTATTCCAGCTAATCAGTGAAGTTTGCTTTTCACAGATGCAGCTTAAAATGTCGAATTGTCTCACCTAATCGTATTTGACTTAATAAATATTCTACTTCCCAAACGAATTGTCTACAATCATTTACCCTGATTTAAACAATAACAATGTGAACGTGCTAAAGTATTTTTAATTTTTCACTGATCTGGAACGGTACTTACATGTAAGAGCTGTTTAGCTATAAAGGGGTCTGTCACAGGCTGATAAGTCAAATTCATGCAAGTAATCTATTAAAAATCTCTCACTAGGATTCACTTGACGAGTATCATTGTTGAGATAAAAGACAATAATTTTGTAAAAATTAATTTGTACGTTAGCGTCGCTCGGTCCAAACCAGTTCAACTATGATTATTATTAACAATACCGGAAACGACATCGGACCATAGTTTTTTGTCTAAAAAATTCTAAATGTTTTACTTACACTATCCTCAAGACTAGTATCGAATGATCCACTTGTCTTAGGGCTTGACCTTCCAAATTCACCAGTTAGCGATATTCGTCGTTGTAGATCACCTTTCTCTGCTTCTAGTTTCCTTGCCAACTGATCCTTATGAGCCAATTCGTGTTGTTTTTCTTCCAAAGCTTTCTCGGTTAACCTCCTATGCTGCAAATTCTGAACCGACTCCCGTTTCGAGTCCTTTATGAATTTCTGAAGTTCCAGTTCGTGATCGGCTTTCATGCGGCGTATAAGTTCCACTTGCTCGCTTTCTGCTGAAGCTTTGAGTCGATACATCTCCTCGGCTTTTTGTTTTTGCTCCTTCAGCGTAACTATTTCAGACCTCAGTTTTCTTTCACTCTCCGTGTGATCTTCTCCTTCTTTACTCGTTTTCACCAATATCCTTCTCAATTCTTCTTCTGCAGCTCTGTTTTTCTCCTTCTCCTCAGATATATGCTGTTTCAAAGTTTTGACTTCTTCGTCTTTAAACTTGAGCATTTGCCGTAATTCATTCTCTTTTTCTTTGGCAACGCTCTCTCGTATTTTCCTCAGCTCTGCAGCATGCTCGGTAGTTAGCCTTTTCGTAGCAAGTTCGATCGCCTTTAGCTTTTCCTTTTCAAAATTATCCTGTACTCTCTTACTTTCCAGTGCTTTATCACGCATAACTTGTCGGAGTTTAGTTCTTTCTGCTTCCAAGTCAGACTTCAGCTTTGAATTTTGTCTCCGCAGATCGTCCACACTAGATTTCCGAGATGGAGATGTTCCTAGATCCCTATCTGGGACTGGGATGTTAGATGATGGCATTTTTGCGACTTCCAACAACAGCGCAGTGTCTGCTTCACTTACCGGGATAATACCCGAAAGCTACACAAACCATGCAATGTGCCGAAAAGCGTTCGCTAAACGCGATCGCATCAGTCGGCGCTTGCTTGTAGAGGTTAGACATTTCACGAACCGGCATGAACGGTAAAACGCACCAAGACTGACAACTAGGAGCGTGAGTTCACCAAGGTAAATGCATACTAATAACTGCAAATAACAATTCCCTTAAATTCCGAGTCCATTTTGAGTTGTGAGTAAACGAAGCCACGCACATGCGCAGTAACGTTGGTGAGTTTTGACGAGTGTGCTATATTTGGAAGCTCTAGCCATGTTTGGCTCCCTGAGAGCCGGCTAAAAACCTTTGGAAAATCGAAATCATCATATCTTAAAACAGACCATATGTTTGGAAAATGGTGTACTTTTTAACACGTCTTGATAGTGAAATGGGTTCGTTTATTCCTCAAGAAATTTCTGGAGCAGCAATGTGTCTACTCTTCACCTAGGAGATTGAAAAGCCGCAAAAGAATTTTTACTTGCGGGGGATGACCAATTTACTGAAGCATTCATACAGAAGGGCCCACCATCAAAGCCTGCTGCACAAAATCTGTCTGTATTGCGCAATGAGGCAATCTTTCCCAAATGTTATGCAAAATCTTAAAGCAAACAGAAAACGAACTGAAAGAAACTTCAATTTAAGAGGCACCACCGGTTTCACTATGCAAATGAGTTGTCCTGAAAATTTTATCAAGAGTTTTACGTCGATTGCTTTTTGCAGAAATTTCCTTTGTAATAAAAATGATATAGCGACTTCGCTCCTCCTGTTTGATTCAAACAAGTACAACACGAGGACAGGTTTTAGATTCTCTGGTTTAAATAAGCGACCGATTACTAAGTTACAAATTTTCCTAAATTTGACAGCATGATACTTCATAACACTTTTCCATAATCGATGTCAAATTGGACTCAATGAGAAATTGTCAAAAACAAAAAAATAAAATGAAGTGCGTCGCCTATGTCAGTATTTATAACTCAACAACTGAAGCAAGCATGTTCGAAAGGGAATATGTTACATACTGGATTACGCAAAGATCAGGGGGTAGCAGGTTTTGCACATTTCACACACCCCCCGGGGGGTACTCGATATATCCCTGGGTGGGGAGGTGCGGCGCGCCCCCTCATACCCTGACCCTGTTTAAGACAAATATCGCTGATTTTCCTACCCTGTGTAAGACAGAATTCCGATTTTTGATACCCTGTTTAAGACACTTGTGCCTGGTATCAATGCCACAGTCAACGGAAGTCAACATTAATTAACATTAGAAGCTTGTAAAAATTTTGCCGTTTATCGTCCAAGAAAAGATATCCTGTTTAAGACAAAAATTGATAAATCGATACCCTGATTACGACAAAAAATGATACATTCGATACCCTGTTTAAGACAAAAATCCCGAAAAACATACCCTTGCTGGCCGCACGTCCCCATTAAGCCCTTATAAGGGAGTACCCCCCCCCCGGGCAAACACCTTGCACACAATATTTTCCAAACTGCCCTCAGCGGCTCAACGTGATTTAGCGTTGTTTGCCCCTAAAGACCGGTTCTAGGGACAAAAGCTTACCCTTCTTCAAGGTAAAGTTTAATTTTATACAAGACTGATTAGAAAAACTTACAGCTCTAAAAAGGAAGAAAAAACACAGCCATACAATTTTAGACTCTGACGGGAATTTTACATGGCTTTAAAACGTACAATGAACAGCGTTTCTGAGGTACCTGCTGCACACTGGATGAACTTGGACACCTTTTACTGACATCATACAAATTGTAGGGAAAACGCGATTTTATCATTGAAAAGGCTTAGTCGATCTGCTACAGCAACCTAAGCGCTCAAGTATGTTTCCCCGAAAAATATACTGTAGTGGACTATTTTTAAGGGGGTGTTCAGAATCAAAGAGGTTGACACCTTGGTAAAGTGTTGGTTGGCCTTAGTATGAAGAGACGCTCGGAGGCAATTCGACTGCCATTGGCTGCTACCTCGGTCGAGCGTCGGTTAATACATGGGAGGTGCTTCGATGTACCTTGTATGTGGGTATCTGTCAGCAAACGAACAGGCAAACATCGACCGAGTAACGACCGAATGCCGGCCACGTACACGGTATGGCCCGTGCTCGACCGACAATTGTGGGATAATCGGCCGATATATCTAAAGAACATAATTTGACTAACTATAGACGGACCAAAAACCGACCTATTTGACAAACAATAGACGGATCGAAACCGACCAATGACTGGTAACAAACTTTACACGAGTCTTTCAGCTAATACCATCATGGCTAAACTGACCAATCACGTTTAACAGACCAGACTTATAACATCATCGTCTGACAAACACTATTCACTTGACTCTGAAGATGACTTCCGCTCAGGTTGTCGAAACGTCAGTCACCAACAACAGTTCTTTTCAGAACTACCCTCACCCGGACGATCAAACTAGACGAACTACTGATACTCCTGGGTTCAAACCTTCTACTATATCTAAAGAACTGTCAAACATCGTTTAGGTCGACATGCTATGACATCTATACAACCCCTCCTCCGACACAGTCAGAGGGGGTTATGTTGGTACGTAATTCGTAGCAGGAAGCAGGAAGGTCTCAGAAGTTCAGGGAATGGATGGTGCTCAGTACGCAATGGATAAATGACTAGCCAATTAAACTTGAGTCCACACTTAACCATAGTCTACCAATATTATCACAAATTCAACAACATAAAAAGTGATCCAGTCAACTGATTGGTAGCACGTTGGCGACCTTGTTGTTAAATAATTGGGATTTTATTTCACTTCCGTTTCTAGGAAAATTATTATGTACACAAAAATACAGCTTGTTTTGGATTCCGAGGAAACGAACTGATTCCTCCACAGCACAGTCATCATTATATTGATCCTCAACCTCTCGCCGACAACAGTTCATCCCGCAAACTGTATATCGCTCAGTCTTCAGCTTCACGTAAGCAAACAAAATGTGAAGCTTTTCGTGAATTTCCGTGAAACAATACACTTTCCCTTAACCATCAATTCTCCTTCATAATACAAACACTAAATCAAAGTCTCCTTTGCAGCCGTTGTGATGGCTCGTCACGCATCAAGCTTCGCTTTCCTTACATTCTTCAAGTGTTTTCGAGAGCTGAAAGTTCTGTTTGTCTCTGCGTAATGCCAGGAAGCAAGAAAAAAAACACAACATAAGACAGTAAAAAGTCAGGTACTGAGAGTATGAAGTTGGCAAATTTGGATAAACTGTTGCAATTAAATGTACATGCAGCATCAAGATCCCTTAACGATTACCGCAAAGACGGACCACAAACGAGCAAAAAGAATTCAGTACCACATACATTTTGATTTTCTCAAGTTGCGGCAGATGGGGCTGGCTCTTCTTCTCTACTTTCAAGAGCAAATGGTGGAATTGGTGCTTCGAAAGTGCTTCCATCAGAATGTTCAAACCGAAATTTCCCCCTGAAAGATACCAGAAAAGCGTGCAAATTCGTAGCATAAATTGTAAGCAAATAACTGTATGTGAAAGCATTCTGTTAATTCTGACAGGTTTTAAGAACATGATTTGTCCAACAAGCTGCACGTGGTTTCTGCCAAAATCAGTGGACTCTGTAAAGTTTGCTTGGAAATGTAAATAGTTGTCCTAACATAGCAACAAACCCCTGTCTTTACACTGTACATTCTCTGTCCAGCATAGTCATGACAGTGAAGTGAAACTCAGTGCATGCCCACCACTACACCAATACCTCTGCATGCACTGCTTGTCTGCAAAGAGTAAGTTGACACTTAAAGCAAATATTGGGAAAAACTGCTACACTGTAGCTAACAAGTCAGAAGTCAGTTGCAGGAGCTGTTCTCAATCTCCACCTGGCTGATGCATGTTCTGAAAACCAGACTACAATGACTGCAACTAAAACAGAAACAAGTATATTTGTGGGGATAGTTTCTAAAGAAACTGGTGCTGCGTCAGTGGGAAATTGAAGCACAACAAACTGGGTAAATCAAACGAGTTGATTGAGTAAGTTATACCACTGTAAGGTAAAAGGGAGGTGCTGACGTTTCGAGCGTTAGCCCTTCGTCGGAGCGACGTTGTTAGCCCTTCGCTCCGACGAAGGGCTAACGCTCGAAACGTCAGCACCTCCCTTTTACCTTACGGTGGTATAACTTACTCAATCAACTCGTTTGATTTACCCAGTTTGTTGTAAAACAGAAACAGGACATCTCACGCATACCACATGTGCCCACTAGGAGCTTGTAAGGACACATGACTGCTGTACTGAAATGCTGGTTGCTGTGATGAGAGGATAGGTTCCTAAAGAACAAATGAAAGGAACCAAATCATATAACAGCATCTACACACAATAATTTGTATCATATATCATGCTTTGTGACATTCTTGGGCACTATCAAACTTACCATAACATTTCCAAGCAGTATGATGCATGATACAACATCCCAAAATACCACTTCATATCATTTAATAATAAATAGTGTTAGTGTACTCAGGTGATTATACAAAAATCGTGTGCTCTGATTGGTTCGCTATCTCAAATTATCAGCAGATAATCACCTTGACGAACAAAGTGGCTGCCAGTCGTTCGCGCGCTTTTCATGATACATAATTTTTTTGTGTTTTACAAAGCTTTTTCTTTTTTTTTTGAAATAATCACCTGTGTATTTATACTAAAACAAATATTCGCCTCAGGCTCAAGGATTATCAGACTGAGTGAATATTCACCGAAAATAAGTCGAGGTGAAAATTCACTGATAACCACTTTGCCTTCGGTGAATAATTGTTAATTAAATTTCAACATACAGAGACATTAAAACCACCACCTGACAACATGTAAGTGAGTTCACTTTGTAGTTGACTTACACTCACATTCTTGAAACATCAGTCAATGTCAACAAAATTTCTTAGAGCTACTTACACCAAAAAATTGAACTCCACAAACAGATACACAAATATTACTTGATATGTAGTATTTGAGAAAACAAAAATGCAATACTGGTATTTGGGTATCAGCCACAGAACTAGATTACTTAGACAGCCTTATACTTTATATTTTAGTTTGCCTTTAATGACATTTTTTCTCATGGTTTGTGTATAACTTCCATACCTGGCCAACCACACCACGCCCTCTGACTGTCTCCAGTGTTCCAGATAAACTGAATATTCTCCACTGTCTCTCTCGCAGCTGTACAGTCTCCTGCCCAACATTCTCAATTCTAATACAGTAGCGCCACTGAAAAAAGGTATTTTAAAACAAAAAACCAAATAATTAATAACTGTTAATAACCACAAACATAACAAAAGGATGTTGATGACAAATACCCAATAATCCTGCTGTGGCTGAGTGTTCTGAAACACAAAAAGAGCAAAGAGGCCAGTTATTAACATTTTTCTATTGACCTGTTTAGCATGTAGAATAAATTAGAATGTCTTAAATCCTCTCCAATAATAACAGGAATATCTTCAACATTGGTTTTAAAAATTATGTTAAAGGGAAGCTTAATATCATAAACTTCAGCCTTCTACAACATAATAAAATTGTTTAAAACAAGACATGGTTTTATTTTTTGACAATGCAAGGTGAAAGTGACATGAAGGCATTTAGATTTACCTTTGTTCCCATGTAGAATGGCATTACAGTGATACGGATATTGGAGCTTGTCTCTCTGTGTACATCAGTCAACTCCAGCCATTTGTAATTCTTTTCTTGCCATGAATGGAGTGCCTCGTGTGGGGCAAAGGATGGAACTGTAAAGAATTTAAGTATTTTGCTTTTCCACTGATGTTAGAACTATTGTTAATCTCAGGACTAAAGTTCAATAAAGGCAATGCCCTGAGCCTTGATTACAGCCATGTGCATTTTCTGCACAAAAAAAAAAACTTGAATACAGTCTTTTTTCCACTCAGGTATAAAATGTGGAGAACAGCAGTATAAATCTTGGTAAACAACTGTGATCAATTAGCATTTTATTAAGATGTGTGCAGGGGATAGGGGCGGGGGAAACAAATAAATATTCTCAACTGCTTTATACTTATACTTTAAAACTCAGAATAAGCTTTAACCATGTGGCATCCTAATGACATTTTTTTCAGCAATGCACTGAAGATCTTTCTGGGTTTGAAAGTTCATAAATTAAAATGCTGTCACTGATGCCTATAGTGCAATTTCGTTTTCCTTTTTTTCTTTTGATAGACTTCATACAGTTGGTCTTTTCAGTCACCTTCATGTCACTTCATGTTTAATGAATCACAAAACAAGGGATTATTCAAAGTTTCCCTGAAAGTATCTTGAGGAAAAATGGAAACCTTTAACAAATACCTCTTCCAGGCTCAGGATACAAAAATCTGTCAAACAATTCATGATGAATTGGCCGGGAAAAAGCATCAGAAATCATATATGGCAAAACATCTTCTTGAGAAATATAGTCCAAACCTTTGAAAAAGGGCAGAAATTTGGCATACATTAAACTCATTTCACAAGTTAAGACAACTAGTACTTTCTGTCTGAGCAAAACAACAACCTAACTAGTTTTCAGCCTTGCCTGGAATTGAGTAAAGGGCATTGTCACTTTCATAGCCAAGGAATGTCACAATCTCTGGCTGAGCTCTCTGAAAATTAGCAAGAAATTCATAACAAATATCAGCTGAAATATTCAACCAATCACATTACCTCAGAGTCAACATTGCATACAGTACTTACTATGAATGGAGAATCTCTGTTATCAATCAGAGCTTGGTAATAAGTCTGTGTTTCTGCTTTCATCTCCTTTCCAGGATTAAATGTTCCATTCTCTTCAAAAGACCTGATTACAACAAATTGATTACGGTTTATTCACATGCGACATAAGAATAGATTCTAATGCAATAAAAATTGTTACTCTTCTTTGCATCTATGAAAATACTGTAAGTGAGTGTCTTCCAATGTGTTCGGATGTGGATGTATTCACCAACAATTTAAGTCTGTCTACATTGGCACCATGAAACTTACTTCTCATTCTCTCTAGTTTCTTTGTCACGATCATACACTCTTGCTGTCCATGTGAATAAAATGACACCTCTGTAGCCAAACACTCTGTGTAAGAACAGCTGTTTATGAAACAGAAGCAATGATTTATACCACAGGTGGCACAACATGACCTAGCATCTCCTTCCCTGTTCAAACAGATGTTGGCTAAATTCACAATTTCTTCAGAAATTTAAGTGCTATCATATTTTGTTCAATGTTTGTATTTTGGGGAACCTAATCAAAATGAAGAGCCACTCAAGTCATCCAATTCACAGAATGACGACCTTATTTTTAGACTTTATTTGTATCTTAACTGTCATTCATCTTAACCATTAACCCCTCATAACTTATGGCTTCTAAGATCATCAATATTATAGACAGGGAAGAGTTAACCATGCAGGGCCATAAACACCATTTCCAATAAAAGAGAATCTGGATAATTATTAATTATATCAGTGCAATAGGTGGATAAAACAATAGTCAGACACTACCACTGACTGGGTAACATGAATGCCAACATAACGGATTAACAATTGCTTGCAACATTGTTTGTTGCTGGCAAGCCTTCGTGAGGCAGCTGCCTATTCTTGATATTAGCGAAAAAAAAATCAAAACTTGTGGAATGTAAGATCGGAAGCATGCGCAGTCGATTGTGGTGAACTATAAAAGGACGATGTTACTTAATACAGGAAAAAAGTTTTCTTCCAGTTTGTCAAAAAAAAAATAATTAACTTGTTTAATACATTTACAATTTTTTTTTGAAAGGCCACGAGTTCGTATTGAACATGAGTAAAACCTTTTACAAGTTACGGCAAGATTTCCGCACAAGTCCCTACTTAATGCATGCAGCAGATGAATTGTTATTGCAGAATGAAACAGTAAGGCTACAGCATGTATAATGAAGTAGGGACCTGTGTGGAAATCTTGCCTTTTCCTCCTTAAAAAAAATGCACAAATTACACAATCGCTCCATGTGTACTTGTTTGGTTTTGTCAGCTCCCTTTTCATAAACAGGTAACCTCAAAGAAAGGATTACTCCTATACCCTACGGAAGGAAAAATACAAACGTCCATGCAGCTGGGACAGCAACATTGGCATGACCTTTTAAGAGGCATCATCCCTCTTACGCTTACCAAAGCGTCTTGCCTCATATCATTTCATCGATATCCTCTTTGATATCCAACGCCAGCACTTACTTTCACATTGAAATTCTTAGTATATGTAATAACGTTAACTGACGATGATTCAAAATCCGGATCTTACCTGTCCTGGTTCATATTTTCCTGTAGTTTTTGGCTCTTGAAAGCGGCCGATTTCCGCCAATCTGGAGATTTAATAAGACTCGCATGAGTGAATGACAATTTTGATTGACTAGTGACGAGTAACAGTACAATTTTACCGGGCATAACGTCTCGTAAATTGAAGGAGACCACAGATGATATTTCGTAGTTTCGCCATTTTCTTTAAGTAACGAAGCCGCTGACCTTTAGTATCGTTGCACTTTCCGTTGGCTTGCATGGCCGACGTTCACTGGAGAGGGGTAGTGGGAATTCGTGCTTCATACGTGAATCCCTCCTCCCCTTCCTCTATGAACGCCAGCCATGCAGTCCGTTTTCCGGGGTTAGGTATAGCTTACATTCACACAAAATGAACATAAACTGATTGTAGCTTCGAAATAACTGGCCGTGCAAGCTACCATATCGTAGGAAAACCAAAGCAAAGGTGACAGTGGATTGAAAAGCAATTTAGGGGGAACAGAAGGATATGATTGGAGTGAACTTCAGACAGATTGAGACTTCATAAGACAAGTCTTATGGGTTTCTGGTAGGACATATTGCAAACAACCAGCCAGAAATGACGTTTATTCGTACTTTGTAATTCACAGTTCTTTATTTTGAGGAAAAAACCTTTACATCCTGACACCATATTGAGAAAACCAATCCTTCGGGTTGTCTTTTTGTCCAAAAAAAAAAACATAAAAAAGAACGGAAAATTATTCTATATTTCTTTATTGCTAACCAAGGTCAGTTTTATTTACAGCCGAGTGATTGACATTATAATTGTCATTAATGAGCCTTTGTCAAGTTAAAAATAGCACCTTGATGAACGCTGCTCAGAATAAAGTACTGCAAAGGTCCCGCTGGCTCATCTCCGAGTATTTGCCCCGAGTCATGCGTAGTAAGATACCAGTATCCTGGGTAGTGTTGATCCGTGTTTTTATCAAAAGAGGCAATATCATCTGCGACGTAATAAATATATACCTCTTATTAATCGAGTTCGAGGTCCGTACTGTAAAATACGGACCGAGTTTTTTCCCGTCGATTTATGGCCCGCGCGCTTCGCGCTTGGGCCATAAATCGACGGGAAAAAACTCGGTCCGTATTTTACAGTACGGACCGAGAAAACGAGGTTAATAAGATATTTATTATATCTCTGGAGTCATTTTGGCGACCAAAACAAACTTAAGCGGGCCATACAGTGAAGTACGGCCCGCTAAATTGACCAATCACAGCGCGCGTACTAACTGAGAGATATAATAAGAGTGGTTACTAAACATGACGTATGTATCAGTTACGTTAAGAATTCTTTAGGACCGACGAGTAAAATCTATATCATAAAGCGAATAAAGAAGCCTAAGCAGATATAGATTTTACTCGTCTCGAGTAGAAACAACAAAGCACCGGCACAGATTGACAAACTGAAGCCATTTGATACCAACTTCTCGTCGGTTTTCGCTTCTTCTTTATTTGTTTTATTATTCTCAGCTTCAAAACTTTCTGCTGATAGAGCATCGCACCGCTATTCGCTAGGTCACGTGTTTCAAGCTGTACCTGTTTTCTGGTCAAATTTCTTTTGCTTCATTATTTTTGTGTTATTGTTATGAGAGTCACATTTTCCAATACACCTGACTAGCACAAAATCTCCGTGACATTTATTAAAATTGTATGACTCTGGAATGCAGTCAATAGAATGTAACTCGATTATAAAATCTTGCGTGGACTAATCAGTTTAGCCATGGTCTCTATCCTCGGCCTTGCAGGGTTCCGTAACACTTAAAAGCCCTACTTACCAAAATTGGCTAAACTTCCTTCTTGACCCACACAGATCTCTGCATTCCTTGCTATTGCAAAATATCCCGGCTTGGAAAATGTTTCCAAAGAAATCTTTCCTGGTTGGTTTGCGAGACCATTATCATGCACTATAAACTCACGCTCCGTTTTTTCTCCAAGACGTATCGGGAAATAAATTGAGCGCGCATCGAAATCGACAATCCAAAAATGACCCGTAAAGGTGTTTGACTCGATAGTGACCACACTGGATGGCGGCGTATGTTCTATAAAGGAAAAGGAATCGAAATATTACACAGGCTGCTAAATACTAGAAAGGGGGAGGGGGGAGGGTGCAGAAGAATAATTTATTATTATTAATTATTCTGGTGAAGATATCTGTTTATTCCAGACAATATAATCAGTTATTCCAAAGAATGTCGTTATTTCGTTAATAGGCCTCAAAAAATGGCATTATTCTGTTATTCCAACATAAGAACATGAAAATGGCCGTTATTCGTCCTTCATTATTCCTCTCCAACCCCAAAAGAGTTGCTTGTGATCCTTTTCTCATAAACCTTGCCTCTATTCCATTTATCGGGATTTACATGTTATGTTTACTTTTTAATTTAGAGTTTTCGCTAGGTCGCTGTTTACATGTGATGGATAACAGCTTTTACCTTCACAATAAAGTCCTTTGAACCCTGGAAGACAAGAGCATTGGATAAAATCTTGGGACTCACTTATACACGTTCCCCCGCTCAGACAAGGCGATGACACGCAACCTGTCTGCAAAAAAAAAAGTAAAAAAAAAAACCAACAAACAAAAATCGGTATAGGAACTGCATAGGATGGTAGGAACGGAAAAGATTAAATGGTGATATATATTACCTGACAGGTCGTGATCACACTGAGTGTGATTATTACCGTTAAAATCTTCAACCTCTTACTTAAACTAGTCTTTGTAGTATTCAATACTATTTGTGATACAAATTTTGTTACGATAGTTTTATCAAAGTCAATTGTTTAGTTAACGTTTGGACTGCTTAATCATTAGGATCACAATGTTACTTACTACAATACCATTTACCGTGTCTTTATTGTTATTTCTTGCTGTTTAGTTGCATGCAGACTGAAATGGAGTCACAGAAACTGAATAAACGATTCGGTCTGAAGCGACAATAAACCAGATGTAGGTGACTTCGCGTAGGTAGGTTTATTCCAGTATAGAAAGTCAGATATGCTGGAAATAACGGACATTGTAATTTAACATCAATAATCACGCGTAGAGGAAAAACTAAACTTAAGGTTTTCTTAATCCCAATATCATTAAAATTCTTGAAAAATTCGTTTTAATGTTAGATCGTGAAAGTATTTATAAGTTGAGCAAGGCTTTGCAAGTGAAGCCCTTCAGTTCCACCAACACGTTCTCATGTTCTACTCATCCTCAACAAGTGACAAACCTGTAGAACAAAGTGTGTTGCTCCCACTGTCTTAACAAGCACTGCTGCACCGCCTTCATCCTCCTGAGATTGACTTGGCAACAGCTGACACTGCCATATGACGTCATTAACGTACACCAAATTAAACGAGTGACATCCGTGTGTATGCATACACCACATTCCACACTCTGCATCAGACAAGACTGTACGGATCATTATTGTGTTCACAGTCACAATATGATCACGTATCAACCTTGAATAACGTGTAAGTGAGTTTTGTGCCACTGCATAAGATAACAGGAGCAACAGATACAGGACCGGAGCTGATGGTGTGCTTTGCCTCATATCTAGCAAACGAAAATCAACAAAAATAGAGTGATTTCAATTCATAATTACTTATTTTCTGCGTTCGACAAAAGAGAACGAAATCCTAATTTCGTACTGTGAGTTGGATGTCCTGTGGCCGCTATGCAGAAGATTTTGACATTCCTGTAAGCGCACCAAAATGGCCCCCCGCAT
Organism: Ricordea florida; assembly: GCA_949710005.1. Lineage (NCBI taxonomy): Eukaryota > Metazoa > Cnidaria > Anthozoa > Corallimorpharia > Ricordeidae > Ricordea > Ricordea florida. Next base: position 29,360,265 of record OX453277.1, read on the forward strand.
GTTGTTTTCGCAGGGGCATGTCTCGGTCAGAAAACTGGTACAAATTTATGACGTTGACGTGCCGACACTTGGCACGTGCTTCGTGAGCTTCGGTTCGCTTGTAATATTGTTTTCAGGCGATATGTTTTTCACACGTTTTGCAGGTCGACCAAATAAACTGTTACAGTTGTACATGTATTTACTACTACGGTAATCTGAATGAGTTTCTTTGCTATACTTCAATGTTGCAACTTCCTTAAGGAAAACATTGACTCGTGAGGTGCTATTGGTACCAGAGCACACTGTTTGCCATTTAAGTCTTCTTAAACAAAGAATTATACACAGAAAGTAGTGACACTCCTCATAAACATTGGAACATATCAACCAATAAATGATTGATACCCTACATGTACATGCCAAATGATATGACTTTTTATTCTCGTTTACTTTTGTTTTTTTCTACATAGGAACTTCCAGAATTTCATTCGCTATCATTTATCCATTCTTAAATGGCTATCCAAGCTCCTCGAACGCACTTTTAATCTCTGATTACTTCTAGTTTATTTATTTATTTATCATCTATCTTTTATATTTATTCAGTCGACCATAGTGAGCTCAGATAAGCAAATGGATCGCATCAGAAACCTACAAACGTCCCCGTTTCCAGGGGCAATGGGTTCCTGCCTTTCCACATAAACTGATAAGATCATTTTATTTTTATTATTTTCGTTGTCACGTGAGGCCTATGTACCACTGATTTTATTATTGCCGTTTCATTTCTTAACTTCCTGCGTTTGAAATTTTAAGAATTTATAACGTATAGGTTTCATTCAGTTATAGCTCCAACCAACTCATTTTCAAAAAGCGGGGAAAAAAAGGGGGATTTCGATTCTAAAACAAGCGTAATTAGGGTCCGGACTCTAAGGCAGTCAGAGAAAAAAATAGCTTTTTTTTGCAAGAGAGTTGTTCGAGCCCGTGGTTTCTAGAAAAAAAAGTTTCCAAGCAACTAACAATTCTACCCCAATCCCCTATCAAGGTTCGGAAAGCTTGCTCTGAATTTTGACTACAGAACAGAATTTTAAATATCCGAGGCGATTCATTTCTGCCCTTGGTCAGAAAAATGGTGAAGTGTGAGGGTCACTAAGACGACAAATAGAGATCAGTTAATAAATCAATTGCCTGACAAAGCGCTTTTCTGGCTCAAAGTCTAAGCCCAGTGGTACAAGAGGACGAATTCAAACAGGCTCCCCTCACCCCGTGCAGCAGTACCCCCCTTCTCCTCAGGGTGGTCTAATAAAAGTCAACTTTTTTTCGCTAATATTAAAGAATGCCTGAAAATTCAGCCTTGATTGCAAACATGAAAGATGTGTAATTACAGAAATGATAAAAACTATTTTACGGAGGCGTACAACTAAATTACAATTTTTTCTTCTTCTTCTTCTTCTTCTTTTTTGAAGCTATATAAAAAAAAATTTGTTCGCTGTATGGGAAATTTAAAAAACTTTTCTAGGTTAGTATTGTGAAATGAATATACAGACATCCAAAGGCTTACAACTTCTAGTTTTGTCTAGATCAGTCAAAAGATGCCGAATAAGATTGCAAGTCAATACAGCCTGATATTTGATAAACAGGCGGTCCTCTTTGACGCACGTAGCTCACATCATTTGTGGAATATCAACCAAAGCCATATCCGTTGCATCTCTTATCACAAATTTCAAATAGTAATTAGAGTTGAAAAACTCTAGTGAGAGTAACCGTGCAATATTGTGGAGACTGATTTATCAAACGAGTCGGGAAAGTAAGTTTTGCCACCGTAGGACTGATCAGTGGCACCTTTTTAATCTTAAAGTGGTAAAATGTATTTTGTTAACTTGTTTGATACATCACTTTTTGAGTGTTTCAATTTCCCACCGATGGGCACCAGTGTTTTAAGAAACTAATTCGTTTATGCGCGTCATACTGTGAATGCCCACCTATACAGCAAAATCTTGTTTCTGTCACTGCGTCTTGATCGATCTGTTTTAGCGTGCGTAAACTGAAACTACCGCAGATGAACTATTGGTGAATGAAATAAACTAACATTAAGTTACCATTAAAAGCGGACGAGAACAAATGTTTTTTTCGTTTCTCATGTAATAATGTAAAACGTTAGTATACAGCGAGCACTTAATTAACCGTCTGATATTCGTGTCTCAGGTGAAGTTTCTCATTCAGTCATTTAAGGGAATGACTGAATGAGACACTGGACAGAAATAGAATAAAGAACTTATGAAATGTTAAAATCAAACAGTATCATATTTAAGTCTTGTTCGGCACTCAGTATCTGAAAAGGCTAGTAATTCATTTTTTGTATTCAAGAGAAGCAGATTACTTGGACAACGTAATAATTCCTTCCTTCTCATAAGGAAATGAAAAAAAAATGGTTGATTTCTTTCTTTACTCAGAGGTTCCTCTTTTCACCTGTGTAAGCAGCCAATCGATAATCACGGTCTGTTTTTGTCGAAACTGTTCAGTCTTTTTGTGACTGCCTTACTAGAACTGAGCGCATATATATATTGGACTAGTTCCATTACAATAAAATTGTCAAAGTAAAAAAACGTTAACAGAATTCAGGCCAATGTCTACTGTACGTAGGTTATTACATGAAGACACCCATTTTGAGTCGTTCAGTGTTGAAGACGAAGAAAGAAATACCACAGCACTAAACAGGACGTTGCGGTAGCTCCATCTTAGCCAAGAGGAAAGCGCCGACAATATGACAGTAAGAATGCATTTACTGAAACACGGATTCAGTTGAGCTTAGCAACGGTATCCTAGCCTGATTCCGAAAAATTTCACTTGCCTGGTTTGCAACAGCTGATCACGAGATGATAAAATGACAGTTTCCAATAAAGCTGTTATTATATTTATTTGATAATTTGTAATGACTATTAATTAAAAAGGCCAAGTTGAGTCTTAATGAATGGAGTGGTCCGTCTTTAAATTCGTGAACACGTTCCCTACTGTTGCACCCAAAGAAAATTAGCATTTATTATTTGTTCTTTCAAAACCTCAATAATAATTCATCAGGAAAATACAAAGGAAATTAATGTTTAATGAGTGTCTTTATATCTGATATGGTCACGGCTAACAATTTAGTGTAATAATGAATAGGTCTACTGACTTAAAAGTCTTTGAAGCCGTGCAATAAACTCGCATTTATCAGTATAAAACACTCGTCTACGCCTCGTGTTTTATATCTGATGAAGCACTCCTGCTCGTTTATTAAACTACACATATGAAATCTAAATAGATTTTAGTCAGTTTGATTTCTATAAAAAGGACACTCAAGACAAAAGTGACTGAGTTAATTTGTAGCATAAGGAGAATCATAGCCATTCAGTATTTGCATCGACAAATCAGTGAACACTTGATATCGACCGAGTGTTCTCCTTGTCCGTGTAAATACCAAAATGTGCATCGTCACACAAACCATCACAATGTACTGATGTAGTCCTTCTCAAGTCCACGAAACCAGGCAAGCCTCATTCTGTAGGCAACTGAGGTCCGAGAAGACGAGAAACAATCACTTCCTGAACAAAAAAGTTTTTTTTTTCCAGCGGAAAGAAGTTTTTTCATCAGAAACCGACCATTTGTGTCTCACATCGCCTTCCTATTTTTCTCGCTGTGTCAATGAGTTCTTTTATGGACAAAATATGGTTTGACAGTTTTGATTCAATCATGGTTATCAGGAAAAATGTCGCTGTAATGAGCGCAGTTTTGTGATAACTAGGTTTGTGCGATTTAACAGTAAAACTGTACCAAAGACATGGCCCTTAAAGAATCCCGGCTTAAAACAGATTCAACTTTAGCAAAGTGATACAAGTGCGCCCAAGAACGACAAATCAAGGTTGAACACGAGTCCGAAAGTAAAGTGAAGTGTGTTTGGGTTTTTAGCAGCACAGTATGTTACAGGGACACAAGTTGGAATATTCATGTTCTTTGTCACACAGTACTTTGTTACGGAGACGCAAGTTGGAATATTCATGTTCTTTGTCATGCAAATCTGGGGAAAACTAGTGATGACGTCACAAACTTGTTCCAAGATCGGTGTAAACAAGGAAGTTAGCAAATCAAAGCCAGCGAACAGGCTGAGAGATATTTTGTAACAAGAACCAATGGACAACTGATTTTTTGCTTTATGATGCAATTATCGATAAGCGACCCAGGTAGGAGGAGACCAATAAGAAAATTATCCAATTTAGTTTACCTTTTCATCTGTGGTGTTTTTACAGAGTAAGTGGTTTCATAAACGTGAGGAAAAAGAGAAATAAGCCGTCTGTTTTTTGGCAAATTTCCAAGTTTTTCTTTCAAAATTTGATACTGCTTCTCTAGATTTCCCTTTTCTTCAACGGAGGAAACTGAATGTTTTCGTCACAACTGACTTAATCGGGGGAATGAACGAGCCCTTAAGAGGCCATTCATGGCACTTAACGCTAGAGTGTGCTGGCCCACAGTCAAATAAACCAGGGCCATTACTACATGAAAATCTTGCAGTTCAACTGGAAACATTCTGTGCTAGCTAGTAGCAATCACCTTCGGCATGGGTGTTGTAAAACAGTTTAGATTTCAGTGGAGGTCGGAGAGGTCATAAGCTGCTAAAACACAAAAAAAAAATATTTCACCCTGTTATCTTCTGACCTCATTTAAAATTTATTTACTAAGTGCAAACACCACACAAACAGTACATCTACTCAAACATAGACTCAATAACGCCCTCTCGAAAAATCCTTTCTGTCGCGTATTCCTTTACTTTTACCCAGAGGCGATCAGGATTTTCGGATTTTCCGCAAAATTTGTCATAGTAAAGTTTGTGAATATCATCCTGGGCAGCAAAGATATCTGTATGAACAATATAAAGAATCCAGTGCATTCTCCTTGGTGCAAATTCATGGATCATAGATCCATAATCTTCCAAGAATGCGGCCCTAAAACGTTTCCAAGGTATTAGGTTATCACCGTTAAAATGTCTCTCCCAAAAGTCCTCAGAATGCATTGCAGATAATCTTGAAAGCGTCCGTGATCTGCCACGTGATGTAAAACTCAACAGACTCTCCACAGAAGCAGAGTGAGGTTTTTGCTTTTCCGGTGGATTAGATACCATGGAAACCGAGTTCACTCTCGTATTGACATCCATTTCGTCTTCTTTCACCACAGTGTTTTCCAGATATTGTTCTTCCCTTGTTTGTTTACGTTTCTTCTTCTTTGATCCCTTTCCTCGTTTTGATCTTGCTGCCGGCTCTTTGGCAAATAATAAATGGAGACATTAGCATGAATAAAATAAAAGTTTAGTGCAATGAGGGACAAAGGAAATGACTACTTCGGCATAGGACTGCTTTTGTTTCTGACGTTGTTGCCTTTACAGAGTTTAAAATAACAGACTGAAAACTCAAACACTTCATAATATACTCAGTCATAACATTGTCATTAAGAACAGTGACAAGTGTTGCCATGAAATGATGAGAAACGTCGCTTAATAAATTCTACAGTGACTGTTTGATTAATAAGAATAAAAGAGACTCCTATGCAAAACAAAACCTAGCGAGCGACAAACTACGACTAAAAACGAAATTTAGACTTGACTTGGAGCAAACATGAAACCCAAAACTAGACGGATCATGTGGCAGGACTTAAGATATTACCTGTAGGAAAGTTGAAACACTGTAAATTCGATGTCATATCGAAACGGCCTGCCAGGCTGACGGTTCGGACGCGGTTCGTAAGCTACAAGAACTCTGATTTACAAGTCGGCTATGACTTTGGAGTTTATGTGCTTTGAAGAGATAGGACTGTTCGCACGTCATACATTAGCAGTGTTATACTGTTTTCGAGATAACTGACCTACTGTAAGGCTTCCTGCAAAATGACAATCGATTTGCCGAGTGCAAATAACTCAGATTGAAGCGTTCGAACCGCGCAGTTTACAACATGCAAACAACGTGAAACAAAATTAACAAATCATCTGTTGGAGCCACAAATTGTATAATTAAATTCATAAGACGAGTGATAAACAGCACGGATTTCTCATTTAATGCTAATAAGCAGTAGAAGTTGTTGCGTAATATCTATTCCATACTTATTATACGGTACCTACAAAATGTTCCAAGTTTTCTTTACTTTTGCAGGTGTGAAGGTGTTCTAGTTTGAGTAATCAACGACCGATATTAATAAAAATAACTTTAAAGACAATCATTTTTTGGCTCTTCTAGCTCTTTCTCCCTGTTTGAAATTTTGATATTTAGTTTTAATCCGCAGTAAAGAAAAGAAAAGGTATTCTAGAAAATTCCCTGATAAGGCACACTATCAATTTTCAGACAGAGAAATCTCCAGATTCATCAATCCTCAAGATAACAATGGAACGCAACTCTCAGCCAGATGATGAATTAGACAAAAACACCTCAGATTATCAGTAACTTTAAAAGCTTTCTAATTAGCCATATACAATAAGGATGCAATTTTATTGGCCACGTTTATAAAGCGTTGCCAGAAAAAAAACAGCCACGATATGGCCGACACTCATGAAAACAGAGCATGCTTTAAATACTCACAGAATACTGAGTCGCACTGAACTTTCCCGAAGTTTCAGTAGAAAATTCACGTACAGTTAAGCTTGGCCGAGGCAAAAGGAATTCAACCTGAGAATACAATACGTCGCTGAATGGTTGAGACTGGGTATTTCAATTTAGACTTAAACGATTCGTACGCCACAACAATTCACTGTCATTTTTGCCATTACTTTCTCCCATTCGCCATACGAATTTCTATTGTTTGGATTCTACACGAATTCAGGGCAAGAACTGGTGAATTCGAAATCAATATCAGTGCCGATCGCAATTTGACTAGGCACGCAACTCGTTAACTTTTCTATTTTTTAAAAATTTCAAGAACCACTGGCCACCGGAGTTATAGTCATGTACATCTCCGTTTAAACATTTTCAATCCAAAAAAAAGTTACCAAAAGATTTCACAGTAAAAGACAGAAAATGACAGACACAGTTTGTTCGCGATATATAGAGCTTTCTTTGTGAAGGGACAATTAAGTACTCGAACGGAATCGATAAAGGAAGTCATTATTTGTATATAGCACTTCTTAAGGAAGTACCTAAATGATGAAGCTATTAATAGGTGCGGCCCAAAAGATACGTGCACATCAGGGAGGGGAGAGTAGGCAGTTCGCCGACAAACGACCTAGTGGCTTGAATAACTTTGATTCAGGCGAAATGTGGAGAGAGTGGACCTCTATTTACCTTCCGTAGTAATTATAGCACAAAGACTAGTGGAGCCGAGCAAAATACGTGAGACAAATAATTCAAATAGAACATAAACTTCGGTCAGAATCCCAACTGCTGGATGGCAGACCAATTGGCCACTTACAAGTATGGTCAAGGATTTCAAACTCGGTATGATCAGGCTACAAATCCAGCAGGTGGTCAGAGCTGGGAGTTGAACGCTATCCACTAGGCCACGCTCAGTACCTCCTCAAAAGTGAAAAACCTTCCCAGAAAAAAACGAAATGATAGAGCAACGATTGACTTGAAGCACCCAAAACCAAATTCCTCGGACTGTTGACTCCGTTGCAGGGATAAATCGAGAATTATGTGGTTGTTATCCTGCAGGTGTGGACAGTTTGAAAAAAATAATTTTTAAAGTTATTTACGGCTGCAAAAGTCCTAGTAACTGACACGACAAGTTGTTATGCAGTGACAGACAACTGTAACAGTTCCCTCCGGTAACACTATGATGGGTTCCTACCTACAGACTGTAGTTGTCACGTATACAAGTCTACGTTTTGCTACTTTAGGCTCAAATACTTTTTCTCTGAACAGTGGCTATAATGACAAAAGGTCATCCGAAATGAGTTCCAAACCAATTTCAGCCTAAAACCAAGAAATATGGAAGCAATTTTAATAAAGTTATTTCAGTCTTAACGATGCAAAAGACCGAAGCGTTTAACGTACTATATCAGCTATTAAAGGTTTCTTTAAAAAGTGACAGAAACATTACGACGGTGTTACTGTGTGTTTGCACGAGAAGAGCACAAAACGTTGTCACTGACTTCCGATGTAAACCGTCAGTGGTAAATGTACATATGCATCAAGACTTGACAAAAATTTTCAAAATGCTGCCCGGCCCACTGAAAAGGGTGACAACAAGATTCAAGTGAATTTTGAAAACGCTGACGACCGCATAGGCAAACTTTCACAAACATTTTCCATAGGACGCGTCACACTTCGTGCTTATGCTATCAAAACGGACCTTTGAGAAATTAAAAGCACATTACGCGGAAAACAATTTATTCGCGTCGATATTTTCCCAAATCAAGAGAGGAGTGAAGATTAAGACCAAAAATGCACTAAAAGATACGTATTGTGGGACCACCATTATTTTCAAGTTCGTCCTGTATTTCGATTTGAGCAGAAATCGCTATTTTCAAGGAAATGGCCCCCAGTTGGAAATAGTAGAATTTCACCCCATTGAAACTTCTCTTGAAATTGCATAAATTTCTGAAAATTTGTATTTTATTTCCTTTTAAGGCGGTGAAATGCTGAAGTTAAATTTGAAGAAATGAACGAAATGGCGTAGAATTGAAGCTCGAGATAGGGAAGAGAAAGACTGTTTACTGTAGGTAAAAAGCTCTTGTATTGTAAGCAGAATAAAGCCTCAGTGAGCCAGCTAAGCCAGAGAAGAAGAGCGTATAATTTGAAAAAAAAATATGTCAACAAACCTTCTCCAGGCCGTTGTTGTTCATTGACATCGGGCGGACGTCGCTCCCGGCGAAAAAACTGTAACAGCTTCAACATTCTACATGTGCAAGTAAGCGTTGTCTTCATTTCTTATACGGCTGTGACATGAGACGCAGTGAATTGAAACATCAACTGCCGTTTCAATAGAAATGACAGTTTTTTTTTCAAATATTGTATTAGAATTAGAATAAAAACAACAATATTAGAGAACAGAAATTTGCCTTTCTAATTTAGAAAGACTAGAATTTGTATTTTGACGTTAAAATAACAAATCAGATTATGATAAGCTACTAGCCAGTTAGATTATCTAAAACGAACTTTTGAACAACAAGGAGGCGGATGCAAGTTCAAAGGTGTGTCGCAAGATCACACGTTTTCTTAAAGAGACAAACATCTCACTTGCTCAGCTAAATATAATCATAAGAAAATTAATGGATTTACTTTCGCATTGGATGGGGTATATTGTTGGTTGGACTATTTCGATTCAAAAAATGGATGTAGGAGTCGCTCCATTATTTGTTCGAATAAGTCGTCTCTTGTAGCATAAAAAATGAGAACCAAGAAGCACTAATGCATCTTTTAATTGAAAAATAAAAAAAAATTCGAAAAAGCCAAAATGGCAGAGGAAACTTTTGTTTGTTTGGAATTAATAAGCATTTTTGGTTTCTTTTACCAGCAACAATTTATTCCTTCAATGCTAGTAGACATCTGGAATGACTAGCACTCAAGCACTTTCTTATTGTTTACAATTCATTAAGTCCAACCTTTCCCGCTTTCAGTAAAGAATCAGTGATATTAGCCATAAATGCTTTTTAAAATTATACTTAGTAGATTATTTTCCAGGTCGTACCACTATTGGCGATATCAGAGGAAGCTCCGCCGTCGGGGAAAGACTAACGCGTGACTAAAAAATACAGCATCAGTAGATTACCATAGTGATTTGGAAACAATTTAATAACCAATACAATTACAGGCCAGAAGCCGCCTGAAATTAAAGGCAGGAATGGCCACGTCGCACAGTTGATTCGGTAGACGAAACAGTTACGCAGAGCGTGATGTAAAGTTCGCCCGCCTTCTGGTCTTTTCGTCTTGTTGTTTGTTTGCTTTTGTACAGTGTATTGAAGTTATTGGGTACAGAAGTCATGGTAATGAATATATAAAGCTCAATCACGATCAACACTATACCCACATCCTGTTAGCTTATAATATTGCTCCCTATGTTTTTCATTTCTTTTTTAATCATTTTGCATTTTCTCTTTTCCCGGTTTTAATGAAACTTTGTTCTAATTAATAAGGGAGAGTCCTCCCTATAAGCCTCCATTGCTTCTCGAGACTTCCTCTTAATTGGATTTCCGGATCCGTTTTCATTGTATTATGTATTTAAGGCAAATGGATAATAATAATAATTATTATTATTATTATCCATTTGCCTTAAATACCCTGATGATGGCAGACAGCCGAAAACGTTTGGTTTTTACTTTTTATACTTTTTAAACTTTACGTGAATTTTTTAATATTTGTAGCCTTATACATAGATACTTTTTATCAAGCAAACATTATGTACAATAATAATAATAATAATAAGTATAATAATAATAATAATAATAATTATTATTATTATTATTATCCATTTGCCTTAACATAATACAATGAAAACGGATCAGGAAATCCAATCAATAATAATAATAATAATAATAATTATTATTATTATTTTACTACTATTATTACTATGATTATTATTATTATTGTTGTTGTAGGTGCGCTGAGACTAGAAAGGGAATGGACCAGAATTTAGGAAAGATCCCTGGAGCCACCAACATCAACGGGCTGTAAACGATCATCCTCCTGGGAACGGCGCACATACTGAGAAGGTTTCTGTCCATCAAATAAGAACCTCCCCGAGTACCTCAGGACCAAGGTTTGGTCCCGGGTTCTAGGAGATTTTAGGAAGCAATTAATAGCACTCAAAACGTTTATAACAATAATAATATCAATAATAATAATAATAATAATAATAATAATAATAATAATAAACCATAAATTAACTTAATAAACAACGGGAAATAAATTTGTCTCTACAGAGAATCATACTGCACATATGGCGAGTGACACTCTTCAAAGGAGAAGTTAATGTCAACGTTTTAATTGCCACCTATTCAGATTTTACACGTGGACAAAATGACTACTTCTTCGTGAACCAAGGATGATTACATACGAGTGTTGACAGCAGCTTTACCTATAGGGGAGGGGAAGTGTATTATGGCAATTGCTTGCTTTCACTGTCACGCCATAACCAGTAAATTTATATGGATAAAATCAAGAATCAGGGAAATGAAAGAAGATAAATATACAAACAGCCTCGCGAAGATTCACGTCTGTGCGAGTTTTCATATACGAGATACTCAAGAGACATTTCACCCAAATTTATAAAGCCTCAACTCAGTTGTTACTTCTAAGGCAAAGACCAATGTTTACTCCAAGAGAGAGTGTTTTCCATGTGCTAAACTTTCCGGAAATTTCAGTTTAAAACTAAATGGAACGGTTCGGTCCAGATGAAAATGTTCTGCAAAATATGCTTCACTTGCAGAGGTGGTCATTTTTCCGGTCGGACCGGCTGGACGGAAACATGCCATTCCATTTTAAAAAATTCCTGATTCCTGTCCGTCTTTGCTTAAACCTTGGCAAAATTTTGGCAGGAACAGTAATATTACGCCCAGGAACTGTTGGAAATTTGTTTCGATCGAACGATGTCTTATCTTTTCTCCTGGGTAAGTTTCAGTGGTCTTTAACTTGTTCACCAAGCAAAGAACTTACAATTTAACAAAAGAAATCAAAGTAGGACTATGGTGAACTCGTGGATATGTTTACAAAACAGAGAAAAAAGAAATAATTTAAAAATTACAGAGGTGTTTTTTCAGAGTTGTGATTGAATGAACTTGAAGATAATTTTAATAATCTATAATCACAACATAAAAGTGACCAGGGAGCTGAGTAGCTTTTTGAAATAAACATACAGTGAGTACATGACGCCAATCATTTGACTACACTAGGCATCAGTTATAAGGCAGGTGGCAAGCATACAGTTGTTAAAAAATTTGATAACTTAACATAAGGGTACAGGATTAAATGGCACCGAAACCAAATGTAGTTCTGGTATCCTGCTGCTCACTGTCTGTGAGTTCAAAGTTTCTAACACATGTAACAGGGTCCTTCTGAATAAGGTCTGAATTTTGTTGCCATGACATTGTCAATTTTATCATCATTATAGTTTTTGTTGTCTACAAGTCTATTCAATGTATTCAACAGAAATATCCACCTTGATTCTGCAGCTGATAATGAACAAAACCATGTAGGATAGCCCAGCTGACGAATCATACCAAACAAGTCTTTCTTGCATTTTTGCAAAGTATGTTAGTGATGATCTTAAAATCCTTAAGACTCTCAATCCTTTATCAAGTTGAATTAGTTTATTTACATTACCATCTCATTTTAGGTTATCAGTGGTATATATATTCAGCGTCTCACTTAAAAAAAATCACACTTGCCATCATTAATACAGCAATACATATTTGTTTTTATCCTTATAACTTCTTGTTTTTACAATGTAAATGTGAGTCACACAACAGTAAGCAAAACAGGTTAGCCTATTTTTCCAACATGTCTACTTCAACACAATCTAGTTCACTTCAAGGTAAATTCGGAAATCAATACACAGAAAACTTTTCATTGTAACGGCTTGTGGTGTATTGTATATAATATAACACTTAATGCATTTTCTACATGACTTACTGTTTTCGAACCCTTCAATGACTTTCTTACATTGTAACCTTCGTGGTTCTCCGTCACGGCAGCCGCCTCCATATTTACAAGTAAATGTTGACATACTTCTTGGCCGTCCCAATACTTCTACAACTCCATTCCTGTTAGTACTAACACTTAAATCAGTAGAAAAGTCCTACATGCGATGTTTCTTATCCAGGTTGGCCACAGAAGTTCTTCGGTTTCACATCATGGATTCGTCAATTTATAGTAGTTTCGTTCAATAACGAGTACTCATTTCGCTCATATAAGTTCTCATTCAAGTGCTAATTTCGCTCTATGAGTTCTCACCAAAGCTTACTACATTAGCAAGAGATTTTCTCATCTTCAGATCACTTTCGAGCCAACTGAAATTCATATACTGCTTGTAATCTTGGGGGCGGTCGATGGCGGTCGATGTCGGAAAAGCGAATAGTTATCATCTGTTCACGTTTAGCGCCTGGCCGAGTAAAAGGCTCATGAAATTCAGTCTCCAAGTTGGTCATTGTCCTAACTGGAAACATTTAAACTCCTTTTGATTTTAGTAAGATCGCTAATGAGGCCCTGTTAGTGAGGTTGTTTATGTCGCGCGTCTGAGTTTCAAACCTTTTCACGTCGCAATTTCGGAAGGTCGAAGGTCGCTGTCGTAATTTCCCGTGAGCGGCTCGTCGTTCGTCGCCATTTCAGGTCCTTTATGTCGCCGTTTCAAGGCCTAGCCTCCTTCGCAGCCGTTCTTAGTCTCGTCACGCAATGCTTCCCTCCCCACGGGAGGGAAGCATTGCGTGACGAGACTAAGAACGGCTGCGAAGGAGGCTATTTCAAGGCCATGTTGCTTGTCGAAATGTACCGTTGCCAGAGTTTGTAATGATTTTGTAGCTTAAGAGGACGATTAGCGAGGCCCTGTTAGGGGTAAATCTCGACAAGCGACGTGGCCTTGAAACGGCGACATAAAGGACCTGAAATGGCGTCGAACGACGAGCCGCTCACGGGAAATTACGACAGCGACCTTCGACCTTCCGAAATTGCGACGTGAAAAGGTTTGAAACTCAGACGCGCGACATAAACAACCTCACTAACAGGGCCTCATTAGCGGTCTTACTAAAATCAAAAGGAGTTTAAATGTTTCCAGTTAGGACAACGACCAACTTGGAGACTGAATTTCATGAGCCTTTTACTCGGCCAGGCGCTAAACGTGAACAGATGATAACTATTCGCTTTTCCGACATCGACCGCCATCGACCGCCCCCAAGATTACAAGCAGTATATGAATTTCAGTTGGCTCGAAAGTGATCTGAAGATGAGAAAATCTCTTGCTAATATAGTAAGCTTTGATGAGAACTCATAGAGCGAAATTAGCACTTGAATGAGAATTTATTTGAGCGAAATGAGTACTCGTTATTGAACGAAACCACTACTGAAAACAGAATAAATTGACGAATCCATGATGTGAAACCGAAGAACTTCTGCGGCCAACCTGGATAAGAAACATCGCATGGAGGACTTTTCTACTGATTTAAGTGTTAGTACTAACAGGAATGGAGTTGGAAAAGTATTGGGACGGTCAAGAAGTATGTCAACGCTTACCATTAAATATAGAGGCGCATGCCGTGACGGAGAACCAGGGTTTGAAAAGAGTAAGTCATGTAGAAAATGTATTAAGCGTTATATTATATACAATACACCACAAGCCGTTACAATGAAACGTTTTCTGTCTATTGATTTCCGAATTTACCTTGAAGTGAACTAGATTGTGTTGAAGTAGACATGTTGGAAAAATAGGCTTACCTGTTTTGCTTACTGTTGTGTGACTCATCATATTTACATTGTAAAAACAAGAAGTTATAAGGATAAAAACAAAGATGTATTGCTGTATTAATGATGGCAAGTGTGATTTTTTTTAAGTGCAACCCTGAATATATATACCACTGATAACCTAAAATGAGATGGTACGGTAAATTAACTAATTCAACTTGATAAAGGATTGAGAGTCTTAAGGATTTCAAGATCATCACATCAGCTGGGCTATCCTACATGGTTTTGTTCATTATCAGCTGCAGAATCAAGGTGGATATTTCTGTTGCATACATTGAATAGACTTGTAGACAACAAAAACTATAATAATGATAAAATTGACAATGTCATGGCAACAAAATTTAGACCTTTTTCAGAAGGACCCTGTTACTTTGAACACACAGACAGTGAGCAGCAGGATACCACAACTACATTTGGTTTCGGTGCCATTTAATCCTGTACCCTTATGTTAAGTTATCAAATTTATACTCAGACGCGCGACATAAAGAACCTCACTAACAGGGCCTCATTAGCGATCTTACTAAAATCAAAAGGAGTTTAAATGTTTCCAGTTAGGACAATGACCAACTTGGAGACTGAATTTCATGAGCCTTTTACTCGGCCAGGCCCTAAACGTGAACAGATGATAACGATTCGCTTTTCCGACATCGACCGCCATCGACCGCCCCCAAGATTACAAGCAGTATATGAATTTCAGTTGGCTCGAAAGTGATCTGAAGATGAGAAAATCTCTTGCTAATGTAGTAAGCTTTGGTGAGAACTCATAGAGCGAAATTAGCACTTGAATGAGAACTTATATGAGCGAAATGAGTACTCGTTATTGAACGAAACTACTATAAATTGACGAATCCATGATGTGAAACCGAAGAACTTCTGTGGCCAACCTGGATAAGAAACATCGCATGTAGGACTTTTCTACTGATTTAAGTGTTAGTACTAACAGGAATGGAGTTGTAGAAGTATTGGGACGGCCAAGAAGTATGTCAACATTTACTTGTAAATATGGAGGCGGCTGCCGTGACGGAGAACCACGAAGGTTACAATGTAAGAAAGTCATTGAAGGGTTCGAAAACAGTAAGTCATGTAGAAAATGCATTAAGTGTTATATTATATACAATACACCACAAGCCGTTACAATGAAAAGTTTTCTGTCTATTGATTTCCGAATTTACGTTGAAGTGAACTAGATTGTGTTGAAGTAGACATGTTGGAAAAATAGGCTAACCTGTTTTGCTTACTGTTGTGTGACTCACATTTACATTGTAAAAACAAGAAGTTATAAGGATAAAAACAAATATGTATTGCTGTATTAATGATGGCAAGTGTGATTTTTTTTAAGTGAGACGCTGAATATATATACCACTGATAACCTAAAATGAGATGGTAATGTAAATAAACTAATTCAACTTGATAAAGGATTGAGAGTCTTAAGGATTTTAAGATCATCACTAACATACTTTGCAAAAATGCAAGAAAGACTTGTTTGGTATGATTCGTCAGCTGGGCTATCCTACATGGTTTTGTTCATTATCAGCTGCAGAATCAAGGTGGATATTTCTGTTGAATACATTGAATAGACTTGTAGACAACAAAAACTATAATGATGATAAAATTGACAATGTCATGGCAACAAAATTCAGACCTTATTCAGAAGGACCCTGTTACATGTGTTAGAAACTTTGAACTCACAGACAGTGAGCAGCAGGATACGAGAACTACATTTGGTTTCGGTGCCATTTAATCCTGTACCCTTATGTTAAGTTATCAAATTTTTTAACAACTGTATGCTTGCCACCTGCCTTATAACTGATGCCTAGTGTAGTCAAATGATTGGCGTCATGTACTCACTGTATGTTTATTTCAAAAAGCTACTCAGCTCCCTGGTCACTTTTATGTTGTGATTATAGATTATTAAAATTATCTTCAAGTTCATTCAATCACAACTCTGAAAAAACACCTCTGTAATTTTTAAATTATTTCTTTTTTCTCTGTTTTGTAAACATATCCACGAGTTCACCATTGATGAAAGTTCACGCTGAAAGTGTATCGTACCGTTGCCAGAGTTTGTAATGATTTTGTAGCTTAAGAGGACGATTAGCGAGGCCCTGTTAGGGGTAAATTTCGACAAGCGACGTGGCCTTGAAACGGCGACGAACGACGAGCCGCTCACGGGAAATTACGACAGCGACCTTCGACCTTCCGAAATTGCGACGTGAAAAGGTTTGAAACTCAGACGCGCGACATAAACAACCTCACTAACAGGGCCTCATTAGCGGTCTTACTAAAATCAAAAGGAGTTTAAATGTTTCCAGTTAGGACAATGACCAACTTGGAGACTGAATTTCATGAGCCTTTTACTCGGCCAGGCGCTAAACGTGAACAGATGATAACTATTCGCTTTTCCGACATCGACCGCCATCGACCGCCCCCAAGATTACAAGCAGTATATGAATTTCAGTTGGCTCGAAAGTGATCTGAAGATGAGAAAATCTCTTGCTAATATAGTAAGCTTTGATGAGAACTCATAGAGCGAAATTAGCACTTGAATGAGAATTTATTTGAGCGAAATGAGTACTCGTTATTGAACGAAACCACTACTGAAAACAGAATAAATTGACGAATCCATGATGTGAAACCGAAGAACTTCTGCGGCCAACCTGGATAAGAAACATCGCATGGAGGACTTTTCTACTGATTTAAGTGTTAGTACTAACAGGAATGGAGTTGGAAAAGTATTGGGACGGTCAAGAAGTATGTCAACGCTTACCATTAAATATAGAGGCGCATGCCGTGACGGAGAACCAGGGTTCGAAAAGAGTAAGTCATGTAGAAAATGTATTAAGCGTTATATTATATACAATACACCACAAGCCGTTACAATGAAAAGTTTTCTGTCTATTGATTTCCGAATTTACCTTGAAGTGAACTAGATTGTGTTGAAGTAGACATGTTGGAAAAATAGGCTTACCTGTTTTGCTTACTGTTGTGTGACTCATCATATTTACATTGTAAAAACAAGAAGTTATAAGGATAAAAACAAAGATGTATTGCTGTATTAATGATGGCAAGTGTGATTTTTTTTAAGTGCAACCCTGAATATATATACCACTGATAACCTAAAATGAGATGGTACGGTAAATAAACTAATTCAACTTGATAAAGGATTGAGAGTCTTAAGGATTTTAAGATCATCACATCAGCTGGGCTATCCTACATGGTTTTGTTCATTATCAGCTGCAGAATCAAGGTGGATATTTCTGTTGAATACATTGAATAGACTTGTAGACAACAAAAACTATAATGATGATAAAATTGACAATGTCATGGCAACAAAATTCAGACCTTATTCAGAAGGACCCTGTTACATGTGTTAGAAACTTTGAACTCACAGACAGTGAGCAGCAGGATACCAGAACTACATTTGGTTTCGGTGCCATTTAATCCTGTACCCTTATGTTAAGTTATCAAATTTTTTAACAACTGTATGCTTGCCACCTGCCTTATAACTGATGCCTAGTGTAGTCAAATGATTGGCGTCATGTACTCACTGTATGTTTATTTCAAAAAGCTACTCAGCTCCCTGGTCACTTTTATGTTGTGATTATAGATTATTAAAATTATCTTCAAGTTCATTCAATCACAACTCTGAAAAAACACCTCTGTAATTTTTAAATTATTTCTTTTTTCTCTGTTTTGTAAACATATCCACGAGTTCACCATTGATGAAAGTTCACGCTGAAAGTGTATCGTACCGTTGCCAGAGTTTGTAATGATTTTGTAGCTTAAGAGGACGATTAGCGAGGCCCTGTTAGGGGTAAATTTCGACAAGCGACGTGGCCTTGAAACGGCGACATAAAGGACCTGAAATGGCGACGAACGACGAGCCGCTCACGGGAAATTACGACAGCGACCTTCGACCTTCCGAAATTGCGACGTGAAAAGGTTTGAAACTCAGACGCGCGACATAAACAACCTCACTAACAGGGCCTCATTAGCGGTCTTACTAAAATCAAAAGGAGTTTAAATGTTTCCAGTTAGGACAATGACCAACTTGGAGACTGAATTTCATGAGCCTTTTACTCGGCCAGGCGCTAAACGTGAACAGATGATAACTATTCGCTTTTCCGACATCGACCGCCATCGACCGCCCCCAAGATTACAAGCAGTATATGAATTTCAGTTGGCTCGAAAGTGATCTGAAGATGAGAAAATCTCTTGCTAATATAGTAAGCTTTGATGAGAACTCATAGAGCGAAATTAGCACTTGAATGAGAATTTATTTGAGCGAAATGAGTACTCGTTATTGAACGAAACCACTACTGAAAACAGAATAAATTGACGAATCCATGATGTGAAACCGAAGAACTTCTGCGGCCAACCTGGATAAGAAACATCGCATGGAGGACTTTTCTACTGATTTAAGTGTTAGTACTAACAGGAATGGAGTTGGAAAAGTATTGGGACGGTCAAGAAGTATGTCAACGCTTACCATTAAATATAGAGGCGCATGCCGTGACGGAGAACCAGGGTTCGAAAAGAGTAAGTCATGTAGAAAATGTATTAAGCGTTATATTATATACAATACACCACAAGCCGTTACAATGAAAAGTTTTCTGTCTATTGATTTCCGAATTTACCTTGAAGTGAACTAGATTGTGTTGAAGTAGACATGTTGGAAAAATAGGCTTACCTGTTTTGCTTACTGTTGTGTGACTCATCATATTTACATTGTAAAAACAAGAAGTTATAAGGATAAAAACAAAGATGTATTGCTGTATTAATGATGGCAAGTGTGATTTTTTTTAAGTGCAACCCTGAATATATATACCACTGATAACCTAAAATGAGATGGTACGGTAAATAAACTAATTCAACTTGATAAAGGATTGAGAGTCTTAAGGATTTTAAGATCATCACATCAGCTGGGCTATCCTACATGGTTTTGTTCATTATCAGCTGCAGAATCAAGGTGGATATTTCTGTTGCATACATTGAATAGACTTGTAGACAACAAAAACTATAATGATGATAAAATTGACAATGTCATGGCAACAAAATTCAGACCTTATTCAGAAGGACCCTGTTACATGTGTTAGAAACTTTGAACTCACAGACAGTGAGCAGCAGGATACCAGAACTACATTTGGTTTCGGTGCCATTTAATCCTGTACCCTTATGTTAAGTTATCAAATTTTTTAACAACTGTATGCTTGCCACCTGCCTTATAACTGATGCCTAGTGTAGTCAAATGATTGGCGTCATGTACTCACTGTATGTTTATTTCAAAAAGCTACTCAGCTCGCTGGTCACTTTTATGTTGTGATTATAGATTATTAAAATTATCTTCAAGTTCATTCAATCACAACTCTGAAAAAACACCTCATTAATTTTTAAATTATTTCTTTTTTCTCTGTTTTGTAAACATATCCACGAGTTCACCATTTAACAAAAGAAAAAACGGATTCTTACAAAATGCTACGCATTTATTTTATTGACTACAAAAATAATTATTAAGTGAATGGTTATCAGCAGAAATATACGATTCCACTTCACAACATATTTCACTTATCAAAAAAAAAAAAACACACACAATCGAAGAATTGAATTGAGTTTGAGCATAAATTATATGGCGGTCCATTTCCGCCAAAATTCGATCTTTGTATTTTATACTCGACTTGCTGTATTTTATGCTACCTTACACAATGCGACATCCAACTATGTCTATTGTACATTGTACTTTTTGTTTTTCAAATTCAATATCACCTATTTGTGTTGCCAAATTGACGATTTTCTTCTGTTTTTTATGAAATGTAAACAATGCAAGTTTCGACTTTCGATGTTTTGTATTCAACATCCAAGTTCATGTATTCGGCTTCGTTCGACATCCTTCCGCAATCCATTGAGAGAGGACATCGCAGGCGCAGCTAACCTCCACCCCCATCCCCACGGTAACTGTGGCAAAAAGTCCTCCAGTAGAGTGGAGTAGAGAGAATGATCCTACCCCATGACGGTCGCATGTTTGTCTTTTCATTATGGCGGTTCCTAGACTGTGGAACGAACGCAACGCAACATTACAGTGAAATGGTAACGGAATGAAGTAAGTAACTATTTTTATTGTCATACATTGTGCTTACCTGCATTGAAATGTTCATAAATAAATTAGATATTTTGATTACTTCCGAGATATTATCATGTTTAATTCGAAAAGGAAGTGATTGATTTATTTGAGTACTAGTAGGAGGTAGCAAGGCGTGACAGATTTTAAGAAAGACATAAGGACAGTCAAAGAGACAGCAGAGCAAGGTTTCATCCGCGCTCTAACAAGATTTCACTACCGCCGTCTAGAAAAACAAAAAATTAAGCTTATAACAAAGACAAAGCTAAGGCCCATCGTTCAAGTGAAAGCGGTTCAGAAACCAAACGTTACAAATCCAGAGCTACCCCGCCAACGGCGGTTAGTCGCAGTGATAAACTTAAAAAGCTTGAAAAACTAAAAGCTGAAGTAGACCAAATGATGTTAGAATTGAATAAAGATTGTAAAGAGTACTCATATGTGTCTGGTAAATGTGTCAACACCGCCAAGGGTGGGGAAAACCCTAGTAAAGAGTCAAATAACTACACGAAAACCCAAACACGAAAAAGCGAAAAGAACGCAGAAACAAACCTACAAACTTAGCCTCACACCAAACAAATAAGGATGACCTCTCAAATAAAAACCTCACTTATTTCCATACTATTAAAAATGATCTCCACGGGATTGAAATTTATACCGGTGAACAAACCCATCACAAACACCAGTAGAGATTGTGCGGCCTGTCACGCCTTGCTACCTCCTACCGCTCATTTTAAAAAGACAAACATGCGACCGTCGTAGGGTAGGATCATTCTCTCCACTCCACTCTACTGGAGGGCTTTTTGCCACAGTTACCGTGGGGATGGGGGTGGAGGTTAGCTGCGCCTGCGATGTCCTCTCTCAATGGATTGCGGAAGGATGTCGAACGAAGCCGAATACATGAACTTGGATGTTGAATACAAAACATCGAAAGTGGAAACTTGCATTGTTTACATTTTCATAAAAAACAGAAGAAAATCGTCAATTTGGCAACACAAATAGGTGATATTGAATTTGAAAAACAAAAAGTACAATGTACAATAGACACAGTTGGATGTCACATTGTGTAAGGTAGCATAAAATACAGCAAGTCGAGTATAAAATACAAAGATCGAATTTTGGCGGAAATGGACCGCCATAAAATTACACATGGTTCCATGTTTTGCAAACAGCACCACACCTAGCAAAATTGCTCAGTGTACATGTTATACATCTCATGTACTCACATATCAGGCCCGGTTCGGATGCCATACTTAACATGAGCCGAAACTAAATGGAACTTATACCGACCCACATAATTAAAAGTGTGCTTCAATTCCACATTTGAATGGCTGTTTTTGTTGATTCGGACCCCGAAGTTTTCATGTACTTATTCAACGTATTAAGTTTGGCTCACAAAGAGTCAGGCGTCTGAACCAGGTTTCACAATGAAATTCAAGCCTAGAGCCTTGGGTTTTAACGCAATACCTACATTTATCACTCTTTATCAACACTAAACAGCAACTGGCGCCAACCTTTCCTCTTACAGTTGTATGAAAATGGTGTGTTTATACTTCAGTGTATGGTTTCCAACCATCACGTCTACAGTTTACACTGTACGCATATGTGCAGAGTTTCCTGATGCTCAAGAGACCACTATTTGTTTGTTTGTTTTGTGGTCCGTGCACTGCGTGCTGTCTTTCAAATTTCTGTTTGGCGTCACTTGTTGATTACTATAACTAACTAACGACAACTAACTAGCTATTGTTATTTTTTTCTTCCACTTCACCTTTTCTAAAATTTCTGAGTAAATAAACATCACGATGTGGATATAATCGTGAATGATGCTGGAAGACAAGAGAACTTCAAAGCTGCTGATGATACAACAGAGTAATGATTTTCTGTACAATGAGATATTCTTATTGCTTGCGTGAATAAGTTTAATGAATTTAATACATGTTTCATGTGGTGTGCGCTGCCTCCGCTGTCATGGCTCAATGACCCCTGGTATTTGCCTTACAATGCTTCCCCTTTCTGTCTCTCCATTTCCCTTTGCATTTTCGCCAACATTTCTTGCATTCGTCGCAACTTTAAAAGAAGAACCAATCAATCAATGTATTTACTGTCGATAACGTGGGGAGTGGTCGCCCTATCTCCCGAGCCAGGGGCTCATGTAAGAAACGCTCGACATATATAAATTACAACTGCAACTACAAGGGCCCAACCACAACACCGGGTTCTACATCCCCTACTCTTCGCGAGCACTGTGTGGATTCTTTAACGTCCCACGAAGCTATTACGATGAAGGGTTGTGAGACGGGACCTACGGTTTATCGTCCTTATCCGAGAAGACTAGAAAGTCCACCCATTTACAGATGTCATTGCAAAGGCAATTTTAAAGAACTGAGTGATGGTCCGGCCAAGGCTCGAATCAACGACCCCCCGCACGATAGTCCCGTGCTCTACCACCTGAGCTAACCGGTCGGGGGTTGACAGCGATATAAGAAAGAAAAACCGTAACAATCATCTTCAAACAAAAATGTTCCTACCTCTGCTTCCTTTTCTTTTAACATGCGATCTTTCTCGGACACTTGAGCGGCATCCAAAGTGTCCAAATCATAGCTACCGCTTTTTCGCTTCCTAAAAAACAAGGAAACCACATGACTACTAATTGGACATCCACAACCAACCGTTCCACTACAAAGTATATCACAAAGTACAGTACTGCACCAGTTTTTATTTTTTCAGTTGTTTTTAAGGCGCTCTCTGTAGCAGGTTTAGTAACGCATTGACCATTTCCACGGCACTATGGTGATACTTTGTATAGGCCGAAGAGCAATAAACCCCTACCAACCCTCAGCAAGAAAAAAGGCCCAGCCAGAAGGTCTTTAGTACTAACCCCCACCCCACCCCCACTAGGAAGTGCAATGGAACGTAACTGGCCCAGCGGGGACAGTCAAAACCAGTAGTTGCAATGCCTGTGTCAACATCCAGCGTTCAGGTACTAACGTCTAAATAGAACGAAAAGCTACTAGATGAAACGATGTTTTTAACATCTGCCCTAAATCAAATGGACCTAGTGCGTGGGTGCGGTCACGTGCGTGACTTACATGGCTTCTATAGTTTTCCGTGGTGTGGCTGGTCGTTGACCTTGGCGTGACAATCTCTCGGCTCTGTAGTTTTCGTAGTGAACCTCTTGCGTTACATCTTTCAGATCCTGCATGTGCGTTCTTATAAGTAAGAGGAAAAAGGAATGAAAACATATTAAAAACCTCAAAGTAGCCATTGGTTAATAGGCTTAAATGTAATTTAAGCCAGTTAACTACGAGGAGCAATGTTATGTGTTTTTCCCTTGGTGGTTTCATCCTACGGCGTATCATCAGTAAGTGTATCATCAGTAAGCGTATCATCAGTCAGCGTATCATCAGTCAGCGTATCATCAGTCAGCGTATCATCAGTCAGTATGTCAGTTGTCAGCGTTTGTAGCGGTTAGCATGCTTTTTCTACTGGTGATCTTATCACCATTTGGCATCTGTGGCATCTGGTATATTTGTCAGTGGTCCACACATGTGGGGCAGTGTGTTTGGATGTACAGATGACTTACAAGAAAGTAGCATATTGTCATTTCGGGCATGCAGCAGGTAGCCATCTTGGCATGTAACCTTCATGGTCAGCGGAGCCCTGGGGCAGTTGATTGGGACGACGGCCAGCGGTCTTCTCCTGATGCCTTGGTTCATCGTATGCATTGTGTACTTTTAGTGTGTACGTTGCCTTCCAAGTTGGCAGTTGCTTTTGAGTTGTCCTCATCCGTTCTTCGAGATTCCCTCCCTCCCCATTGCCCTTGGCTTTTTCATTTTTTTGGTATTTGTTTGAGTTATATTATTGTTTCTGTCATTGGTATATTATTATGTTATTAGTTATCTAGTTATTAATTTATTCATGTATTTATTTTATTATTTATTTATATATTTTATTATTTTCCACTGACTCGGCTCAGTGTGACAGGTGCCCAGTGTGTGGTGTAGGGTGTGGGGGGGGCTCGTGGCTGGGAAGGCGGGCAGTGCCTGCCGGCTGGGCGGTCTTCTTAGGGTGGGGGGTTTCGGCAGTCATTCAGGCCCATAGTCTCCTGGGGCACCTAACCTCCATTTTGCGAAGATTGTTGTTAAATACAAGTAGCTCGCCTATGGCACTCATTCTTACAGTTAAAACACGTGACCTAAAGGCCCGACCAATCACATCCCAGGTAGCGCAAATCTGATAATAAATTAGTAACCAAGCAGAACCGCACAGAGATCAGTTATTGATACAAGACTTACCTGATTAACATGTTTCTTAACTTGATAAAATCACAATGGTCCGTGTTTTCAACTGAGAAATAAATAATTGGTTCAATTAAAAAGGGCCAAGGTACCCCGTGAAGATCTGGGGTTGTTCTATATTACATGTATAAGATCTGTATTAGACTATGCCGCGCCTGTGTTCTACTATTCTCTACCAAAGTATTTAACACACGAACTGGAACTTATACAAAAGAGGGCGCTAGCTATTATGTGTCCCGATCTTAACTATAATGAAGCACTTACTCGCATGGATTTGGTCTCGATAAATGAACATCATAGTAACTTATGTAATAATTTTTTTAATGAAATCCTAAATGATAAAAGCCATAGGCTGCATTATTTACTCCCTCCATTACATAAATCTACTAGATACACTTTAAGGCGTACGAGAACCTTTGATGTCCCTAAAGTTAAAACGAATCGAGCTAAGAACACTTTTATTATATCGTCAAGTCTTAATGTTGATACTTTTTAGTCCTTTTTTTAGAGTTTGCCTTTTTGCTTAATCTTGTACATAATTTTAGATTTTATAGTTTGCCAAATATTAATTTAATTGTAATTAGAGTATTAACATTTTGTACATAAATACGCAATTCAGCCTAATGGCTGCCATGTATTTTCAATAAAGTCTATTCTATTCTATTCTATTCTAATAACGTAACATATCGAGGGACGTTCCAGTAAAAAATAATTATATTCACGATCGAACTTAATTCTCTTGGTTTATCGCATAATTACTATTAATTACCATAATAAGTGAAAGACAGTATCGCAGTTATGAGAGCACCTCAAGCAGTTGCAAAGATAAGACTGGAAAACAATCCAGGCTTGAACGGCATTTGAACCAATAACATTGCGATACCGGTACAATGCTTTAACCACCTGAGCTATAAAACCAACTGAGCTATAAAACCAACGGGAAGCTTTTCGTTTGTGAGTTAACAACATACCCGTAAAGGATGAAGATATGAATGTGGATACATCTGATATATGAAAAAAAAATTTTCGGTACCAAAAAGTCACGGGTCAGACTCGGATTTTTTCAGGTCTTATACACCTTTGCAACTACTTTAAGTTGAGTACATAACTGCGATGACCTTCCACTTAGTAAATCTTTCTTCCGCAGTTCACATATATGAAATTTTCATATATTGACTTTCATAATAATGATACTGATAATGCATTTATATAGCGCACTATTTCATATGAATATGTTCAAAGGCGCTTTACACTTCTATTGGGTGAGATCGGACGTCAGCATGTAAAGGCGCCTCTGGCTGCCGCTATCAGTCCATATATGATCTCACACACCCACCCAACCCAATTGTCAGATGAAACCAAACGTAGAGATAGACCACCACACCGGGAACTACGTCCCCTACTCTGTTCGAACAGTGTGTGGGTTCTTTAACGTCCCACAGATTATTAGGAACAAGTATTGTGAGACGGGTCCTACGGTTTATCGTCCTTATCCGAGAAGACTAGAAAGTCTAACCATTTACAGATGTCATTACAAAGGCAGCACTTACTCCTCAGTTATTTTTAAGACCCTGAGTGTTGGTCCGGCCGGGGTTTGAACCCGCAACCTCCCGCACGGTAGTCCGGTGCTCTACCAACTGAGCTAACCGGTCGGAGGTTTCGGCTGTTAATGGTACATTATGTTATATATTTACCTTCTGCTATCCCCCAGGGGTACTGTCTCACTCGAACCAGTTTACCTCTGACTTCTGCGGTAGAGTTACTGCCAATTACAGCAAAAGGAATACTTTCCTGAGAAAAACAGCAACAAACATTTCATTACTGCGCTCTTCAACTCTGGCAGATGACACAAGTCCAAATGCACTCTAAAAGGGTGGTTTGTAGATTTTCTGATCAGTGTTAGCTGATACTGGATCGCTGTAACACATTGATGGTGCATTTTGAAATGGGGCTCCCACTCAAGCAAGTCCCTGCACAGATTCCACACTAATAATAATAATAATAATAATAATAATAATAATAATATTAATGAATTTTATTGGAGTGTCAACTGTATTTAGCACTGATGTACTAATTGGCCTGGGGACACTTTAAAGCACAAATCAAATCAAATCATATTAAATTAAATCAAATCAAAATTTCATGTTTTTTTTTTTGTGGACAGGGGAAAAACCTCTTGGAGCAGAGTAGCAAACCAACAAACTCAGCCCACATATGATGCCAGTGTTGGGAATCAAACCCAGGCCACATTGGTGAGTGCTCTCACCACTGCGCCAACCCTGCTCCCCCCCCCCCCTATTAAGACACTTGCCTTTAAGTCCTGGTTTATTTGAACAAATTCTTCATCATCCTCACTGTCACATTCAGGAAACGTGTAAACCTTAATTCCATGATCATCAATTTCATCCAAGACCTATAAATATAAGGAAACTGTTAAATATATGACCATGATATCATTACAATAGCTATCATAAATGTCACGTTCTTAAGATTTTAGCAATTTAACAATGAGTACTACCGGTAGTTTAATATACATGGACATAAATGAATGGTTATAAATGATTCACTTTAAAGATTCTTCTCAGTTAACGAGTTTGTGTCAAACACTCTCCATGTGTTTCATTAATTCAACACCTTCAGGTGTTGTATGTGCTGATCACTTCCATCAATTAAGGAGTCAAATTAACTGAGACAAGTTCTGTCAGTTCTTGATAAGTGAGGGCTATAACTTAAGACTACACATATAAAGGTTGAAGAGTGTCAACCCACCTTTCTTTTCAGTCTAGACATTTCAAACTTTGTCAAACAATCTGCTTTTGCAATGACAGGCACAATGTTGACTTTGGTATGAAGCATTTTCATGAAGGTTATATCAATAGGTTTCAGTCTGAGGGAAGAATAATCAAATAGCATGTGTTGTATAGTCATTTGACCATGGAGTCAGACAAATACCTCTCCTGATCTTCACAGGTCTAGTTCTCTTTATGAGTAATCATAAGCTTATATTGGCTAAGATAAAGTGTCCCTGAGTAAAAGTATTTTCACTTCATGCATTGGTTTCACAGGTTTAATCCACTGATGAAAGAGTTAGCTACTCAACAATTCTGTACTATACAGTGTCGTAGTACAGAATTATTGAGTAGCTTTACAAAGAATGGTCACATTGCATGGTTTGATCCACAGATGAGAACGTTAGAACCACACTGTATAGTAAAACAAACAGTACCACAGTACAGTACTGTTCAGTAGCTTTCCAATGAATGGTGACACTGCATGATTTGATCCACAGACAAGGTAGGGTTTGGAGATAGTTGAGAATGCGTTGACTTGCAACCTACCATCTTCTACTTTGCACAATAATTGTTAGGCAACTTGAGTGAGGTTATGCACTTCGTTGTCACAAAGTTTTGCAGCCACTTTTTTTTTTCTAGAACTGTCTAAACCTGCTTCTGAAACAGCCAGTATGCCCTGCCAGAAAATGTCTTGGCAAAGACACAGTTCCTCAATTTAAGTACCTTCACACATGTACAGGTATATGTCAAGGTCTTAGTAAGTTTTGTTGTCAATTACTGGTAAAACTTGTTTCAGTATCCTTGAGCTTCCAACCAGGTTGAAAGGCAGTATCAACTTACTGTCCATTAGTTAATATGATAATTGAATATCAATCAGTATCAGAGAGTAACCAAAGTACCAACCCGTGACCAAATGGACAGATGAAATAGAGACAGCAATGAACTCTGTTATCCACGATGTGTCGACGGTTGAGTCCTGATTCATCTTGCAAATAAGCCTCATACTGCTTATCCACATAAGCAATGATGGCTCGCCAACTTAAAAAAAAAAACAATCTCACCAAAAAAATACTATAATCATCATGAATATTGTCTTTTGAAATCTGGAGGCCCTGTTGTTTCCATGATGCAAAGAGCAATGCTGACAGGAACTTTATACCATCAGCTATTTGTGGGGTCACCAAAACTGGATAGCTCCAAAGGTGGGGTGAGGTGGGAGGGAAATTAAAACGGCTACCTGACACTAAGGGGTGGTGACTGATTACAGTACAGAAGCTAGAAGGGTATAGTAAGTATTAATAATTAATTTGAAATATTGACTTGAGGCATTTTATTAAATTAGTTACCAAAAATACCTTAAGTCAAGATTTCATATAGCTCAATTTATTCTTAACCCTTTCATTCCCAAGAGTGACTTTATAGCTTTTACTCTGCTCTGTCTAAAGCCAGACGGTTTTACTTGTCCGCTTGGGAGTGAAAGGGTTAAATTACGAAAGGGACAATGAATAGGGAAGGGAAACAATGTGTTAAAAATAATTATGGTACAATTATGCATTTCAGCATTGTTGTACTTAAATGATATTGCCATGTACACATATGCTAATTAGAAAACAGTCCTAAGAAAATACAGGCGCTGATTGGTTAGAATTCGTGTTTCTATAACTCGATAGAAACACAGAACTAGCACGAGCTGTTGACGTAATGATGACGCGAGCAAAGAGAATTTACATTTTGATAATCAAAGTTAACAAGTTGTTTTTCTTTTTTTCATCGCGATGTTTTCTAAAAGAAATAGAAAACATGTTCTTCGTGTTTCTATCGAGTTATAGAAATTCGTGAAAGTTTGGGAGAACTCGAAAAAGCTGTGGAAACACTCGCCTGTGGCTCGTGTTCCCACAGCATTTCTCATTCTCCCAAACTTCCACTCGTGTTTCTATAACTCGATAGAAACACGATACATGTTTTCTATTTCTTAAATAAAGTACTGTTGCTTTTTCTCTTACCAGTCACTGTTATCTACAGCATCAGCAAACCCTGGTGTATCTACCACAGTTAATCGCAACCTGATACCTTTCTCCTCAATTTCAACGGTGTTTGTTTCAATTTCTACAGTCTGATGGATACGGTCTACAGAATGAACAACACAAAAAATATTAATCATACCATGTAAAACCATAAAATAATGTCTCCGGACATCAATAGCGGAAACATT
The DNA here is from genome assembly GCA_949710005.1 of Ricordea florida. Classification (NCBI taxonomy): domain Eukaryota; kingdom Metazoa; phylum Cnidaria; class Anthozoa; order Corallimorpharia; family Ricordeidae; genus Ricordea; species Ricordea florida. Next base: position 29,390,051 of record OX453277.1, read on the forward strand.
ATTTAATAACATGTATCTAAAAAGTCAAGAAATTAATTCTCTTATAGGTATGTATGGACCAAATATTTTCCTGCTTACAACATGGCTACGATTTACAAGAAACAGTGACTGGAACAATGTTCCAGCTTGTCTGTCCCTTTTTAAGGCTACATTGCATTTGCTTTATAACTGCAATAATACTGTCATCTCTGTCTGCTGTGCTAATTTATGAATTCGTTTTGCCAAAGACTGACTCACCAATTGCCCGAGGTATTGTGGTATCATCATACAAGTCTGTTAAGAACAAACTATCCACAAGAGTTGATTTTCCAAGTCCTGACTCTCCTAAAGAACAGATAATCAGCACGCAAAAATGAAGGAAAATGTACTTTATAACATAGCGTTTGGGAAAGTGCAGTAATATGTGCAATCCAGTTGTCCATGGGTTGCATGCTGACATCGGATTGTGAAGCTGTGAAGTCTTATGTTATAAAAGAAATGGTAAATGCAGCAGCTGTGCAACCATCAAGTTATGGACATACTGGGGAGGTTTGCTAAGCGTCTTTCATAATTAGCAACCTCCTTCATGCATCCATAACTCAATGATTGCATGCTGCACGCTTACCAATCCTTCATTAGGTAGTATTCAAACTAATCATTATTGTAATAATTGTATAGCTAGTAAAAGCGAATAAAAATATGACTTTTGAATTATTATGATTAAGATGTTTTGGGGTAGACTTATTTTAATGTCTCCGTTTACTTTACATGCACTTGCATTGGCTTGGTATATTCACTTTATTTAATAATAATAATTATATATATATATATATATCCAGTTACAATCAGTAGATTTTAGAATTTTAATTTCTAGTAAGTACGTGCTTCCGGTAAAGTTGGTAATCACTATCTGATAGTAGACTACTGTTATATTTGCAGTTGTCTAAATGCACACAAAACTTGTGGTACAATTAATCATATATTTATTCCAATCCAGGTAAAATGAATTAACTGAGTACATCCAAATATTGATCTTTTCAATAAACAATTAACTTACCAACAACCATGAGGGTGAATTCAAAACCTTTTTTTACGGACTTCCGGTGCACTTGATTGGGCAAATTAGCAAACCCAACATAACCAGGTTCCTGAATTCCAGACAAAAACATTCATAAATACAACAGTATAATATTATGATATCCACAACTTGTGTTATAAATGTTTGGTGACATAAAGGTTTTAATCAATAGCATTGACTCAAAAAGTACAGGCCCAATAATAACTTATGCAAATAAGGAAACCTGCTAGTATTGTAAATTACTGGGCAGTCTGATAATTATCCTTACAAAATTTAGTTACAGATTTAAACACAGTATTATTCCACTTCTTCTTACTCTCTAAATTTACACAGACCAATTTGAATTTTTGAAAGCCCTTGTGATCACTAAAACTTGCTAAATATTTATCAGATCAGAACTAATATGCGCACTTTACATGATTGGGGCCTAAATGAATTATTTGATTAAACACCTGGTTCAAATTGGCTACAATATGTTCTGTAAATATTAAAACATGTAACATAATCCACTGATGAAGTTTTACAACATCCTGGATTTTAGTCTCAAAAGTTAAGCAGTTTGCTTTAGGCAAAAAAGACAACCGCTGGGAATCAATAATCATGTAGTTTGTCATATACATATGATATGTTACAAAATTGTTAACTAAATGATTTACAGTGTGCATGGCAAAATAGAACCCCTCAAAATTATTCACAAACTTAAGCTTGCTGCAATCTAGTTTTAACTTTGTACATTAGATCTGCATGTATGAGACTGCGTAAATAATTTACTTCACATATTCAGGGACGCCCTAGCCTATGATTAATAAGCTGTGATGTACAATCCATATTACGCACTTGCAAGTTGTCACGCTAACAAAAGGCGGTTCTTATACTTGTATGAACAACTAAATCAGAGACTGCATGTAGACAAGTGAAAACATATATACATATATATATATAAACGGTTCGTCAGCGAAATGATTTTAAAAAACGGGGAAAACTATGGTTTTTGGTAACTATAAGGATTAAGTTCTTTACAGAATTCTAACGGGATCACGACGCCCTTCCGCAAGAAACAAGCCACGCCACTAAATAAGAATAGATCGTGACCACGAATAATTTCCTTTTGAAATAGATAGCGATAGATTTGAAGGAATTCACCAACCAAAGAAACCATTTATCGACGTTTTGATTGCGTTCAATGCGTATGTTCCAATGGTAACAGCTGTTGCATGCACTTAGACGTTGAGTGATTGAAGTTCAAGTCACGACCCGAGCTTTAGTGAAATTGTTTCACAAATTAACAAGAAGATAGACTGAGTCGTGATAAAACTGTGTAATATATTGTAGTTTATTTATCAACTGCTTTGACCTTTCGACTTCCATCCCGAGTTGAAGCACTGATAACATGGGTCATACTGGAGATAAATTATAGTAACTCGGAAGGAGGGGTGTGGGTACTACAACTCGGCAGATTATCTCTTCATAGATATTTTAAAGTTATATCAAAACAACCTGTGCACAGACCAAGTGGCTGGCACTGAGTCTTACAGATCTTAAGTTTGGCAGAAACAGGACAGCACTTACCGGTTCTTTGCAGGCAATAGAATACAATCCCAAATCGCGATGGTCGAAGAAAGCATTCAAACAAGACAAGCAGAACATACAATGTTCAGTGCACGGTCGATCGAACTGACAGGTTATGACCATAAACATCTCAGGACAGATAGATTACCAAAAAAAACGACAATGGTAGCCTCTCAAGCACAAGAGATACAAACCTTTAAGTGATTCCGTACTTTTAACGCTCCGAGATGCTCTATTCATAGTGTTCTCACTCCGTTCTAAGCTTTAACCCGGTTGATTGTCCCTCTCGTGAACTTGAAGTAGCCGCTGGAGTGAATGCATTACAATCAATTGTCGTTTCCAGACTACCAGTCTGCTTCCTTCCGGTATCAGGAACTCGGTTTGATTGCAAAGCTCCCCTGGTATGAAAACAAAAATGCCATCTGTTTAAAAGCAGCTAAACAGAATACATAAACCACAGAATACCTGCGAGGATATTTTTGATTTTAGATTGCTCTGAATTATTCGTGCAGAGCAGTCGTGAGGCCCGTGCGAGAACCTTTTTCTTGCGTGAGTAACGCGCGTAACCCGCGTAACGCGTGTATAGTTATAAGAAAATCCTAGCATGGTCTGATGGGTAGAAAAAGTCGCTCTAATGGCGGCGATCAGTTGCAAATGGAAAACCTTTCACAACAACAACAGATAGAATTAGAAAGGGGAAGCTCATTTTCAGGTATTGTTATAAACAATGTGAACAAAACAACAAATTCAAGTTCTAGTTTCGATTTCACAACACCTTTTCAGAGTTATGCGGAAGTTGTAGACGCGAATTATCCGTCAGATATGGTTTCTACAACCTCTACACCAACACCGTCAACACAAGCGATATCGCCTTTCTATCTTCTTCGTGATGACCCCGGTGAGAAATTATGTTCTTTCATATTACTTGGTTTGTCCTGATGCACAAAATAGAATAAGTTGGCTTAATATTTCTTCTTCAACAGCTACACCATCGGACACAAGTTCAACCCAACACATGAAACATGGCTTAGACCAGACATATCAGAAATTTTGTAGCAAAAAAGTCAAGGAAAGTTTGAGTTCTTTCCTACCACATCTTCCCGGTAAGTCTTTACCTTTGCTGTGAAGGATTTGTTTTTATTCCGTTAAGACGTGGTGTAACAACGGGTTTTTGGAGAATATATATGCATGGGTATTCCAGTGGCTTTGTGAAGTATCGTTTCCCGGGAGGTATTCTTGATGACTTGAGTTATACTTTCTATTTTATATCTATTTTATTTTCTTTTCTCTTCGGTATGCTCTTTCTTTGACTTCACCTTTCTGCTGAATGCCTTTTGGCATGTGAGTTGTTTACGCATCATTGCTATTTCTACCTTCCAGCTACCTCTCCAATGGCGCACATCCGTATAATTTCTTACCGTAACTATAAACCATGATATATTTTAGTTTGTGCAAAGATTTATTTTATTTTCTGGAAAAAGTGTTAGTCCAGTTGAATTATTCATGTTTGCATGTCTCTTGTGTATCGTAGTGGTGTTTTGCTTTGCATTGTTATCTATCTTCTGTGTTGTTATGAAAAAGATTGTTTACTCATTGTGGTAACTTCAGTGATGATATAAATTAATTTTATGGTCTCACGACAGAGTCTATTGGGTGGTGGTTGTGACGTTTCGACTGCTTAGTGCTAGTCTTCTAATAATCCTGCATCAGGAACAGTCGACCCCATTGCCTGAAGAAGACTTAAGCAGTAAGCAATGGAAACGTTGCAACCACCACCAAAGTGACTCCATTGTGAGACCATAGAACTAATTTATATTATCATCTTCTGTGTTTGTTTGCTATTTTCCCCATGACTGTCAATAGTAAACAAGTTATATTTTCAGATAAGATAATCTTGCATGAATAAAATGAAGAAATTGATAAATTAAATGATGTGTGTTTTCAGGTGTTATAGATGAGCATGGTGGACCAGAAAATAGGTAGAATACAGTTATTGTTTGTATTCAGATCCAGTCCTGAACTCTTCTTTTTGTTATTGGTGTCAGTCTCTTTTATATTGTTTGTAAGAATGTCTTTGTTTTCTTTTGTTTTAGTCTGCGGTCAGTTGTGGACAAGCCTCCAATTGGTGGAAAAGAGTTGCTTCCACTGGCTGGTCCTTCTCTATCTGGGTTTCGGCTAAATCCTGGTCCGGTATGTTTCTTAGCTGTCTAAAATTTGAACATCTGTATCACTGAGCAGTGAAGTCTTTCTTCATTGTATTTAATGCATGCACTCCATTGATTTGTCATGTAGGGTTGTCAAAAAGGGCTGCTGACTAGTAAGATTGCTGGCCTTGTTCTTGTTTGCAGTAGCTGCAGGTTGTTATGTTTGTCATTTCTCCAAAATAACCAAAGCAATAAAAATAATGTTGACCCTTGTGCCATCTACTATCCTATATTCTCTTGCTATGGAAAATCTTTTTGGCAACCTTGTAGTGTATATGTATTTAGTATAAATACTCAGGTGATTATACGAAATCGCGCGCTCTGATTGGTTCGCTATCTCGGATTATCAGCCAATAATCACCTCCACGAACGAAATGGCTGCCAGTTGTTTGCGCGCTTTTGATGTACAATGCTTTTTCTTTTCTTTTTTTGAAATAATCACCTGTGTATTTATACTAAAACAATTATTTGCCTCAGGGTCAGTGATTATCGGTGAATATTCACCTTGACTTCATCTCAGTGAATATTCACCAATGATCATGGAGCCTGAGGCAAATAATTGTTAATCATTAATAGTGTTGTATTGATTGCACATACCTATTGATATTTGTGGGTAACTAAGTAATGCTACTATTTATCTTCCAGATTCCTGAACAATTTCGGTTCATGAGTCAACAGCCAGTGAAAAAGAAACACAGGCACAAAAAACACAAGAATCAAGACAATGAACGCAGCAAAGATGCAACTGATGGGGCTCCTGGGAGTCGAACACTTGAGGTGGACAAACAGAGCACTTTATCAAATGGTAAGTAAAAAAGCAACTTTCACTAAATAACAACAACAACACAACAACAACACACACTTTATTTTAAAAACCACTACAGAGGCCACAGTAGCCTGCAAATTATTAGCATAGCTATTCTAAATGCGTATTCACTATGTTTAGAAAAGTAAAGCAAGATTTGTGGCCTTTATCTTAGTGTGTAATGCACATTATTATATCTCTCAGTTAGTATGCGCGCTGTGATTGGTCAATTTAGCGGGCCGTACTTCACTGTATGGCCCGCTAAAGTTTGTTTTGGTCGCCAAAATGACCCCAAAGATATAATAAATATCTTATTAACCTCGTTTTCTCGGTCCGTACTGTAAAATACGGATCCTCGTTTTTTCCCGTCGATTTATGGCCTGCGCGCTTTGCGCTTGGGCCATAAATCGACGGGAAAAAACTTGGTCCGTATTTACAGTACGGACCGAGAACTCGATTAATAAGAGGTATGTATGGAGCGATTACAAAATACAGGGCCACTTCACTTGCACACGTGGGAGGCTTTTAAAGAACAATGCCTATTACAATGGACTCTGTTGTTATTCAAATGAAGTACATGAAGTGGCTCTGTAATCCGTGGTTTAGCCCTCAGTATATTATTACTAATAACTACCTTCAAGAAAGAAATTCTTCTCACTGTAAGATCAAATTTGTCTCTCTGTCCCTTGCAGATAAACCTGAGGGAGGCCATGAAAAGAAACACAAGAAACAGGTAATCCCTCAGTTCAGGCGACATTTGTTTTTGTGTTTGTGGTGTGTATGTGTGCGTCCCTGTGAATCATACCTGTCTGAATAGCAGTAAAACAATAATCACAATTAAAGGCTTTAAATATTGGGTTAAAATGTTGTTAGTGGATTTCACTTGTTATTTACTGTAGGTAGTGTTATCCTCAGGTCATCAAGAGCTTTAATTATAATTATGCCTTTCAACATCTAGAATTTTCTACTAATTTTTGTTTTTTACAAACCAAAAAGTCAAATCAGGTCAATTGAACATGACATTGTGTGTACCCTCTAGTTGGCCATTTACTAGGACAGAATCAGAATGAGTTGTAGGAAACCTACTTCTGTAACACACTGATATTTATCTGATAAAGTACAGTACCAGTTTGTTGTTTTGTTCAAGGCTTGGGGGCTTTTGCTCCTTGCTGTATATCAAAGACTTGCAAATAATGCAAATATTTTACGAGTTACGTAGTATTTTTCTGAGCCCTGCAGGGGCAAGGAAAAATGCGAGTAAAGTGATTAAAATGTCCGCAAGTAGTATCTCGCAAAACATTAAATAAGAGATTCATTATTCAACTGCATTTTTTATTTCATCAAGCATCTATTTTTTAGCTAGAGTACAGAAAGGGGCACCTTTCTCATTCTTCGTATGGCAAGCGTAAGTGACATGTACATGACAAAACAAAAAGCCAGTAAAATTTGTTATTTTGATTGGATAAAATGAGTCACAAATGACAGGTTCTTGACACTTGGCACTTAATCAAAATAACTTTGCATCTTGTCAAATTTTTCATTTATTCATTCTTACAAAGACCGAAATTAGTTTTAACAAACATTTTGCAAAATGTTCTGGCGCACACAAAAGCTATGTTCAAAATCAAAGTTTCCTTAAAGCTCATAGTAAATAACTTCATTGTCCAGAAAGTCAAGTTTGAAAGCTGCCAACAAGCCAAAATTTGGTTTGTCCAGTCCGGCCATTTCTTGTTTCTCATCCTCCTCTAGGAACAGTGTAATAATATTATGCTGGTGTACAGTGTAATATGCTGACATATTTTGCATATTCTCATGACCTTATAATTTTATGGCAAAATGATGTAATATTGGAATAATAAATGTATGTTAATCATTCAGTAGCAAGATAATTGCTCCTTCCACGAACTGAATTTTATTTAAACATTTCTCTGATTGGTAATAATTATAAATTCTTTTCACACATGACGTAGTAACAGGATGTTGATTGCAACGTTTTGATTGCTTACTGCTAGTCTTCTTTGGGCCATAGGGTTGACTGATTTTGATGATTTCTCTAATTCAAAAAATATTTTTGAATGCTTCATTTCAATAGAAGAAACACGAGGATGGTGAAAGGAAAAAGAAAAAGAAAGATAAAAAAAAGAAGAAGGTATGATATTGAGTGTTAATTGCATTTTAAGGAATTTTAAGACCTTTCACTAACTAAAGACCTATTTAATAGCCAAACTAACTACTGGAAAATCATTTATTTTAGTTATATAAAGCCTTGTGTTGCTAATTGGGATGTAATTATTCCTTCCTCTTTTCCAGAGACACACACCAGACCCTATCCCCCCTGGGGGAGGACTTGATCCCAGCTGAAGACTGGATCGTAAATTATCTGTTTATAGTAATGTGTAAAACTAATGTATGTAGAATCCAACCAAGTACTCATACCAGTTGTAATGTTCTTTATTACTACAGAAGTTGACACATGTTTCCTATTTGGGTGCATTTTGGGCACACTGGACACTCTGCCTTTGTATAATTTATTATAAAGGAATCATCCTGCTAAAAGAGTGCTGGAATTATATAGGATGAACTACCTCTGATAAAGGAATGAATCTGTTTAAAAGTTTAACAGTTGAATACCTGTAGCAATCAAGATTCTTGTTGGTAAATTTTATGGTAAATTCAGTTCCATGAAGGCAGGTTTGGGAGAGAGTGATGTGTGTGTTTGGTGGGGGTGGGGGGGGGGGGGTATCATTACATGTGTTTCTACTGATTGAAATCACCACTGTTAGATATTATTTTGATGGCTTCTGAACTGCAGTGTATTAAGCTGGAAAAATACAGCAGGAACTGTGGTTGCTGCATGAGGTTATCAGATGATGTGTGCGTGTGTATATTTTCTACTGTACAACTGGTATCTTCTGTATCCATTGACCTATTTATGTAGAAAGAAGGCTTTATGTCAGTCCATAGAATGTAGATAATAGTTGGTAGCTGGGGAAAATGCCCATCAGTTAGTTTTCTCTCCCTGGCTAAAAAGTGGGATAAATGGGAAAATTTAGTTGGGTTTCATCATTTCCCATCTGCTGTGACAATACCCACCTCCCCAACATGAAATCCATGATACCACTGTAAGTTTCATTATTATTTTCCCTTCTGATAACTTGGCTACTTAAAAAAGCCATTAAGCCTGGTTCACACTAGTGACATAATGACATAAACATAACAACATACAAAGGCAGGGCCAAAAATCGGCGGTTGCACTGACCAGTGCTACCAAAAGTTAAGGTTTGAACGCCCGATAAATTATGCGAAGTAGAAAGTTAAAAATACAACTCAGTATGTAGTTTACTACTGAATTTTTTGTTCTGAGGTGGAAATTCCGAGCTGGTTTAAGAGTGATTTCATGAGCGATCCACATTACCAACATATCGACGCCATTTTGATTTTGTGATTGCCATGTGACTGAAAAAAAAAAGATATCGAGGGCTACTTCATTTTGGGATGGACCACTAAGAATTCAAGGAAACTGGCCTGACTGGCCACCAAGGACTGGAGTTAATTTTTAGCCCTGCAAAGGATGTTATGTTTGCAGTGTGAACATGCAGACATAATGACATATTATCAACATGACAGCACAAACATAACAACATAAGGAAAAACTTTTCTTTATGTTGTTATGTTTTGTTTCAATTAAAACAAGAGTGAACAACATTGACATAACAACATAACAAAGAACCAATCAGAGCGCCGCAAGAATTGAAGACCCAGTCCGACACCGGCACTATTTTCAACATGGCAGAGACTATGCAGCAAGAAACTCATGTTAGATCAGATTAATCGCGTTTACCTGAAATAATATTCTCAATCAACGAAACTGAGCTTTCTGACAATGTTGTGGTACTGGCCATGTGCTCTTCTAGCTTCTTGCTGAAAGACTGGACATACCCATTCTTTTCTTCTAGCATTTTTTTTTTCCCTTTGTTGTTTTTGATGACAGAATCGTCAAAGAAAAAGAAGCAAAAGTATCCCAAACACAGCAAGTGTTTTGTACTCCATTTTTTTCATTTAACCTTTCCCATGTCTGTGTTCACATTACCGACATAAGCAATTATGTTGTTGTGTCATTATGTCATTATGTTTTTATGTCGCTAGTGCTCTGGTATAGAAGTAGAAGTGTCACATAAAGCATATTGTCTTGTCTGCTGTCCAGATTATATAGATTTAGTTTGAAGTTGATTTTACATCATTTTGGGTAATACCAGCTATACAATTAACCCAGTGGCCAATAGGCTGCATATGGTAGAATGTTATATTCACAGTCTGATACACTAGAAAGCTAGCAATAATGTAGTTTCAAAACAATTAACTTAATAAATGGAGTAGAGTTATAAAAATTATTTTAGTGGGTAATATTCTATTGATACAGTTCTCCTAACTTCCATGCATGGAAGTCAGTATTTCCACATTCAAACAAATAGTATTTTTACAATATGGGGTGGCTGGTTAGAAAGGCAGTGCTCTTCTCTGTCAGAGGTAAGGAATACTTGTTTTACTCGCTGGATTATTTAATGTTCAGTGTTTTCATTCTCACAAAATCCAAGAATGTTGTAAATATTTCATTCAAATGTATGTCATCTGTGTACAGTATGGACACAGAAAACATGCTGTTGTATAAAACATAGTTGCAAGGCTGAGTTCTTTTAGGTTCAGCTACAAGTTGCTGGAGTTTAGACCAATCAGCACATGTAAATGATTATCTAAAATGAAAGATGAAGTCAGCATTGACCAGATGTTTTTATGGTAACAAGGCAATGTTTTGACTAGTTCACAGAGGCACTGGGACAATTTATCACTCTAAGGTGGTTGTCTACTCGAAAAATGGACAAAACAAGTCTAAAACTGAACCATTAGTAGTCAAGCACGATTTGGTGAAAGGACAATGTAATCCTCATTATTTCTCACACTTTGTACATTTTTTGATTTACAGTCACTCAGTGAGTTGTTTATATATTATTAATTTTATGTCATGCAAATATATATGGTCATTAAATTGGAATATGGAATAAATTCAGAGGGAGCTTTTGTGACCACTAAATGTAAAGACATTCTAGCCATCATCTTCATTGATTGCTTGCTGGATACAGAAAATAAATTATGTCAAATTCCTGGGCCAAAAAGTGGTTGTTACAGCTAATGAATCCCTTTAGTTTGAGTAATATGACTATGGTGTTGATCAAAATAAACCATATTCACAGTGGAGCTGCTTTCCCCTACCATGTGGGTTCAAGCCATTGCTTTCCAGTTCCTAACTTTCTAAAAAAAAGATAAAATCTAAACAAGCTCTTGTTCAAGGTCAAATTTTTGTATAGTCCAGATGTGTCAAAACTTTTTAGCAGTCTCAAAGTGTATGAAATCAATTAACCCTTAGAACTATTTTCTATAGTTTGTAAACAGAAAAGTGTCACAGCATTTGTCTCTTAATCTTTTATAGAAAGAAAACAGAACTTTTCACATCCTTATCATAAAGGCCAGAAAAAACAATAGAGTAACAGTCACTGAGGCCCAGTTCAGATGCCACTTCACTCATTTGCCGAACCTAATTGAATTAGGTGCAACTTTGGAGTGACATTGACACCACAGCTGATTCAGACAGCGTACCAGGTGTCGAAACTAATATGTATTTTATGTATGGAGAAGGCATTATACATTGTCATAATTAATGCATTTGGTACGGCACATGAGAAGAGCGCTGTATGAATCAGTTGCGGCTCCAGTGTCGAATAATGTGGTAGACCTTGTCAACTTAACAACATTGCCGCACCAAATTAAAACTGCCGTACCAATCTGATTCAGATGCTGCTCTTTTGCCTGACTTAATTCATCAGTTAGGTTCGGGACGAGTGGAGTGGTAACTGAACCAGGCCTGAGATGGCTTCATCCAAAACTAAAATAAATAAGACTAAACATGTGATGTAGTGTGCACCACATTACTTGTGGTGTCAAGCACCTGACCAACTGTACAGAATATGAATTTTAAACTTATTTATAAGATACTTTTTGGTTGCAATCACAGACTCAAGTGTGATTGAAAGTGTATTTACCAATAACCATTTTTTATAATTGAAAAAGATGACTTATTCATGAAGAGACAATTAACTCATTTCTGCGTAATCATGCTGTGACTTTTTTGGCTTAATAACCTCACCATTCTGCTTCCGACATTAAACTCTATTCTGTCTTTGTTGACAGTAGCCTATAAGCTGTATCCTAAACTTTTTTCTCTTGGTCCATTGAGAAAGAACAAAAAAAACAAGTGTCATTTGAAGGGAAAAATGGCTGCTGAGCATGAGAATATATTGCCATTTTTTTCATGCATTTCTTGACTGGTTTGATGAGACATTCTCTAAATGTCTGCAAAAACTACCTCAAGTTTACACATGAGAAATGGATTGCACTGAACAGAAACCTTTACCATAATTCATATATGATTCTGCTAACACAATGGCTGTCTTCTACCACTTCCCACACAACCCTGCACAGAACATCTACAAATCTTACAACACGTCCTGTGACTTTAATAATTGATTTCTGGTACATGTCAGCTGTACATCACAACGTTCCCAAGTAACAGTTCAATACCTCAAAGACTTAATGTGCATAAAACAAATTTAATCTCTTGATGGATAGGTTTATTTACATGCAATATTTCCTAACCAACTTTATTGACAGAGCTTGATGTAAAATGTCTAAAACACAGTCAACATGTTGCTACACTGATACAATATTATAGCTCATGATGAGCTGCTCTTTTCTGCATTCATGCATTTAATTTGAAAAGAAACAAAGAAAGCCTTTCAATTAAAATCACTGCACTAAGGGTTTTCTTTTTCAACAATAACTTGGAGTTTCATATTCTGTCTGATTCTAGCTAGTCTCTTCTTGTTGTATTGGTTATCATAGAAAGGGACAAAGAAGAATATCTGAAAGATAAAGGAGAGTTCAAAATTATAAATCTTTTAGATGTAAGCCCAGTTTGTGAAGGAAAATGAAATGAACTTATAAGAATATATAAGCATATCACATCAGGACCACAATGTCAGTCACTGAGTAAACTGAAACTTGTAAACTGAATTTTACAGATTGAAGCAAATTATATAAAAACTGCATAATATGATTTACAGGTGTTGTTCTCACAGAAAACTTTGACAACTTTGTTAAAACTTTGACTCACAACTTGAATGTCTGAATATCCTAGCTGTGTACATTTACTTATGCAGTGTCAATCCTTGGTCCTATCTCAAGTATTGATTTAATCAGTGATTTATTTCTATCCAGCAAATTACAGCCATGAATTCTTTAGTTCTGACTTTGGACCCTGTTAACTCTCCTTCAAAGTGTAACAAAACCTTGAAAAAAAATTGCATCTTGTAGCACTTTGATTTCATTTACATGCACTAGTACAGCATCTTTTTATAGTTAATTTTATTATTTTTGGTAAACCACTTGCTGTTGGGTGTAGGCTAGGCACAGATCTAGAACATAATTGGACCTGGCCACAAAACTTGGAGTCATGTAATATCAACATACAGTACTTATTGGAGAAAACTAATAACTGCGTACATTAAAATAACGTACCACATTGAGGAGAAAGGCAAGTGGAATCATAAGAGGCAGAAAACCACTTGAAAAAGATCTTGCCTGCAACAAACATTAGAATATAATACCATTTTATGAAATTTAATACCACTGAGGGAAATTTTGTCTGTGCCTACACCTATAAAACCAACTGACTTTTACATTACAAATTATTCTATCTCAACACAGACCTCTTTCGCAGGGTAATTTCAAAGTTACCTTTCCCAGAGTTCCCTGCTCCTGTCCTGGCTGGAATTCTATTTCCACAATGTCCAACCACTCTGCCTTTGTATAACTAAAAATCTGAATAAAATTCCTATTTGGTCTAACCTGAAGGAAATGAAAATGGTTACTAATGGAAATAATCACTGGTAAAGACTTGATATAAAATGTATAAATTACTAATAAAATATGTATAAATAGTTGGGTAACTGGACATTAATTTCATTTCCTTTATTCAGTATGGCATAAGTGAAAATAAAATTAGAGCTGTTAATAAACATTAATTGTCTTGTGGAGATGCAGTATGTGTAGTGGTTAGCATGTCGGACTTCCATGTAGGAAGTCTGGAGTTCAAGCCCTGGAGATGCCACTTTGTGGTTTCCGATCCTTAGGCAAGAAACTTAACACCACACTGTCTCTCTCCACCCACTGGTGTATAAATGCACACCAGCAATATAATGCTAAGGGCAACTCCGTGATGGACTAGCATCCCACCCAGGAGGGAGCAACAGTACTCCATGGTGCTTCATGCTAATAAAACCGGGATATGCTCTGGCCGTGTGTGCCAATAAGGTTTGTGACGACTTGTGTGCACCTTTACCTACCCTTTTTACCTTTTCATGTTGTGAACAGTGCCTTAACTAAAAACTGAATATTTATTTACACTTGTTCACTCACTTTATTGATGTGCATCTTCTCTGTTAAACTAAGTTCAGTCACTGATTGGATGACATCCTCTAAACAAACTTCGGGAGTTGCATCCGGTATAACCCAGCTGTGAAGAAAAGATATGGGAATTATTGTGACACTAATAACTTCATATGCAAAGTCAAATAACAAGATCTGACTAAATTTAGATACATTTTCGCCTCTGTGTCTGACAACCAACCACGACCTCTCATACAACTGAAGACATTAATTACTTACAGTGGCACGAGCATTAAAATCAAAACGTAATTTTACAATAACTGAGCGAATTCTCACGCGCTGATTGGCTAATTTTTATCATCAATAAGAGTACAGACACATAAAATTTTAATTTAAGTCTTCATTTGACCTTTTTCGCGTTTTGTTATTGTAAAAAACAAATTGACGTCAGTTTTTTATGCATCTGTCCTCTTATTGATGATAAATTGCGTCATAACATTGTCAAAGTTTGTTGTAGATCCACTGGCCTATCGGCTCGTGGATCTACAACACTTTGACAATGTCATGACGCAATTTATCATCAATAAGAGGACAGACGCATAAAAAACTGACGTCAATTTGTTAATTACATAGGTAATTAGTTTGAGAGAAATACCAAAATCCAGACCAGACTTAAATGCAATATGCATAATAACATTGTGTGATTACAAATTGAATGCAAATATATGAAAGTTTCAGATCATATTATGTGAACTGCTGAAGAACGACTTCATAAGGGAAAGATCGTCTCAGTTACTTACGCACGCGCAGTTGCGAAGGTAAGGCTTGAAAAAATCCACGCTTGAACGGCATTGCAAATTATCGTTAATGTCATACAAGTTAACAGTTGGAGTAGAATATTCATTTTAATACTGTAAAATTTAAAACAAATCGAGGAACGATTTCCGCACAGGTCTCTACTTCATAATGCATGCAGCAGATGAATTGTTTAGGGTAAATTGTAATGCACATGTAAACATTTCTTGTTATTGCAGAATGAAACAGTATGGCTACAGCATGAATAATGAAATAGGGACCTGTGCGGAAATAATTCCCAAATTAACAGCGTTATGTTTAAATATTAAACGAGAACTTACAGTAGTTCAATGACTTATGTATTTTACTATAAAAACAATACAATACTGCTGATTCTGTTCTTGAAGTATTTTGGTTGCATCATGCAAAACTATATAATTAATATCTACTCACGTTTCTGTATGGCTGTGAAGGTTCCTTATTCCAGGTAACCAAACGGCTGGCCTGAGCACTCCTTGGATTGGCGATTGCCACATAGCACAACAGCAATCAGCGGAAGACATTTTGCCAACTGCAAAAAAATCTTTCTGGATAAAATCTACAATTCAGCTGCACCCACAGACAGTACAGCCAAGGGGTACAGCCCGCCCTCGGACCTGAAGTCGACTTCTACGAAAAGTTTTTTGACCAAAGATAACCGCCAAAGCACACTGTTGATCTCTGATTGTGTTTTCCGTACAGAAGTACTCCTTGCACAATCCCTCCAGATCAAAAAAAGTTCGTGACCTAAATGTTATGTTAAGAATAATACTCTAAAGAATTTTTAAGCAGGTAATATGCAGCAACGACATACCGATCCCAGGCTTCTTTCTCAGAAAACACGATAGGTGGCATGGTAATTACTTTCGCTGTCATGGATACGCAAACTGTCTTTTTCCGCCATGTTGTGGTAGATCAACTCCACAATAATTGTTTCGAATGAAGTTGGTAATGCGTTCTAGATGTTGAAATTACTCTAATTTAGTTCCAAAATGGCTGCATTGAAGGAGCCCTTAGCTGTAGGAGACATCGAATTCGGCGAATTGGAAACAGAACTCGATATTCAACAAGATGGTGTTTTCAGAGATCAAAGTATTTCCCCGGAGCCAATGATGGAAAGGTCAAGAAATTTATCAGTGTCTGATGTGATCAGTGAACATATCATGGAGCGAGATGGTATGGCTTCTCCAATTGTACGGGCTTTTGCGCGATCTATGTTGAAAAGGTGGCGAGAAAATCAAGAGAAAAAGATAACACGGCGGCTTCTAGAAGCCATGGCCGAAAGAAAGAAGCGGGATAACGAATCTAAGGACCTCGCACGAATGGTTGCTAGAACGGTACCAATTGACGTCCTGGCGAGGGATTGGTTAAATGACAATGAAATTACTTCTGAGGTCAGAGTGTACCTTGTTGAAAACCTCTTACCAACGTTGATATTGAGTATAGAGAAACTTTTGAATGAAGTGGAAAAGAGAGGTTTGGCTGATTCTGAGGGGTTTTGTCCAGATTTTAACCCTATTAATTACCTGGCCCAGCATCTGATGAGAAACAATCCAAGGTACAGTAACTTTGCTGAGTCATCACCTTACGCTAAAGGAATCCGAAAAGTAGTTGAAGATCTCAAGAAAGAGGTTTTCTCTATGCAAGATAACAGGCTTGCAAAGCTCAAGGCTGATGCAAAGAAAAGACGAGAGGCCAGAGAGAAGGAAGAACATCAACGAAACATGGAAAATCGTCGGCGATCTATTGCTCTTGAGGAACAGTTTCCAGAATGGACTGCAGACTGGAATGGAATTCTTCCATTATCAGTGGTAAGTACTGTACGTGTAATACTGCTATGTCCTGTGACAGCTAAAAGCTGACTGTTCTTGCATGGATATACTGCAAAAGAACAATTTGCTCCAGGGTTACCACACTGTTCAACACATGTGCCTTGCTCAGTACAGTAACAAAGAAGAAAGTACCAGCTGCTGATAAAAAAATGCAATTAATTGGCATATATCAATCACAGCCACTGTCTCCTAAGTTACAAGAAGCATTGTGTTACATTGTGCATTCTAGTTGAAAAAGAATCAGTGTTTTAGTGTTGCTAAAAGTAAAACTAACTTATATCTTTCAACATAATTTTATTGCGGCAACAAAAAAGTGAGGATATAGGGTATCATTTAGAACACATTGAAAAATAATTCGTGGAAAGAGCTAGCCTCACAACGTCACTTGACAAAATATTGTATTTGCCGCGTATAATGCGCACTTATTGACAGAGAGATTACCATTTGACATTGTGATGCATATGACACACGAAACCCATTGTTTAAGAATGTTCTCATTAGCATACAGACAGGTGTAAACTAGGGTATACAAAGGTATACAGAGGTATACAGGGGTATACAGCGGTATACAGGAGTATGCAAGGGTATACAAGGGTATACAAGAGTATATAAGGGTATTCAAGGGTATACATGGGTATGCAATGGTATTCAAGGGTATACAAGGGTATACAAAAGTATGTGAAAGTGTACAAGAGTATACAGGGGTAGGCAAGGGTAATCAAGGGCATACAAGGGTATACAGGGATATACAAGGGTATACAGGGGTATACAAGAGTGTACACGGGTATGCAATGGTATTCAATGGTATACAAGGGTAATCAGGGGTATACAAGGGTATGCAAGGGTATGCAATGGTATTCAATTAGTATACAGTAGTATACATACCTCTTATTAATCGAGTTCGAGGTCTGTACTGTAAAATACGGACCAAGTTTTTTCCCGTCGATTTATGGCCCAAGCGCGAAGCGCATGGGCCATAAATCGACGGAAAAAAACGAGGATCTGTATTTTACAGTACGGACCGAGAAAACGAGGTTAATAAGATATTTATTATATCTCTGGAGTCATTTTGGCGATCAAAACAAACTTTAGCGGGCCATGCAGTGAAGTACGGCCCGCTAAATTGACCAATCACAGCGCGCATACTAACTGAGAGATATAATAAAACCTGGTATACAAGGGTATACAAAGATTTATAGGGTATTGTCAGGACATTATACATAGTCTTACATAAAGAACTAACTCGGCCAAGAGTGATCAAACTTCTTTATGAGCATAAATATATATTTGTACATCACAGAACTCCTGCTGTAATGTTTATATAAGAAAACAAGGATGTTCTACTTCTCTTCTACAGCTGTTTTTCTTTCATTAAAAGATTTTACAAAGATCAATCACTGGTTTTGTTTGTGCAAAACCTGTTTTTTTTTATTCCAAATTATGGTCAAAAATATAGGTTGCATATTATACACGGGTAAATATGGTACATATTATTCAAGGGTAATAAATAATTCATTGCCCTTGAATAATTAGTAATAATTATTCCTTGGTACTATATATCCTTCAGGTTCAAAATGTACTTAAATCCTTTGAAGAAATTGCTGCATCTCTTCCAGAAGAAGTGAGGAAAGGTATTTATAACAATGTGAAAATGATGATAAAATTATTAATTATTTTAATGAATACTTTTGCCATAGCATGTTTATCAGAAAATAATAACTATGTTAGCTGTAGTTATTTTTTAAGAGGGGGGTAAAGGGGTTATTGCGTGATATGTGATTAAGTGTTTTTAATTGTCATGACCGGTGAAAATGCGAAATTAAAATCCGTGAACTGTGAATGTTTTACCTGTCGTGACACGTGAACCTTAAAAATCGTTTGTTCGATTAAAACATTATGCGTTATTTCTAAAACGTGCTTGGGACCCCCCCCCCATTACCCCCCTCTTTTAAATGTGTTCCAGTCCAAAGAATTCATTGGATGATTGGGACTGAATGAAGTCTCAATCAATTAACATCCTTAGAGCTGTTTTAGGGAGCACTCAGTTGTCAACCACCATCACACTGACTGATGTCAAAATAAATAATTTGCCAACATGCATTCTGCTTACTCAGACTATCCTGACACACTGGACATAGATAAACACAGTCTGACCTTGACGACATGTATGCATATATGTATGCATACATGTATGCATATACATGTATGCATGCTTATAACTGTTACAGGTATCTTTTGAAAGGTAATTTTCGTTTTTATAATACAAGCCACTCAGTGTCTGAGTTATTTAATTTGTAAAAGCTGATCATTTATTTCCATTATGTTATATATCATAAAATATTAGGTTTCAATAGTGCTTATTATTAACAAAAATGGTTATTGCTCATCTTGATTATACTTTAGGTGCAGCCTTTCTCATCCCTCTTGGGCCAACAGATTCTACAGGAAAGATGGTCAACTTAAAAGACTTTAAAGATGTAAGAGATTACAAGTACTTATGTTCAATTCTTGCTTGTTATGTTTCTTCCTTACCAGATGTTTTTAGGGTTTATACTTCATGCCAGTATGCCATATAGTCTCCCGCACCATTGTGATGGGCGCGGGAGACTATATAGCATACTGGCATGAAGTATAAACCCTCCCATTATACCATTTAGTCTCTCAGACCAAGTTGTGATGGGCATGGGAGACTGTATGGCATACTGGCATGAAGTATAAACCCTCCCATTATGTCATATAGTCTCCCACAGGTTCCTTTGTTAGTAACATCATGCAAACATGACAGCTAGTGTGCTAATTTCATGGCATAGACTATCAATTACTCTATTTTATAAACAAATATTATATATAACTCTGTTAACAGTTGCTGTTACCATTATGCACAAAGCATTTGAATAAAGCTAATATTGCCATTCTCAATTTGGCAAATATTTTAACAATAGAGTGTTTCTGTTGAGGAACTATCAGCTGATTGTTGCCCCATGGAAATTTGATGTTCTTAAAACAAATATTTGCCCAAGAAGCAAAGCTGCGAGGGCAAATATGCTAGTTTTAAGAACATCGAATTTTCGAGGGGCAACTATTGGACTGATAGTTTCGAGATATTAACACCCTATTGTCTTTATTGCTCACTACTAATTTTCTTCTGTACGCCAGTTAAAAAACAGTCAAAACCCATTCAATGCAGATCAATCAAATATTTATTCATGCGCACAACCTGAAATTTCAATACTTTGCAGTGTGCATTGGCTAAAAAATACGGTATAACTGTCAGAAAATTCATATTTTCATGCGAATGAGTACTATCCATCCGGGCATTCTCCTCAGAAGGGCACTATGGCCTAATAGTGTCTCTCCGCAGACGAACACTATCGCGTCACGTGATCAATTTAAACCAATAAGAATCGGAGAAAATTTAGTGGTGAACCATAATTGCTGATAGAGACCTTCCTCTGACCTGCAGTACATCCGTCCTTATGCTGGCAATTTATCAAGAAAAGCTTTTGAAGCTTTTATAAACCATTCATCTCGTTGTGCAGCACACTACAGGATTGCCACTGTAAAGGAAGCCATGAGGTAAGAACTGCAGTGCTTTAGATGTGTCAAACATATAAGAAGAAGTTAAGACCAAAAAGTGTTTCTTGAGATGGAATAACCCAAAGGAGAATTGGCTGCCTACTAGCATTTTTACCTGACATTACTGCTCAAGTAACTGTAAACACGTAACAATGATAATAATAATAATAATAATAATAATAATAATAATAATAATAATAAAAATAATGATATTCATTTATATGGCGCAAATTTAACTATACAATTTTCAAATTCACCTCACATACTAATGAATACCACAACACTACGGTCTACGTCCCCTTCTCTTTTTGAACAGTGCAATGGGTTCTTTTACGTCCCTCGTTTAAAAATCTATTACAAGAGTTGTGAGACGGGGTTTACGGTTTATCCCCCTTATCTGAGAAGACTAGAAAGTCTAACCATTTGCAGATGTCATTTCAAAGGCAGCACTTTCTCCTCAAATATTTAAAGACCATGAGTGTTGTTCTGGCCGGGGTTTGAACCCATGACCTCTTACACACTAGTCTGGTGCTCTACCAACTGAGCTAACTGTCCCAAACTAGTAATTGGACGGCTGTATAGCTTTGACTCCTATTTGGAAAACTTGGGTTTTCTTTTTCAGAGTTTGCCTGTGACAGTGCGGAAATATGCATCTTTCTCAAATTCTCCAGGCTCAAAATATATACTTATATACTTTTGTTTGTTTCATTTTCATATGATGATTATTATCTAACTAACTCAATTAAGGGTTATCACTTAACTATAACATACATACAACATGATAAGTTTGATACTTAGTTCACAGACTTTGATGAACTGTACCTTTTCATCGTTGTTGTTTTGTTTTCTTTTTCAGGCTTACATTAAGAAACCTTTTCCTAAGTTGTGATATAAAAAATGTAAGTGTGCACTCTGAGTCTATTCCACTTTTTAAAATGTACTTAGATTCTTTGTTTTATCTCCGTTAGTATTTAAATTGGAAAACATCCTAATAAAACCTCTTTATGCAACAATAATTTTGTCTTTCAAGGCACACATGGGTAATAATAGAGAAAGAAATTGCAATCCCTTCAGTCTTCATTTTTATTTTCTAATCATTGACCTTTTTTCCATGTAGGCTGGTCATTTAGATAGGAAGCGAATTTTAGACATCCTTGGTTTGTTTTATGACAATGCTACTGAGCCTGTGAGGAACTCTCTCCAAAACCCGAGGAAGTGTATGTGATTTAGATAAGTATAGTTATGTCCAAAGTCCAGTGATGTAAAGTTACCCAGTTGAGTTGCATTAAATAACTGTTTTGAATGACTTGATAACATTAAAAGGCTGATAGTATTAATGACTAGAAGTATATAATTTTGAACTTACAGTCCATATAGAAAAGCTATATTTTCTTGTTCAACACTTTGTCTGGTGTAAGTCATTGTTGTTCAGTGAGGTTCCTGCTATGTTCCATATTTTTCTCTGTTATTTTAATGTCCAATGCATTCCATGGATTTGTCATGTTGAAACCCAACTGTCCCAGGAGCCAATTGTAATGCTTCCTGGCTGTTCAAGATTTTTTTTTTCAACTCATGAAGACACAAAGACACAGATGTCACCTATCAGAGTGCAAAAATTGAACACATCTCATTTCCTCAAGTATTTCTAATACTCAGAGCTATCTGTGTCATGTTTATGTGCATCAGAAAGCCCAACTTGAATAGGGTAGAGAAAATGGGAGAGCACTGGCCACAGACAAGTCTGGTTACTCAACCTTCGCCATGTTAACTGCAGCACTCTCTATTATTTCTCACTGTATTGTAATCATTTTATTAAATAAAAATAAATAAGAAAATAAATAAATAACGATTTATTATTAATGCTACCACAGGGTGACTCTTTGCCTACAAACACTCACTTCTATTAACACAACGTAAACTTCTTGGCTATTAACAAGCGTGGTCGAAGATCTGAATTTCGGAAGTGCCGTATTACACATCCAGGTAGTGATCAGGACGGGAATCGAACCCGGGACTGTGACCAGATTGCAAGTCCGGCGTCCTAACCACTCAGCCACACGGCCTCCCCTAAATAGGACTCTTCATACTTCTGCATTGTACAAAATCAAACCTCAAAATAGTAAAGGTCCTTCATTGGGTCCTTCAAAGGTCCTCCATTCACTGTTCATTGGGTTTTAGGGCCTGTCTTGGAAATAGAAGAAACCAGTGATGAAGATGAAGATACGGATGTAAAAAACCAAGAAGCGGCGACCAGTATAGAAAATGATCCAAAGACAGATGAAGGACAGGATACAAAAGCAGAGGAGGAGAAACCCCAAGAAACAAAAACAGGACAGCAGGAACAGGCACAAGTTGAAGAAGGAGATACACAACAGAGTGAAGGCGATCAAACGGACAAGAACAAAGAAAAGAATGAGGGTACGTGTTACTTGATTTTAACTTGAATGCAGCGTATTTCTAGCAGTCTGAATTTATTGAAAGTGATTCGTTTTGTTGTAAATCCACAGCTAAGGAAGCTTTAGAAGAGCAAACAGAGACAAAGGAGGAGCAGGTAGAGGAAGATATCAAGTCCAAACTAATGGATAATGAGGAGGAGGACCAAAAATTGCTGGACTCCATTCCTGATGAAAGTAAGCAATGAGCTGTTGTACTATAAATCCCTGTCTCTGATAATCAGCAATGGAGCTGCTCATTTGATTTGCGAGGGGGGCGGGCGAGTGTTTTAAGAAACAAATTTCCTGCAAAGAGACGCAGAGCATTCTGTAAGATGATTACCAGATGATTCAACGTACACCTCTCCCCGCCATCTTTAAAGTCAAATTACTTACTTACTGAATGCTCTTTGTACCGGGGATCCATAAGGTTAAGGTCAAATAGTTGGTCCCTAACGAGTATGCGGTTAATTAAAGGAGTTACCAGGCGACATAACATTGTTTGGCAGCAAACGACTTGAAATGTGATTCATCAGTGGAAGCAGTGAATTTGAGAAGCCCCTCGCTGATTGTGACTCTCTTTGCCTTTTTTGGCAAGAAAAGAGTGTGCAGTTCTTTACTTTTCAACTGCACAGAAAGCGTTTGCCACAATTTATTCACAGTATGCATTGCTCTTTCTGAAAATATAAATATAAATAAATATAAATATAAATATAAATTGGGCTATCCCTTCTAGGCTTATGAAAAGTGGCTAGACGTACAAGAAATGCCAATTTTTGCTAATTGGGGTGTGCACTTGTGGGGCTTATTAGTTGGGCATTCAAGTTGTAGAATTTGTTTGAAAATGATATTTATCTTAGCTTTCCTGATCTTTCAGTTGACGATCCATTATCAGAGAATGAAGACAGCAAAACAAGTGCAAGTTCGCTTCCAAGACCCAAATCTGCAACTGAAGGATCTGCGTTCGACGCCAGTTCATTGAATCAACCTCAGTTTATCCATCTGTTGGAGAAATTCCTTGGAAATACTCCAATCAAGTAAGTAACGTCTGGAAATTATGAAAATCAGTCTTTTTTTTCAGCAGTATCAACCAGCACGTAGCCAGGAATTTGTTTTTCAGGTACGCCAAAGGTGGATATTAATTGTCCGAGCAATTCGTCGGGTGATGTATAATTGTCTGGTGACATGATCCAACATGGGACAAGATTTTTCCATTTAGTTTCTCAGAGTCGGCAAGTAAATAATCTCGCCGTCGACACTGAATGCTACATTGTATCAGATATACCAGGACAGTCATATTGACTTGTAGGATGTAGTATTGTTTGTCTTAGCTGAATCCTGTCATTTCTCTATTTGCAGACAAGTGTTTGACGATTTGGTACGTTTTGTACGAGCTGGTTACATTGAAACAGATGACGAAAGGATGGCTAGAATTAATAAGGTCAAAACAATTCCTGTTATTATTCATCCAAAATATTTCTCCGGGGGGGGGGGGGGGGGGGCTAAATTCCCTTCATGACCTGCAAGGGGAGGTCAACAGGAGCCGATTATGTGGAGCCTCCATATGTGCTGTACCTTTGAATCAACCCTTTCCCGTAAAGAATTATTTTTAGAACAGGCTTTCCCGCGAAAATACATTGTTTCCGAGGACGCCTGCATTTTCCCCCCACTCTTTACGTAATTGTTGTCAAAGGTTGTTCAGAACACAAAAAAGAATTTGTAAATGAGCATGACTGAACAGCGCTCTGATTGGTTGATTGGTTATTACGCATTAGGGCGTGACAGATTTTCCGCGAAACTGTTTCAAATCAAACTGGTATATTTACTATTGGCCTGAAAAATATAGTTACCGGTTGAATGTGGGATTTACTGACCTATATAAACTCCGCAACTTTCCTGAGCTGGGGAATCACTGTCAGGGAGTTTGGAACGTTAAATCAGAGAGAAATTGACTAATTTTGGAACAACATACATATTACAAATGCACGGAAAACCAGGAAGAGAAACGTCTTAACACCCTCCCTGTTGTGTATAATTCTCCATATAATACTCAGCGTTATGCAATAATTCACCGCTATAGAACCTATTCACTCACATGATCAACGGCCATGTTTTTTTTTATTTCCTGGAGGATCAGTTTGGGACACCAGCTTGGCCCGTCTTTTCTTTGTTTGGGGACACCAACATGGCTGCCGTGATGTCATGTGCATACGCTCTATAATTTTCACTTGGAGAACGCGATCCCGTAACTAAGGCCAGTCAAAAGAGGTAAAAGAGAGGGTAGACTTGATCGAGAAGAGTCATACTCGAGCCCTTTGATGAGAAAAAACTGGGCAGCCATATGACGTCATAAAAATTTAAACTGGCGGCGTTGGGACATTTTAGCAAAACAAATCCCATTTGTATTTAGTATTGAAGTGTTATTTACACCTTTACCGACCAAATTTAGCATCAATGTATTTTGAGAGCGGAGGTTTCATCTGGGTTTATTTTCAGGCCCGCTTGGAGGCGTTGTCGGCCAAGAGGCGTAAACAGACCGATCAGTTGTATGATTTATGGGATGTGAACACCTCCGGTTACTTAGAAGTAGAAGAAATTCAAGTCGTGTTGAACAAATGGCAGTCAGATGGCATTGATACTTTCAAGGAAGGTTGGCATATAATTCGCTTCTTTGCGCTAAATGTTACATGTTGGTTGTTTTCGTGGAGCTTGGTCTTCCCGTGTAGGTAGTTATGAAATGAAATGTTGTTAATGACTTTGACTGACGTTTCGACAAACTAAACCACTATTGATTCACAGTATCACATATCACAGTATCACATACCACAGTATCACATATCACAGTATCACATATCACAGTATCACATATCACAGTATCACATATCACAGTATCACATATCACAGTATCACATATCACTGTATCACATATCACTGTATCACATATCACTGTATCACATATCACAGTATCACATATCACAGTATCATATATCACAGTATCACATACCACAGTATCACATATCACAGTAATCACATATCACAGTATCACATATCACAGTGCGACTACACAAACCAAGGCCAACCAAGTAAATTTTCATGCGTATTTTGAACGTTTTTTTTTTCTACCGACTTAGATGATTCTTTTTCAATCTTGTTATGTTTTTACAGTTATAGAGCAAATTCTCTGCATTTTAAACGAAATGTGAAACGTTTATAGAGATTCTATTGATTAGATACTCGATTGTGATTAGATGATTTTTATGAAAGTTTGTTTGCGTGAGCTTTGGTTCGAGTGATCGCGCCGTAATTTCCCAAATGAATGTCTTGTAACATATTTCCCTCGTTTCATTTATGGCCCTTTGTCTCCTCAATAATTCCAGGCGAAAACATGTAAAAAAATGTGACGAGTGCTTTTTGTAACGTCGTTTGATTTTTTTTTTTTGGCAACTGCATATGAAATAATACAGGAGCCAATATGTCAAAGGAAACACGAGTGATTGGGTGAGTGAAGGAGCCAGTCAGCACGTGCCTAGTATTTAGCCAATCAGAGTGCACAATACAATTCGCGCACCGCGAAGAATTGTTGGAAACATCCGGAAGGTCCAAGTGTTCGAATACAGTAGCCACATGCATGCAATGCTTGCCTATTTTTTGCTTATTTTAAGCTGACCATTCCAAGACCGTTGTTAAATTTAGTGATTCACTCTATTGTAAACCAATAGAACTTTCATTTTTTTCTCCAGCATTAAAGGTTTTTGGTCAAGTTAAAAGCACCCTAAATAGACGTGATTTTCGTGCGTGCATTGATGCTATAGTCAGGACGTTTGGGGATGAAGATGTGTTTGAATCGCTTATTTCCTTCCTGACCACAAGTGTGGAGGTATGAACCGAAACCGTCAAGATATACAGTATACCATATTTTATCGATGGTGTGTCTTTTTGAAAAAAGCAGTCTAACGTAGAAAACAAGTAAAATTCCTCTGCAACTGTTTTACATACTTGCCGTGTGGGAGTACTGTTCCAAAAATCACCTTTGGGTACTCGTCTTAAAGAGACCCAAGGAATTAGTTCCGTGTGACTGTGAGGGTTATAAAACTGCAATGTTTCTTTTCAGAGGTCTTTCGAGGAGCGCAAGCGCGGTGATGCACGCAAGCGATGGATGGCGATGATTGACGTGGCCGCGCAGACCGGTGGCGCACAGTTGGATCCAGTCTACCAAGCGGTATACCACGTCCTGAACAAAGACGCGGAGGAGCATGGAAGAGGGA
The DNA here is from genome assembly GCA_949710005.1 of Ricordea florida. Lineage (NCBI taxonomy): Eukaryota > Metazoa > Cnidaria > Anthozoa > Corallimorpharia > Ricordeidae > Ricordea > Ricordea florida. Next base: position 29,417,124 of record OX453277.1, read on the forward strand.
AGATTGTGAGCTCATCAGTTTGCATGCTGGAGCACAACGATGATCCCCATACAATACACCGCGGGGAAACTGTGTTAAGATACGTGTCCTGTACAATGGATGATATCCCTCACGTGATGGGAAAAGTGCTATATAAGGACATGAAGAGCGTCAGCTGGAACGCAGTGGATTCTGGGAAACCTATTCACGTGCCAAAAGTGTCAACGCACTCAGGGGTGGTACTGTGGAATCCTCGCCGGAAAGATGAGGTCACATGATCTTTTTCATATCTTCTGTTTAGTGTTTGTATCCTATTGAATCTCCTTGGTAGTTTCATCAGCTATCACTTCTGTCAATGCCTAATCCTGGATTAGAGGCAGGGGCTTTTAAATCTCCTGGCCGGTGCTGCTATGTGGAGCTTGTAGTGTCGGTTTTGTTAACTGTCAAGCAACATAGCCATAACGATAAATGCACAAAGTTGTGAACGTAGAAATGTAGCGAATGAACTGACTAATGGCTGCACTTCAACGCTGTTTAACTGTACTAACCAAGTAATCAATTAATATGATTTATGAACCGAGATGTGTGTTTTCAGTATGTAGCCGGCAAACTTGGAAAATGGAAATCCGACATTCACCTGAGACATGCTGAAAAAACATCTTTCACAGATTCACCAGACTTAACATACACTGTCTTCAGTATTTCATTTTAATGGAATTTCTTGGAACTGATAAAGGGATTACAAAAGTAATCATTATTATCGGCCATCTACAAACTCTCCCTTTTTATAGCGCTTTCTATGAGAATAAAAGGTACTGTATTCTCGTTTCAAATATGATCTCGCACCTCTTTTTCCTCAGGGAGGGGACGGCTCGTTCATTATCCTTCCCCTGAAAGATCATGAACGACGTGTGATTGGAATTCTGGGAATTGACACAGTGGCAGACCCACACAGACCAGTGTTTATAACACATGAAATCAGCTTTTTCCAGGGCGTGGCTAAGGCTCTTAGTCAAGCTATACAGTTTGTGGACATCAGGCGTAAGACGCTAAGAGTTGCTGAGTCAGCTGTATCATGGATCTTAAGGCGCAGTCCTAATGTCCAGAATGTTAATGTTTACTTGGTTGAACCTGGACTGAAAGTGAGTCATGCCGTTCTGCCGTAGCTGAATTCAAATATGTACTTGTTATAGTGGTTTCAACCCACCATTTATCGACTCGGTGTGTTGTGTTCTTTCTATTTCTGTGAACTTGCATTGGCTTGTGCATCTGAATATTTACTTGATATGTTGCATTGGGTAGGTAGTCACCATCAATTGTGTATTTTTATGGTGGGAAGGTGAATTTCCTGATGCAAAACATGTCCGTCTCTCCATGCTAATAGTAGATAGTTTTGTATCTTCATTCCCACGTACCGACTCTGGCAAGCGTACATTGGCCTATAGCGCTAGTAAACTCTTCAATGATCTCAGTTCTGATTTGAAGCAGCTCATCACTCATTCTCCTCCAGACAAGCCTAAAGCTCTGATTTCGACTCTTTCATCCATTAAGCTTAAATTAAGCAACCTGTTTCGTTCGCGCCTAAATTCTATAGACCATTTAGAAGACCTCCTATGTTCAAATTGCCGCTATTCTTTGTACTGTAATTGTTATTAATAGTGACTGATGCCTCATTAAGGACCCCCTATCCCTCTTTACCTCTACTCCTGTGTAATTCTTTTCAACTCATCATTTCAACTAATTATTATTTAACTTTCGTATTTAAGGATTTAAACTTCTTATCAATAATCATCTTTATTTGTTTTTGTTTGTAAATGAATTTTTTGTAATTTATTTAATCTTTTTTGAGGGTCGTAAGTTAGAAAGCTGTAAAAGGTTATTGCGTCTCCCTCCTTGTATTGTATTGTATTTCCTTTGTTACATATTTAAACCCCGTCTGCCTTTGTGACAGGAACCTTTCTAATTAAGAAATAGAAAACATGTTCCGTGTTTCTATCGAGTTATAGAAACACGAGTGTATGTGTGGGAGAACGAGAAATGCTGTGGGAACACGAGCCGCAGGCGAGTGTTTCCACAGCTTTTTCGAGTTCTCCCAAACTTTCACGAGTGTTTCTATAACTCGATAGAAACACGAAGAACATGCTTTCTATTTCTTTTAGAAAACACCGCGGCGAAAAATCGAGTATATCGAGTTATAGAAACATGAATTCTAGCCAATCAGCGCGCGTATTTTCTTAGGACTATTTTCTAATTTTCTATAGCGTACTTGATTTTGTTTTAGGCTTCTGATGGCTTAGTTCTCCGTCGTATGATGACTTTGGCACATAACGGTGTGAGTGAACACTACTCGAACCCTGCCAGGTTGGACAGGAGAGATAACCTCTTCAGGTCAGTCACGTTACCAGGTCACGCGTTCTACTGCTTACGTACCTTGACACAGCTGGAAGAAAATCTCAGAGATTGGAAGGAAAACGAGTGAGGGCTCAAGCACTCAAGAGCCTGGGACTGGCCAACCTTGTCTTGTCATTCGTTCTATTGTCTCGCCTTATTCTTCCTTTCTGTTCTTTGTGGGTTGTCACTTAATTCTTATTCACCCTCTCCCTCTTGTTTTCAAAACTGAATTTGTATTGAAGATATAAAAACGGTGATTTGTCATTTATAAACTTTCCATATGCCGCTTTTGCAAACGCAATCCCTCTTGCCTTTCGTAGCAAACACGAAATCTCTTCCAGGTTAATATAGCGCGTGTAACGTCCATTACACGTGACGGCCCCTGATGTCAGAACCTCAGAGATTTTTAGATCAATGGAAGTATCTGGGCAAATGGGCACCTACCCCTCCCCTAACCCAACATTAACGCTAACCTTTTAACTAATTATACCTTGTTGGGCTAGGGGAGGGGTCGGTGCATAGTTTCCCAGATACTTCCGTTGATCCACGTTTTTTAGCTCACTGTCAGTTATGAGACCATTCACTGTTGTAGGATGAAGTATGAAATGTGACTTGATTGTAAGGAATTTTTTGTTGTTTTAGGGACTACCTGTTCAAATGTGTTGAAAGCTCAGAAACCATCACAGCGGACGCGTATGGCGAACGGCACATGGCATTTCCCCTCAGGGATGGGGAGGGGAAGGCTGTGGCAGTAATAGATATAAGTATTGGTGAATTAAAGGCTCTGCCTCCGCACGAGAACAGGGAAATACAGCGCATGCTCAGACTGTTGTTCTATGCCTTCAGGGAGGTTTCCAGAGAAATAAGCGGTGCGGCAGAGAAAAAGATTGTACTTGGTAAGTTAGTGATTACAGTTATGGGTCACTTTCATTGTATGAAGTCCCCCCTCTGTTTGAATAAACGTATAGTAGTGAAAAAAAAGTTCATAAGTTGATCCAAGCGGGCTTGTGATCAGTGCCACCTTGCAAAGAAACCTATTTTGCCCAAATTAATGTTGCTTCTATTTATACTGAACTTAGGCTGTATGCGAGATTTATAAATTTGAAACGTCTTCAGCGTTGGACTTGTTTGGTCTTAAAATTTAGGGCATTTTCGAAAATGTGGCTGTCACGTAAGCGACTTGTCATAATTATTTTAGGCTGTGCATACAAATAACTGTATGGGAAATCATATTTGACACTTTTTTATTTTTTCTCCTTGCGATTCCCTTTATTAGAGAAGCTTACAATAAATATCGTTCTTTAACCGTACAAAAGTAAGCACTTGCAATATATTATTCACAAACAATTGTTCGTTTGTTATCTTAAACTATTTACAAGCTGTAAGAGACTGTTAAACCTGGCGCCATTGGGCTGAAACGGGATTTCTTTTAAACCATCTTGAAAATTGTTTATACAAATATCCCTGCATTGCTTGTATCCCTTGGTTTTGTTTAATTTTCTCTGAAGTACCTTCATTGTCGTCAATATTGATGACTACAGATGCATTATTCACATGCGTTAAGGTACCAATTGGCCCGTAATGGTCCCATTGATTGGAAAGTTCATGTGTTAGAAAATCCTCTTTCTTCTTACAGTGTGCCACGGGTTCCACGTTGCTAGGCAACAGCAAAGGCTGCTCTTGATACTTGTCATCTCTTCTACCAGCAGGAACTTGTTGCAGAGCTACAGCTGCAGATAGTTGTTCTTTGAGGGAAAGATTCTCTCCTTCAAGCTCAAGAATCTTTTCATAAGAAGCTTTCTGATTAGCTTCCATTTCAGTATGCAACTTCTTTAACTGCTGAAATTCAACGGAGTCTTCATTTAAATCCTTCCAGTTAGCGAGGCGCTGCTTCAGTGCATTTATTTTCTCATCTGCAGCTTTCGATTCAGCTTCAATTTGAGTCTGCAGTCTTCCTACTTCATTTCTCAGTTGAAATTCAATGGATTCTTGATCATTCTTTTCAGTTAAACGCTGCTTCAAGGCCTTGATTTCATTCAGTAGATCAGAATTTTGCTGCTCGAGATGTTTGGAGTGAGCGATGGCCGCCTTAAGCTCGGATTTCTTTTTTTCTTCTTCTCTCTTCTTCTTTAGAATGAGGTTTCTTGCTTTTTTTCGAAAGAAATTCAGCTTTTCTTTCTTCAGCTTCTCGAATGCAGTGTGACCATCTTGATTCGCTTGTGCCTTCATCTTTTCAATTTGCAGCTTAAGCGAAGCCATCTCCTGTTTTTGAACATCTGTAGCTTTCGTTTCAGCTTCAATTTGAGTCTGCAGTCTTTCTAATTCATTTCTCAGCTGAAATTCAATGGATTCTTGATCATTCTTTTCAGTTAAACGCTGCTTCAAGGCCTTGATTTCATTCAGTAGATCAGAATTTTGCTGCTCAAGATGTCTGGAGTGATCGATGGCCGCGTTAAGCTCGGATTTCTTTTTTTCTTCTTCTCTCTTCTTCTTTAGAATGAGGTTTCTTGCTTTTTTTCGAAAGAAATTCAGCTTTTCTTTCTTCAGCTTCTCGAATGCAGTGTGACCATCTTGATTCGCTTGTGCCTTCATCTTTTCAATTTGCAGCTTAAGCGAAGCCATCTCCTGTTTTTGAACATCTGCAGCTTTCGTTTCAGCTTCAATTTGAGTCTGCAGTCTTTCTACTTTATTTCTCAGCTGAAATTCAATGGATTCTTGATCATTCTTTTCAGTTAAGCGCTCCTTCAAGGCCTTGATTTCATTCAGTAAATCAGAGTTTTGCTGCTCAAGATGTTTGGAGTGATCGATGGCCGCGTTAAGCTCGGATTTCTTTTTTTCTTCTTCTCTCTTCTTCTTTAGAATGATTGTTTTTGCCTTTTTTCGAAGGAAAACCAGCTTCTCATTTTTCAGTTTCTCAAATTCACAGTGAGCTTGTTTATTTTGTTGATGTTTAGCGTTTTCGTTTTCTTGTTCCGCTTCCTTTTCCTTTGCCTTCATGACTTCAATTTCCTGCTTAAGCGAGGCAATCTCAGTGTCTTTTACACTGTAGTAGTCTTTCAAAGCAGCTATTTCTGCTTGAAGCTTCGACTCTCTCTCGGCTGCTAGAATTCTTGCACCATGAGAAAACTCGATCAGTTCCCAATTGTTGGTTGGTAGTTCGTCTACCCTCGCACCTCTTGAAAGTCTCTCTAGAGACGCCGACTGTCTCATTCGTTCGTCATCTGCTGTTACAGTCCTGTACATATAGTTGAATACACCTGCTGTAGCGATTGCTATCCACGAATTGTACATTTTTACGCTAAAAGTAAAAACGCACTGAGAAATGGATTGCAACTTGAAAAGCGCACGTGAATTGATTATGACGTCACAAAACGAACTGCGCGTGCGCCGTAAGCACGCGCCAGAGTTTGTTATTATTTTTTTAAGTTTTGGTTGTTACTTACATGTAGTATTCCAGTATGCTTATCACTTTTCATTGGCAATATTACAGTAATAAAGTTGCCGTTTTTAATGACTCGTGGTTGCTTTTAATGCAGAGGTTGAAAAGGAATATGAAGATGCTAGAATTGACGTATTGTTTGATCGACTGATGTTATTGGACCTCAGAGAGAATGTGGGGAGATTGGATGCGAGGTGATTTTTGAAACCAAATTAATGTGGGATTTACACCTTTGATTCCTCTTACTTTCTATTCCCGTTATGCATATATTTGATCTTATCGTTGTTTCTCCTCATAGAGCTTTTGCTGAAATCAAGAGTTACAAGGACCCGCCCAAGGTGATCCATGACATTCTTAAGTCGGTTTTAGGGATCTTCTATACGGATCAAAAACAACAGGAGAGATTCAATGAGTGGAGCACGTGTAAACAGTTAGTAAATCCTGACTTGGTGCGCCTCATCACCTCATATGATCCTACCGCAAAGAGTAACACTGTATCTGTGGACTCCAAATCTTTGGCTCGAACTCTGCAGAGTAAGTATCTTTCAAATCCTCATCATTCTTTGACATCTAAAGATTCTCTAATTTTAAAAACCACGCTAAACTGCGAATACTATTTAAAACAATAGAGTGTTTCTGTCTAGGAACTATCGGTTGATAGTTGCCCCGCGGAAATTTGATGTTCTTAAAACAAATATTTGCCCGAGATGCGAAGCTTCGAGGGCAAATATGCTAGTGTTAAGAACATCAAATTTCCAAGGGGCAACTATCAGACTGATAGTTCCGAGACATAAACACTCTATTGTCTTTATTGTTCACCTCTAAATTTTCTTCCGCGCGCCAGTTGAAAAACAGCCAAAACCCACTAAATGCAGATCAATCAAATATTTATCCATACGCGCAGCCTGAAATTTCAGTAATTCGCAACGTACATTGCCTAAAAAATACGGTATAACTGTCAGAAAATTCACATTTTCACGGACGGGCACTATGCGCTGATAGTGTGTCTCCGCGGACGAACACTATCGCGTGACGTGATCAATTTAAACCAATAAGAATCGGAGAAAATTTAGCGGTGAACTGTAAGCGCTGATAGTGTGTCTCCGCGGACGAACACTATCGCGTCACGTGATCAATTTAAGCCAATAAGAATCGGAGAAAATTTAGTGGCAAACTATAATGCGTAATATACAGTTGTCAGATGAATTTTCTAGCCTGACATAAAAGAACCCTTTAATATGGAAGTGACTAGTTGGATGTGAAAGGAAGCAGGAGGTATAAAAATCTTGGGTCCAACCTCCTCTCCCCTCTGTCGCGTGTGAGTGTGAATGTGAGCTTAAACATGGGGCCCAATGTTTAATTAAAGTGTACACCTTGTTTAAAAAATGGTCTGAAGGGAGCTATAACTCCTCAACCCGAACGTAACACACACAAGGAAGAAGAAATTGAAGGCACATCACCCAGACTGAAAACTAATCGGTCCCTTCAGATTAATTGCTTATTATGTAAGTCAGCAGGGTCATGGGCTCCTGAAGTCAGTCATAAAGACTTCAAAATTCCCTAAAAAATGAAAAGTGAGTTTTGCCGACGCCGTTTGCATTAAACCGGGCCTTTTCCTCTTTTAAAAAACTCTTAGCTATTCAAAAAGCACTCGTATTCGGCGCTGATTAATGTTTCTTGATGTCGCTCGTTGACGTCTTCGATGACCTTCCCATTGTGTCTTGCGTTGACCTGTCTTACAATGTTATATGTTCTCCAGATGTACCTCAAGGGGCGGTAGCCAAGCATGGCTCGTTACCAGCCCAGTACTTGTTTAACTGGGCATTCGTCTGCTTGTCTCTGATCGAACACAGCGAAAAGATGAGTGGAAGTCGCCCTGGTAAAGTTGTGAGCCCTCTGTCCAAAAGTGAAGTAGTCACAGATATGGGGAAAGGAAAAATTTCGCCCCAGGACACTGTTACTCGATCGGAATTGACCGATTAAAAGGTGTACCGTGAGAGAACTGGACATTAACTGCTAATGAGGATCACGAGTTCGCCTCTCGAAAGTCGCGAAAACGTCTTGGGCCCGAGAAGCGAATCGTGAATATCCGAAATACTCACACGAAAGAAGAAAGTCTCACCTTCAAGCAAAGTTTGATTGACAGAGAGAAAGGTCATTGCCTAAAATCGATCCGGAAAGGTGCCACTGGTGTGTGTTTCAACGAATGCACACCAGAAAATTTCTTGCTGTGTTGATAGTTTTCAGAGAGACATTTTCCTCTCAAAATGATTGATTTTTGTTACATAAAATAATATTATGAGTTCTTCATCTTTCATCTGGCTTCTCTCCTAATACAGGTGCGGTCGAAAATGTGAACAATAGGCATAGAAGGTTATACAGCGTCATTTTGTATTGTAGTACTCAGTTTAAGTAAACCTTGTGCGGGAATACAGAACATATATTGTATTAAAGTTATTTTTGTTTTCAACTTATATACACGGAAGATGACTTCCGCGACAAACTTTGTGTGATATAAATGAAGTGATCCAGGTGTAAACCCAAGTCTTGATAATTTAGGAAACCCTCCCGATTCTTATGCCGGAGAAGCTTTTTAGTTAAAATGTCGGCCATGTCTTTCTCCCCCATGTCAGCTGTCTTTACCAGAACGTCTTGTTTTTAGGATGTTAACCGAAACGGGTGTATTTTGTAAAATTACTATTTACGTGCCACATTGTACAAAAATAAAAGATAGTATTTTTCAACAGCCTCTTAAAGTTGTTTTGAATGCAGCAGCAGAATGATTTTCAGAAGGTTTTTCCAAGTACCATAACCAAGAAAATGTGGCAGCAAGCCGCTCACGTTTCTGAAATGAAATAAATTAAGTTGTTGAATAAGAATGGAATATTTACGAGGAGTGCTAGTGGCATGAAGTGATAAACTAATAAAGAAAAACACTGTACTTACTACTTTTTTGTACCAAGCTGTGATTTTTGCTTGTGTTTAATAACTTATCGCTTTTTTTGATGGCACCTTGTCTTACATTTTGGCCATGAAGTTGGCTTATCCGAAAGAACTGACACCTTGCTAGAAGTTTCGTCCTAGTGATGACCTATTGGAATCATCAAAGAAACCTGCATCTTCCCTGTTGTAAGAAGATGCAGCTTTGAAATGAAACAAGGTAACATTTAAATAAACTGTTAATGGCTTCCCTCGATTGAAAAGGGGTTTGATCGGGGAAAAGAAATAGAATCTCACTATCTTTTGTAGAATCTCCAGATTTTTTTTCACGGTTCTCCAGATTTTCCTTTACCAGGGGTTGGCAGGTCTGCAAGAGATAGACAGAGGAATAAATAGACAATAGGAATAAACAGACAGTAGAGTATTCCTTAACTACGTATATGAATTGCTTGAAGTGGTCGTACAATTTGCGACACACGTTTGCTATCTGGCTCAGGAAAGAGTATTGCATTGTATACACTGCAAAACCCCCAGCTGGAAGTAGAGCTCTCTATCGTACATGGGGCTCTTGAAGGCTAAAACTGATAAGCTGATATCTTACGAGAATTTTATAATGATTAGATTGATGTAGATGATCCCAACTTAGGCCAGAACGATTAAAACTGAGTTTGTTAACAAGATCGACATAACAAAATATAAACTGTTTCGCAGTGTGCGTACATTAACCCTATCTAGACCGGGGGGGGGCCTTTGAGGCCCTACCGAAATTTAACAGCTCGTATCTCCCAAACCAGGAAAGCTAGGACCACCAAACGTAATGACTTTTCTTTAAATTTATCTGGCAACATTTCTATGTTGGTTACGAGTGTCTGTCATTTTTTGTGTTTCCATGGTAACCGATTCGTCACAGGTATATTTTCAAAATTTTGGAATGAGTATTTTTTTGGACATATTGTTTACAATTTCACCATTGCACTGGTCTTTTCACACTGATTCATCAATAAATCATTAATTTAATAGTAGTTAATACAATTTATGACCATTGTATGCAAATTAGATGAATTCATGAATTTATAATTAGCAAAAACCAAGATGGCGGACAATATTTTTAGTTTCATGAGAATATCTCTAATATTAGATAAGTAAATACCATGATTTGATTATAAAAATGTTTGATAAACTATAGTTAGTTTTTTCCAGTCAATTGATATATGTTTTTAAACATTATTATGCAGAAAAGAATAACTGAAAAATTCCAAGATGGCGGATCCAAGATGGCGGATCATAAGAAATAAAAAAATTTACTAAACTTGATTTTTTTTTTTGTAAACCTTTTTATCACAAACACTACACACATGTTGTTAAACATTGTTGTTCAAGAAAATTGCTATTTTCTGGCGAGTAAGTATGACACTTACGGATTTTTTGGAAATCTATGGAGAATTGCATTTTGGGATAGTTTATCAATGTATTGTGGGTAAGAAAAATGGCGATTGACATTTAGACTTACCCGCACTCTGATTTGTAATGATCTTGTAATGATTACCTACATTTTATGTATACTTTGAAAAGTCATAAATTTATGTCATTACACATACATATATATGACGTCATCGTGACGTATATATTAATCGCCAATTATGTGAACAATGCTTGAGATATACAACACTGTTATTAGTAACATTTATCTTGCTCAGTTTTATGTTACAACGTTTGATGCCTAAAAGAGAAAAAAGTACCGTCTTTTACAATAAAATACAAGAGATGACGTCATAAAAAGAATGTATTACGTCATCATGACGTCAAACTACCTGTGTAGATTGTTTTTGGCCTATACACCTTTCACTGTAAATTTGGTGGTCATACGACCATTCGTTAATGAGATACGGAGGGGGGGCCCATTAGCCCCCCCCCCGGGCAAAACCAGCAAAAAAAAGCCCGGTCTAGATAGGGTTAAAGAGACGTTTGAGAGCTCTCAACATTAAACGCCATGTGCCATTGTCACGGAGAGAAATTTTAAATGCAGTGTCGGCAAGGTAATGTCATGAATTGTTTTTTTTTCTTTTCGTATTCCAAGGACGTTAATGAACGAAGTTCCGTTGTTTTGTTTTGTCTTCTTTTCTGTCGTGTAGTATGTGATTGATAAGACTAAAATAACTGGTCCCGCTAGACACATTGGGTTAAGACCTATGCACAAGCCACTCAGGATGCGTCATGACCTACCTGTAAAAACCTATGCTAGTTTATTTTATTCCGTTTTCTTTTTTTTAGTTTTGCATCCGTTGAGAATTAAATGTTAATATAGCCGGTTTTAGGAACCAATTTTCACCACCAGCAAATCGGTGGAATTTCAAGGAATTTCAATTTCATTCTTCAATAAGCTTAGGAAATTTTTCTTGTGTGTACTCCTAAGACAAAACCCTGCTCACGAGATTGTTCTTTGCCTAATTTGTTTTCAAATAATTTACCACAAACACAAGGTTGAGAAGGGCAACCATTACTGGATACAAAATTTAAAAAAAACATATGGTACAGCTAGAGTGTTTTCTCAGTTTGACACATTTGATGGGCATGAAGGTACTTTTTATTCTCAAAATGGTTCCAATGGCAGTAAGGACGTCAATCCTAAGGATTTGCAGAGGTTTGTTTTAATGAAACCTAGGCAGATATTTACTCACAAGGGCTTTCAAACCAAATGCACCAGGCCCAAAATAACAAGATTATTGACCTGTTTGTGACGAACATGTTTTTATGTATATGTGTAGCGCAGAATACCTCTGAGACCACTTAATAAAGTCCTTAAAACAATAGGTGTTACGCAAAGATTAATTGAAAACACAATTACAAACAGCAATTCACTGAAATTCAAAATTCAAACATGACCCCAAACCAACTTCACCAGGATTTTCCAAACAATCTTTAAACATACGTTTACGCCAGTTCAGCAACTGAAAGCAAGCATATCAAAGGACGAAATAGAAAGTAACAGTCTCTTGCCAATAGAACCGACAGAAAGCGCCGTATCCAAATAATTCAATCGAAATGCACTGCCAATGTAGGCCCCGTTCGTTTTATATTCAATTGCAACAGGGCCGCGGTTCGATTCAGCGATAAGTGTGAATTATACTCTGCAGTTTAATAACGGCTAATTGTCTGATCAAAGCTTGATATTAAACACCCGCTGAAGGGTGTTGGTGGTTCTTGAAATTGAATAGTCGGTTCCGTAAATGTTATTGAGCGGCTCAGGGTTGTTCTCCTATTTTTGAAATGTGGATAATATCAACCAAAACAGCGTTGTCTTTCAAGCTAGATCCAGTGTACTTTGTCAAGCCTGAAATAGTTGACTGTAGTAAACTGTCTTCCGTGGAAAGCGTGAAATCTCATACTGTATAGAGCAACATGCATTAAGCGCAACTAAATCCCTTGTGGAACAGTTGGCGCAACTGGGCATGACGTCATAGGGAGCGCATGCTCAGTTTGAAATCAAACTTAGAACAATAGACTACCTTAATTTTTCCATATGATATGAGGTGCAGCCGGCGTGGTCTAGTGGATAGAGCAGTCGACTAGGATGCGATAGGTACCGGGTTCGAAACGCGGGATGGCTCTCGATCTGGCTTGGGGGCCGGGCCATCCCACCCCCTTGGCGTTTCTGCGAAGGTGTCTAGGAATTACTCTCCATCTGGCTTGGGGGCTGGGTAATTTCACCCCTCCATCCGCACAATTTTTTTTCTTTGTACTTTAATGTCTAAATATTGGAATTTTGTATTTTCCTTTTGCCGCCAGTATATGGAACTTGAAAAAAAAAATAATAATAAATAAAAAAAGAAATTGTGCTACTTAGAGTGTTGTTTTTTCTTTTTTCCTTTTTACACCTTTTCTTGTGCTTTAAATGTCAAATAAAATTAGCCTTTGACATTTTTATTTCCTACCTTTTTTTTTTCTAAAAATTACTATTAAATGAAGGTTCACATGGGCGAGACGTTATTATATGGGACATAAAAAAAGAAAAGAAAAAAAGAAAGAAATTGTACCAGTTACAATGCCAACTCTTGATTCACGTTTTTTTCTCTTTTTTAGATGCCTGATTTCCCTAAAAATTTCAATTTCTCCTTGAAATCTTAGCTTCTTAGATATATGTTTGTGCAATAAGCACACCTCGAGAAGAGGACATTCTTCTGTTTACACTGTATTTGGTTGAATAGTAAAAAGAAACAAAAAATATAATAAAAATGTGAACGTGTTTAAAATATAAATCTTTTTGTTAGACTCATTTCCCTATAGACTTCTTAAGTGTTGAAATATCTAACATCTACACCTGAAGGTGATTTCTTGCCTTTGATTTTACAGTAAACTCGGCCTAATAATGGTTCTAGGCCTTGGTTCGTGGAAGTTTATACGATTTGTTCAAAGCATATAGATTATTTTAGGGAATCAGGAATAGAATAGTGATTATGTCTGGTTATTTTTAACTAGGTATCGAACCTTAACAACTTGAACAGTTTCTTTTTTTGATTACCTGTTCTGTTCTTCTGTTGCTTTCACTATTGCTTTAATTAAAACTCTTCTTTCGATATGGATAACTCGAGCGTAGTGTTCTGTTATGTAGGCGTCCTTATAATTACTAGTAATGTGGTGGTAGTGTCTAAAGAAACTGGTGCTGCGTCGGTGGGGAATTGAAGCACAAGAAATTGGATAAATCAAACGAATTGACAAAGTAAGTTATTAAAGGGAGGTGCTTTTCGCTCCGACGAATGAAGTTTCGCTCCATTCGAAACATTTCTGCTAATCATTCGCTCCGACGAAGGGCTAACGCTCGAAACGTCAACACCTCCTTTTCACCTTACGGTGGTACAACTTACTTTATTAATTTGTTTGATTATCCCAATTCTTATAATTACTAGAATGCTTTATGTTACCTCACTTTGACCATACCTTGTCTTTGTCCTCGCGGCTTACAAATCGTGCCATGATAGGCCTACCCAACCCAATGTACGATATGGAATCAGATGTGAGATACATCTACTTCTAACTCGTTCTGGAGTGGATGATGTTTATTACTAAAGCCTTGCAATTCTCACCGTCTGTTTATCTTCATTTGTTTTGGTCTTGATTTTGCTTCTTGTTTTTTTTTTTTTTTTTGTAGAGTTCACTTATAAATCAAAATCAAAAATAAAAACTAGAAATAAGAAGCGAAAACGTTAAAACAAATTTGATAAAATTAAAACTCAAAATTCACGAAAAAAAAAATAACTTTATACAGCTGAGTGAAGACTGAGGACATGTCAGCGGTTTTACCTTGCAAGACTCAATAGTCAAGTATTATTTAACAATTATTCGCCTCAGGCTCAGTTAATATTGGCGAATATTTACCGAGCCGAAGAGGAGGTAAATATTCGCCAATATTAACTGAGCCTGAGGCGAATAATTGTTTTAGTATAATTTCAGAGCTGAACAACAGAGAAATCGGGATTCAACACATTTTATTTCCGGTATAAATGTCACATGGGTCGATCTAGGGCTGCTCTGATTGACAACAAACTTGTTTTCTTGTAATGGCTTCCGTCTTGTCGTCTTGCTGATAAATAAAACTTTGAAAGGCAGTTGTTCATTTCTTTGATTTCCATGCACTTAAACTCTGTTTCGAATTCGGTTTGTTAAGCGAACCATTCTGTGTAAGGTAAATTAAGAGTTACGACAGTTAATTAGCTGTTTCAGCCGTTGTTATCGGTACTGTTTCTGTTTGTAAAGTTTCAAAGTAAAATAATAAGCCCAACGGAAGAGGCTGACATACCTTTGAAAAGTTTAACACCATATTTTGTTGCATTTTGCGTTGTTTTCGGGACTGCACTACTTTTAATTTCTGAGATTTCCTCGTCGGAAACATTTACAAACCGGCTGCTGGCAGCCATTTTGTCATATGGCGAGTACACTCAACCAATCAGATTGCTGGAAACACTGTGTTCAGCTCTAAAATTATACTAAATGTACATATTAGCCTCATAGATGATTTCGAGGATTATGTTTTTTTGGCTGCACGTTTTTCTAAGTGTAAACTTTGAACTTAACATAAAAAACGGTTTGTATAAATATGGGTTATTGACCAAGCTTGTTCGGTCAAGATGGCTGGATATTGGCTAAGTTCTTTTTTTTTTGCGTTTTTATGGACCGAGACGAAGTCGAGGTCCATAAACACGCAAAAAAAGAACGAGGCCAATATCCAGCCATCTTGACCGAACAAGCTTGGTCAATAAAGGATTTATTATATGGGATAAAACACCAAAAAAGGATCCGTGTACGTGTTTATTTTCAAGGATTGAAAAGGAAGCCCGTTACATGCAAAAATCAAGTTTTCTCGTTTCCCAGCTCCATCGATACACAAACTACAGGAAATCTTTAACTGTCACGGAAAAGATTTTTCAGGGAAAAACTAAGAAAGAAAATTTTGGTAAACCGGCTTTCGCCTCGGATGAATTTTCCTTGCGGGACAAAGCCCTTATCCCGAGTGGGCAAGATAGCTCCATATTGCCCGCTCGGGTAGCCAATCACAGCGCGAGATTCGGTTCATCTTGCCCGCTCACGGAGCTAGTCATATAATAATGCATATTATGCGAGCATTTTAGTGACTTTTTGGGGAGATCGAGCATTTTAGTGGGAAAAATGGAGCATTAAGGTGGAGCATTTTAGTGGGGAAACAAAATTAAAGCATATAATGTACAAAAGCGTTACCCCTGGGCTTCCGTAGGTTCGTGTTCGTAGATGGGCCTGGGATGCAATTATTAGTCAGCGGAGTTCCTTCAAAGCGGGCTCAACCTCGCGTGCAGTGATTCTATCGACTCGAGATTCACTGAAAGTTTTACGTTTGATGATAATATAATTATCCCCTGTTTTTCAACATTTGACGATGGGTATTCTTGAGAAAATAGCCGAGATAGAAAGTGAAGTAAGTGCAAGTAAGTTCCCATATATATATCCTTATACTATAATGCATTCATCGTTTTGACTGGGAACTTCTGGTGGATTGTAGATGGCGCGAACGCAGAAGAACAAGGCGACAGCCCACCATCTTGGCCTCCTGAAAGCGCGACTCGCTAAGCTACGAAGAGAACTGATCACTCCAAAAGGTGGCGGAGGAGCAACAGGAGAAGGTATAATTGAAAAAATGCCATGCTGTATATTTTTAGAAGCCGAAATCTCTTTTGCATATGTGTTTTTTTTTTTCTCATGAATTGTTTAGTAATTAAGTAAGCCATACTGATTTACCATTTCTGTTAGTTGGAATATGTGGGAGCAACTGCAGAGTATCCCGCAATTTGTACTCACATCATTTACATGTGTAAACATATTTGTAGGCGAGGCTGGAATGATTTCCGGACAGGTCCCGACTTCATTATGCATGCTGTAGCCATACTGTTTCATTCTACAATGACAAGAAATGTTTACACGTGCATTACCCTAAACAATTCATCTGCTGCATGCATAATGAATTAGGGACCTGTGCGGAAATCTTGCCGCGAGGCTTATTGACCATTTTGTGAGTCACTGAGATACAAAATTTGCAATATTAATGCAATCTGTACATGTGTGAATCAGAGTTGTGAACTTATTGCTGCTTGAAAAGTACTTGCAAAGTTACCACGTGTCTCCTTTTCGCATTACTTTGGAAACTGTGTATCTTTATCAGTTCGGAAGGTAAATCCCACACAGTTTAAAGAAATCAGTGTTATTATCCAATCAATGATGTCATTTGTAAACAATATTTAACATAATTCAATTGCAATTAGTGATTTGATGAGATATTATGGCTTCTAACTTAGATCAGAAAAATATTTTTGTGAAGCAAGTAAATTTTGTCATAATTGAAATTAGTTACACAGGAAGAAAAACGATAATCATCTAAAATGTTTTTGTCTTGTATTTCACATGAAAGGCTAAATAAATAGTTGCAAACCTAACTGTAGGTCAACTAGTCATGTAAAACTATCTTCACATTTATGTTATAGGTTTTGATGTTGCAAAGACTGGAGATGCAAGAATTGGCTTTGTTGGTGAGTTTTTTCTAAAACCTGGTTTCACATTTTCAGGAACCAACCTTTGTAAGCACATATACAAAACAACAGTAGCTGGTAAACAGAAGATTCGTTCAAGATACCTGCTTTCATTGTTTTCAGTGTAATTTCAATTTTTGTTGCAGGTTTTCCATCTGTCGGCAAGTCTACTTTGTTAACAAATCTTGCTGGCGTTTATTCTGAAGTAGCAGCATATGAATTTACCACCCTTACTACAGTACCAGGTTAGTGGAAACCAAGTACATTCAGATATTGAGCTAAATGTATTGGGTAGTTTAAAGCAACACCTTACATCATCATCATCATCATCACCAAAGACATTACTGCGTGTTAATCCACATATGGATTATTGACTGTCTACTAAAATCACTTAAAACAGTACTATGACTTGTTTATGTTGACAGTTACTGTAACTGTCATTCCCAAATTGCAATTTTCAAAGCATGAACTGAGTTTGTGTACACCTGTTTACTGTTAAACTGAGAGACTTGCTTGCACTGATATTGCTTCAGGTGTTATCCGTTATAAAGGAGCAAAAATTCAACTTCTGGACTTACCTGGAATTATTGAGGGTGCAAAGGATGGTAAAGGAAGAGGACGCCAGGTTATTGCAGGTTCGTTATTGTTGTTTCTTATTTACAGTTTCTAATGATATCATAGAGGGAAATTAAATGGATAAAGAAGGAGTGCCATTGGAACACTGAACCTAATTAGAGAACAAACAAATAGACCATTCAGTGTATTAAATGTTTTCCCATTTTGGAATAACTTGAAAACTGTAGTGATTAACATTGTTTTTCAAACAGTTGCTCGAACTTGCAGCTTGATCTTTATTGTGCTGGATGTACTGAAGCCTCTTGGTCATAAGAGACTCATTGAATATGAACTGGAAGGTTTTGGAATAAGGTAAAAAGACATAGAAATATTTATTTTTCTATTAACAGTGTTTTAACATAGATGTGCAGTTCAACATAGGCTGATTTAAATGGGGTTCTGCAAGATATCTAATAGAGCAACCAAGTGCAAATAATCTTTAGAAATATCAAACAAGGGGAATAAACAACGAACCATGAAAGGTCCATTGAAGAAGTGCACTTGTCAGCATCTGAAGTGCTTTTTATGTGCGTATGATTATTTTATAGAATATGCATATTATAAATAATAGTAATAATAATAATAATTAATAATAATAATTATTATTATTATTATTATTATTATTATTTTATGCCTGATTTCAAAAGCCACATATGCACATTTCCTAGATTTAGCAGTGTATTCCATTTTTTGTGCTCAAAACTATAACTTAAAGCATTGCCTTACCTAATTAACAAGTAGGCACATGGCTCATTAACGTCATGAATAAAGAAAGAAAATTCATGTCATTCTTACTATTGAATATCACTTGCCTTTGCAGAAAGTGAGGGACAATATTATAATCATAATTAGAAGCTCTGATTTACTTTCAAATCAAACTCACAATATTTTCAGTATGTTTCCTTTGGTAAGGATAAATTTTCGAACTATCAACAATATGATATGAATATTGTTCAATACAAAACAAAGAACTCTTTTTCTTGTATAGTTTCAGCATCAAAATTAATTTGGATTTGTATGCATTAAAACGGACCTTTATGAATGTCTATACAACTTCATCACTAAGTTCCTTAGCCGTTAAATTACTGCAAACCTGTGGGATTAAGACACCCTTACAAGCACTATTCTGTACATTTTATCTTATAAAGAGTGGGTTAAGTTATTTTTGTTTTGTTCTTAGGCTGAACAAGGAGCCCCCAAATATAACATTCAGAAAAAAGGAGAAAGGTGGAATAAATCTTCAAACAACAGTATGTAATTTTTGGGCGTTATTTACAGTATAATGACTAACTATAATTATTAGTACACTTGCATTCAAGCGCTGTAAGTTTGTTCCATTGATGGATATTTTAATTTTTAGCCTTTATGCAGTCATTGTTTGACAAGGAAATGGGACATAGGTGCATGCAGGATAAATGTTTTTTTTTTCATTTCGTCAAAACAAGACAAGTATTCAAGATAATAATATTATCAGTGATATTCACGGCAGCAGGCCTTGGTCACAGCAGACTTTATCACTTTTTGTACCCTTTTTTCACCTTCTAGTGCACCCAGTCAGAACTGGATACTGATTCTGTCCGCTCCATCTTGTCTGAATACCGCATTGCTAATGCTGATATCACTCTGAGATATGATGCCACTGCTGATGATCTTATTGATGTTATTGAAGGAAACAGGTGAATTCATGGGCAATGAAGAACATATTTGAGGATGTCCTATTCTCCCACCAGTCATTAACCATAATTGTGCCAGTGACTTTGTTCTTTTTAGAATCACTCAAACGTTTAAATAGGAAACAGATATTTTTGAGAAGCAAGTGTCATTGATTGGGCACAACTTGTTTGCCTTGCCTTTTCTTGGAACCTTTGGTAGCAGAGTTTCAGACATCATAAAATGAATGCAGTTTCACATGATTCTTTATCTTGTGTTTGTAGAGTGTACATTCCTTGCATCTATATCTTAAACAAGATAGATCAGATTTCAATTGAGGTAAGGTTTCATGGGCTGTGAAGATATTGCTAATCTCATAGTTTCCTTGGCATGGAATTCCAACCCTGATTTTTGTTTTTGCTTTTTTTTTTAACTTGACAAACTGTGACTGCAGAAATAGTACTGTACATTGTAATTATCCATGTAGTCACAGTTTGTCAAGTAGTAATAATTCTTTTGTTATAATGGTCTATGTGTTTTCATCATTGATTTACTCCACAGTATGTTAACTAAGGTTTATTGAAGTTTTGTGACATTGTTAAAATGTACACTTGTTTATTTCTATATGATCATCTTTGTGATGACAAGCCTTGTAATTTCTCAATGTCCCATGTTTCTGAGCAACATAATTATTCCACATGGACTGCAACTTCTGAACAATTATTCCTTCCTCACTTTACGACAAACATAAGAAAATTCTGTCCCACTATTATTGGTAAATATTTTTGGAATGATCTTCCTGTTTCCATTCAAAATATCCTATTGAAAATCCTTTTTAAAAAAGCAGTTTTCAATATTGTTTTGCTCAGTACTAATCCTCTTGTTTGGTGCCATGATGTATCTTTGTGTTGTATGTGCAGGTGCCTGTGTGTCTGTTTATTTATTTATTTTTGTTTATTTATTTTTAGAATGAGCTATATATAACAATAAATGTTGTTCAGGGCACTAATCAGTTTTAACTAATTGTTCCTTTCTCTGTTATATTTTCTTGTATATGTTGTAGTTCAATTTTTTCCTTGGTTCAAATTTTATTTTCCTTTGTTTTCTGGTATGGTAATGTATGATAATGAGTTTGAAACAAAGGAAAATAAAATTTGAACCAAGGATAAAATTGAACTACAACATGTATGTATTTATTCTATCTACATGTACTTTGTATAAAGAAAACAATAAAGTAAATAAATAAATAAATAAATAAATAATGGATTTAGATATTTGTGGTTCCTGTGTGTGATACATGTCTACAGATTCAATAGTATTAAATGTTCATTGTTATTTTTATGCTGTAGGAGTTGGATTTGATCTACAAGATACCTCACGCTGTGCCATTATCTGCACACCATAAGTGGAACTTTGATGATCTGTTGGAAAAGACATGGGAATATCTCAACTTAATTAGAATGTGAGTGAGATAAGTATTCTAGGCATCTTAAATTCCCAGAGACAAAAGTTCACGTTAAAGTTATACCCCCTTTCTGTAACAACCTCAAAATCCAGCTTAGAGTAATCTTGATCCTAGCACTGTGAAAGGCAGCCATTGTTACAAACCTGCTGTACATGTTCTGACTTTTTCGAAGGTTTATTGGCAAAGGCCCCCATACACCACTAACATGGCTAACAATTAACTCCAGGACTTAGTGGCCAGTCGGCCCAGTTTTCTTGATTTCTTAGTGGCTCCTCCCAAAATGAAGTAGCCCTCCATTTTTTTCTTGAGGGTCACGTGGCAATCAAAATCAAAATCGCATCTAAATGTTGTGAATGTGGATCACTCATGAAATCACTGTTAGAACAGCTTGGAATTTCCACTTCAGAACTAAAAATACACTAAAATGGGTGATTTTAGAGTCTAGGCAAAGAAAGGAAGAGAAAGGTAGTCCAATTAAACTACATATTGAGTTTTCTTTTTAACTTTGTACTTCGCATAATTTACATTGCAACTTTTCAAAATTCTGTAGCATAGTCGCACATCAGGCGTTCAAACCTTAACTTTTGGTAGCCCTGGTCAGTTTGAACTCGCGACCGTGCAACCGCCAATTTTTAACCCTGCACTAATGCACAGTCCCTCATAGTTTGTATCTACTTTCCCCTGAAATCCTTGAGTGAAATTAAATTCTTTTTGTTTGTTTGTTTTATTTTCTTTTTTGTGGCAACGTTACTGAACTATTTGATGAGTAGAAGCTATAGAAGACAAAACTGCTTCAGTATCAAATGTTGGGAATTTTGTTCTTTACCCAGACTTCACACACTGATTAATTTCTTGATGTGAATGAACTGATTGATGCGATGCAATGTAAGGGGAAATAAGATGTAATTGTGTATCATAATATAGTGTTCCAAACCTGAAAAAAATTATTGAGGTTGCTGTTAATTGTCATTTCCAAGGTAATGTATTTTGTAATGTAACGTAGTGTAGTGTAATGTAGTATGTAATGTAACATAATATAATATGTAATGTAAGGTAATGTACCTTGTAATGTAACATAATGTAGTTTGTATTATAACTCATTGTAGTTTGTAATGTAGTTTGTCTCCAGACTACACGCCAAAACTAGCTTGGCTATTTGCGTGTAGTTTGTATATCTATACTTATTTGTGGATTATAATAAAAGATGATGATGATGATACAGGGCAGTGATACTCATGGAGACAGATTAAAAGAAAAACAAATTCTGGAAACTTAAAACTGTGTGGCTTTGTTCTTTAGATACACAAAAC
Organism: Ricordea florida; assembly: GCA_949710005.1. Taxonomy (NCBI): domain Eukaryota; kingdom Metazoa; phylum Cnidaria; class Anthozoa; order Corallimorpharia; family Ricordeidae; genus Ricordea; species Ricordea florida. The sequence goes on from OX453277.1 coordinate 29,438,961, forward strand.
CTAAGGGTCAATTGCCAGACTATGAGGCACCAGTTGTATTAAAAAATGGTCAGTCCAGTGTGGAAGATTTCTGCAACTGTCTCCACAAGAGCATTATGAAGGAATTCAAACAGTAAGCTTGTCTTTTAATCCTCAGTGGGATTGTTTTTACATCTTGTAGATATTATACATCATATTGATATTTTTCATGTATCACATGATACTGCATCATAGTTTACAACTATTTTTACACCAGAAAGATAGTTGAAAACACAAAGTGCAACAGTTTATTGTAAAGTTGTTGTATCAGTGATGATTATCGGTTTTGTCTGTCACTAATGATAATTTGGAAGGAAAAATAATCTTATGTCAACGTGAATGATGTATCTTCTGGCATATCAAGGCTAACTGGAATAGAAATATTAGTTCTTTCTACTAATGAGAGTCAAGTCCTTGGCCTGTATAATTATTACCACACAAGTTTGGATTCTTGATTAGTGAGCTTTAGGAGATTTATGGGAGCAAGCCAGGAAACTAGGTTTATGGAGTAAACATCCTGCATTCATGTACTGTTAGGGTTTGAATGTCATTGGGTCTGGGCAATGGAATTACATATTCAAATCGGGTATATTGTATTTAAGTATTTCATAGAAATATGAAACCATATAATTATCTGCTTTTTGTACAACCCATAGTATAACACTTTCATTGCTGACAAAATTAACGAATCTGGCATTCTTTTATAGTAATACAATTCCAGATTATGTCCTTTTTTTCCAGTGCACTTGTATGGGGTTCATCAGTGAAATTCAGTCCTCAGAAGGTTGGCAAGGAGCATGTGTTACAGGATGAAGATGTAGTTCAAATTGTCAAAAAGTAAGTGACTGTCATTTGCTGTCATTGATGTCCATGTAAAGAATTAATGCATTAAATATATGTTATTTACCGGGCAGGAGGTCCGTATGGGAAAAAACTGTGCCCGAGGTCTTGAGTACTCAAGACCTAGGGCACCGTTTTTTCCCATACGGACCGACCTAGACCGGTAAATAACTTATTTATTTTTTCTGTTTGTTTGCTTTTTTTTCAATTTGCCGCGAATAGCGCAGATAAAAATCCAGACTGTGGTCCGTATTGTAAGAAGCTGGACTGGTTACGAGCGGGATTAGCCAATCAGATTCAAGGATTTGGGATTCCGGCCTGCTGAGATGCTTCAGAAAAAAATAAATAGAGGATACTACATGGTTGTGGGAAGATATGAATTTTATGTTTGAGTGGCAAGATATTGTTCTTGCCACGAGAACATAAAATTCATATCTTCGAGCCAACGTGTAATGTTCTTTTTAGCGGAGCTCCTCAGCGGCTCGAAGAGCCACAGAGAGGAGCCCCATAACTACCGTGCGAGGATAGAAATTGAGAAAACCATGCGTTTGAGTTTTCATGGTCATCGTGGCTAGCGGCATGGCTTGCGGGCGCGTGCGCCTAGCGACAACGACGACGACGATGTTGCCCCAACATGGCGGGCATAGTCATCCGGGATATTTAGAAGGTCTTAAACCGAAACGAGGCTTTGTTTTTCGCGCGCTTTTCGCGACTTGCTGCGGCTACACAACCTACAACCAGCAGTCTACAGCAGTCTACAATGTTTTGCTGAAGAAACGGATTATTCATAGTGGTTTTGGAAGAAAACTTTTCTTCCTATAAGTTTTCAAGCGTTTTTGGAGGGACATAAGCATAAAGCTGAGTGTCTATTTTTTATTTGTTAAAGAGCTGCCTAGCTGCTTTTGGTGTTGCTTTAAAACTATTATAATTTTGCTGACCAGGTAATGGTTCTTCTGTTGAGTCGCGAGCTAGATGTTTCTTTTTTTTGACGACTTATTTTAGCTATCGAATCTTCTTTAAGTAGTTGCGTACACCAGGTGTATTTAATAACTTTAGTGACAGCATTTTCAATGTGTGAGGGTCTGTGTGAGGAGCTCCGCTTTTAGGCTTGGCTAAATCTATTTAATATTATATGGAAACTAAAGCAAAAGGCGGGAATCGTGACGTCATTGAACGATACGACACTCACAAAGGTGACATACGGAAAATACGCCATTAGGGTCCCGGATGAAGTGGTGTGTGGAATCTACGAGTGGTTTAGTTCCCAGTAAAACACTCTTCTCCATATAATAAATAGAGGATATTACACGATGGCAAGAAGATATGAATTTCATGTTCAAGTGGCAAGAACAATATCTCATGAGTGAGTGCAGTTTACTAGTGAGATATTGTTCTTGCCACAAGAACATAAAATTCATATCTTCGAGCTTACGTGTTATTTTCTAAATTTATTATATAGAGAGAAACACATTAAGACATTTGTTTGGCAGCTTTGTACACAAACTGAATTGTGCAAGGCGGGGAATGATGTCATCGATACCCTCACTAGTGAGGATATGGAAAATATGCCACTACGGTCCCGGATGTAGTTTGATATGAATCTTGTGAGTGGTGTAATGTCCAGTAAAATACTCACGTCTATATAATAATCCTGAGTAATGAATATAGTACATGTATATGTTACAGGTTAAATTTGATTTAACCTAGGTTGTCTGGTATTTATTATCATAAGTATAGACAAAGAAATTACACACCAGGGCTAAAAATTGGCGGTCGCACGGTCGCCAGTGGCGAGTTGAAATTACCAAGGCTACCAAAAGTTAAGGTTTGAATGCCTGATGTGTGACTATGCTACAGAATTTTGAAAAGTTGCAATCTAAATTTTGCAGTGTATAAAGTTAAAAATAAAACTCAACATGTAGTTTACTACTGAATTTTTAGTTCTGAAGTGGAAATTCCGAGGCATTTTAACAGTGATTTTACGAACGATCCCCTTTCACAACATATATAGACGCCATTTTGATTTTGTGATTGCCACGTGACTCTGGAAAAAAAAATTCAAGGGCAACTTCATATTGGGATGGGCCACTGAGAATTCAAGGAAACTGGCCCGACGGGCCACCAAGCACTGAAGTTAATTTTACCCCTGACACACCAACCTAAGTTAAATAAAATTTAAAAATCAAATTTAACCTGTAACATATACAATGTGGAGTTCGTTGCAACACAAAATTCCAATAGTTAGTGAACACTCACGGTATGACATAGGCACAAACATTCCTTAACTGCAGCATTCTCCACAGTATATTATGATACAACTTAATTAAGCATTTCATTGTCACTAGGTGAATGTATTCTTTCTATTTTTTTGTTCTGTCACCAGAGCTAAAAATTAACTCCAGTGCTTGGTGGCCCGTCGGGCCAGTTTCCTTCGAATTCTTAGTGGCCCATCCCAAAATGAAGAAGCCCTCCATCTTTTTTTTTTCAGAGTCACGTGGCAATCACAAAATCAAAATGGTGTCTATATGTTGTGAATGTGGATTGCTCGTGAAATCACTATTAAAACGGCTTGGAATTTCCACTTCAGAACTAAAACTTCAGTAGTAAACTACATGTTAAGTTTTATTTTTAAATTTGTACTTCGCATAATTTACATAATTTGCAACTTTTCGAAATTCTGTAGCATAGTCACACATTGGGTGTTCAAACTTTAACTTTTGGTAGCTCTGATCAGTTTTAACTCACCACTGGTGACCGTGCGACTGCCAATTTTTAGCCCTGTGTCACATCTTACATAAATCAACTCAAAATGAAAACTCAAAATCAAAACATAGATCTCTGTGTGAACTGACATTACTGTTTCAATATTTTATGTTAAGTTTCTCTATGGTCATATTGAGAGAGCATAAGGAAACACAGTACTCAAGATTCTTCAAATAAATACCCAAAGTGCCACTTACAGCAACAAGAAGCAGCTCTCTCACATACTACATGTTATACAATGATTACTTGTATGAGACTTATGACTAATGTGGTGTCAATGTCTATCTGTCTTGCAGGGTGTAAATAGCTCTGTAGACCTGTGTCTACCAGACTATCAAGCAGGCCTGAACTACCTACATGTAGTTACAACCTCTGGTGAATTATATAAAACCTCAAGTGAAACGCAAATTCACATATATATATATATATATATATACCCGCAATGTTTGTATTTCAAGAGCCCTTCGTGTTATAATTGTCCTTAGTATGTGAGAAAGCATGTTACAAACATGCACAAAGTGAGTTCAAATTGTAAAATATGTTGACCTGTCCTTTTGCTGATTTTTTAAAACATGGCCAGAAATAGGGCTAGGGATATTTCCAAGTTCCTCAATGATATGAAGATATTATGATAAACCAATAACTTATTACAGCTGAGAATTTTTCAGTCAGTTTTCATTTTTTCAATAAATAAGAACTGACTTGCAACAATATTCAGCAGAAATTTACACTTGTTTTCTGCTGAATATGCAGTACTCATTGAGTACCTATTGGAATTTTCTATACATTGAAATTTCAAAAGTGAGCAATGTTGAATACAAAAAAGAAAGTACTGTGCTAGTCTTCAGAACTGTTTGCCTTTAATGTCAGGGAGATTCTTAGACCCTGGCCCATAAAGTTGGAATGTCTACTCACTGTGCATTCAAAAGTTTGAATACATGAGATTAAGTCTAACAGAAAGCTGCATACAGAAATAAAAATGAAATTAATGTCTTTCACAGGAAGTGGTAAATTGTTGTTGATGTCTCACAAATCACAAGCACATTTCTTAATTTCTAAGTGAGTGGGATTTGTAAAATGTTTTAAAATCACTTCCAAAGTAAAATGCCCTGGTTGCCATACAGTTCATCAGGTGTGGCCATTTCTGGTCATGTCTGCACCATCGGCTTATAGGTTTAGCTTACTGTAGTCTCTTGCCAAAGCACTCCATTGTGACAGAAACACCCTCAATAATAAAAGTAATATGTACAGGGTTCACATGTGCCTTGAAAGTCCTTGATTCTCAGAATAAAAAATTAACCTTAAAAGTGCTTGAAAATTGCAGTCAGTGCTGGAACGTCCTTGACATTTGTAGCTAATTTCATCCAACCAAGATTCTAGAGTGTCTAATATGAAAATATATGGTATTGGCAGAAAAGTAGCAACACAGAATAGTAAAAAAAAGTAACACTGATCATATCACCTCTCCAAACGTCCATCAAGCGCCCCATGCACATTGATTTTGCATTCTGTGGAGTCCTTGAAAAATGGAAAATGTGACCTTGAATGTGAAGTCTAAAAAACGGTTTAAACCCTGTATGAAGAACCCACAGGTTTAGGAAGACAAAAACATTGATTTTGCACTTTGTAGTCTAACAATGTACAGTCCTGAATCCCGGAACATCACATAACTAATTTCCAAAACCTTTATTCAAACAAAAACAAACAAAAATAGAAATAAGTAAATAAAAGAAACCTAAATAAATAGATAAAAAGATTGCTGATTAATCACGCTGTATTACATTTTTTTTTCTTCCTCTCTTCCTTCCTTTCTTTCTTTTTCCTTTTCGTTTTCTTTCCAAGTAAAATAAGTTTATAAAGAGAAAAAATAAATAAATAAAAAAGACGAGCAAATAGTGGCACAACCTCTGGGGCAAATATTTGAGGGGAGCACATGTGCAAAGTGTTGTCCATTTTGATCTGAATTTCATCGTAGTATTTTTTTTAACAGCAATTGTACGTTCATACAAGATCTTTTTGTTGAGTAAAAAAAGGAAGATATCAAGACTTGGAGATACCATATTCAGCCAGGACAGAAAAATGTGATACTTAGCGATAATAAGGAAATGATTCAGGGCATAAAAACTGCTTGATTCTGGTTTGTAACCGTAAAAAATATCTGTATCAATTAAAAAGTGACTTTTTCTGATCGTTTTTCATTCCACCATACAATAACTTTTTGCCAGAATGTTTGTACCATCGAACACTCATAAAGCAGATGAGATAAAGTTTCGTAATGGAGAGCTACAACGATCGCAACAATAACTAAATGCCAGTATTGCTAACTAAATAATCTTTCGCAACAATGTCCTCTCAAATACTAGCTCAAGTTTTTGCCATGTTTGTAGCACGATACAAAACTAAAGTTGATTTTGAGGCAACACCACTGCTTTACATATTCTCATGTTGGGCTCAGCCAATATATTTTCTCCGTCTTGCCATCATAAAAAAGCCACAATGTCATTTGAAGTCACATTTAGTTTGATAGAACATTGTCTGTAATCTAACTGGCACTGATGTAGTTTACTATTTTCCAACATTGTGTCTTACATGGTTAATTTTATAGTACAAAATGAGTTGGAAGGGGTCCAGAAGCAAACAGTTTTATTTATAACATGGCACAAGGGAAATTAAAGTAGAACTTCTTCAGAAGCAAGGCAATGTACAGTAATCTAAATTTGAATATTCCCTATGGTAAAGATAACAAAAAAAAATACAACCCCACATCTGATACTTAGCTAAAGAAAACATCATTTGGATGCTTCGCTTGTATGTTTAAGTCCTTAAAAAGACAGTTATGCTGTAACTTACATGGTTTACAGGCATGCCTAGGAATGTTCTGCTTTAGGTATGATTGTGAAAATATCTTGAGTTTATCTGATTCAATATTACAAGCCAACCACAGTAAACCCGACTCACAAAAAGATGCTTAATTCTATAATGATGCATATTTTCAAAAGATATGGCAAATGGGAACTTTTTTGAGAAACTGAAACAGTGATGAAAAGGCAAAACAAGGCAAGAAAGATTTCTTTAAAATTTAAGTTCATTTCTTGCACATTTATCAAGGAGCTAATTTGATCATTTAAACCCTTTCACTACTTAAACTTACAGATCTGCAAACAAATGCCAAAAACTACTAATTTAAAATATCAAATTACATGTTAAATCAATCTAACACCTCATTTTTCCCATTTACATGTAGCATAATTAACTGGGGGAGTGGGTACATTAGGAAGAAACAATGCTCTTAACAGAGAACTGAAAGGATTAAAAAACAGACTCAGTATTTTAAACAACTGACAATATCTCTTTATGACAAGTCCAAGAGGAAAAAACTGAAATCATCACAAAAGTACAATGTATCCGTTTCATCCTGGTAAAGATGTTTCTGATAGATAAAGTTCATTCTCTGAATGTAAACAAAAGACAAGAAAAATGTTCTCTAATAGTTACTGTTAAGCTGGCAATTACCTCAGGGCACTAGGAATTATAGAAAGGTAGTTTCCTGTCCTATGCAGCAACAATATTTCACAGTAAATTCTGACTGAGATGCAAACTGTCCAAAAGTACAGGCCTTAAATGAAAGTCAGTTCTAAGACGTACATAGTGCACTGGATATATCCTATTTTTGACCTTCTGAGCTTTCTTCTTTGGCATGATCTTTCCCTGAGCTTCCTGTTTCTGTCTCTTGTTTCACTGTAGATGCTGTATCATTGGCTTTGCTATCTGTACTAACAGTCTCACTGTCTTTTTTCTCTTGTTCACTTTCATTTTCTCCTTCATTGTTACTTTCCTTTACTTTAAGTCCTTCTAATTCCTTTGCAAGTTTTTTACTCTCTTCTTCATCAGATGACTCTTCAATTTTCTCCTGACATTCCAAAAATGCTGTCTTAAATTTCCTTGCATCTGTTAAAAAATATGAAAGGATCTAATCATGATAGAAGTCAAAATGCTTTTGGTCAACCAACTCTCTTAATTCAAAACTAAAGCAAGTATAAATTACCTTTGTACGGGGACTGAAACCTTTTCGAATGGGCTACAGTTGATCTCAGATTGGGAAACTTAAGGGACTTGATCAACACAAAAGTTTCCTTTTTCAGTTTGTAATCAGCCAAAGTCTAAAAGTCAATATAGTGTTCTCACTGGTGGTCACCATCCAGAAATTTATGTGAGGCTTAGTGTTTTTGTATGTTTCAATCACTTTTCAATTCTGCAACACAGCCATCCTAACCATAAAAACTAATTTGATCTACTGTAATTTACTGTCCATGTTTTCGATTGCTTATAAGGTTTTTAAACCACCCAATAGGTTACTTACTTTCTGCATTTGAAAACCTAATAGCCAAAGTTTCATTCTTCATTTGTTCATCAGCAAAGTCAACCGCAGACCACACCCATGCTCTATCACTTCCACAGTTTGGCTGCAAACTCATATCTTTAGTGACTATGAAAGATAACAAGATTGGTGTT